>OX382326.1:2771764-3371764 GCA_947507615.1 Hemithea aestivaria | reverse complement strand
CAAACGGATGGCTATCCATGGTATTTTATCGATAAGTTTATTTAATGATTTTTAATTGAATTTTAATTCCCACGGAGCATTACCGCACGCACTCAGAACGCCGGTGACCACTGTCAGCGTCGGACCTGTGCACTTCGATCTCACCTCCACTACGGTTACACACGCGCGTTTGAATTATTTAGGAGTACTTACATATATTGTGAATTTCCAAATCTCAGAAGCGTGTAGGGGGTTTAATTTATTTGTAATTAGATAATAAATATTATAATCTTTATTTTGTCCTTCTAGTCGATTATTAAAAAATATAACACACGTACTATATAAAATAAATTAGATTAAATTAATTTAAATTAAATATTATTATAAGTTAATAATTTAATTAGATTAAATTAATTTAAATTAAATATTAATATGAATTAATTATTAAATACGATTAAATTAATTTACATTAAATATTAATATAAACTAATTATTAAATTAGATTGAACTAATTTAAAATAAAATCAGATAAATTCGAAAAAAAATCAGATAAATTCTGAAAAATTCTGATAAATTCGAAATAATCAGATAAATTCGAAAAAAAAATAGAAAAATTCTGATAAATTCAGATAAATTCGAAAAAATCAGATAAATTCGAAAAAATCAGATAAATTCGAAAATTCATCAGATAAATTCTGATAAAATCAGATAAATTCGAAAAAATCAAATAAATAAAAAAAAATCAGATAAATTCTGATAAAATCAGATAAATTAGAAAAAAAATCTGATAAATTCTGATAAAATCAGATAAATTCGAAAAAATCAGATAAATTCGAAAAAAAAAATAGAAAAATTCTGATAAATTCAGATAAATTCGAAAAAATCAGATAAATTCGAAAATTCATCAGATAAATTCTGAAAAAATCTGATAAATTCAGATAAAATCAGATAAATTCGAAAAAATCTAATAAATTCGAAAAAAAATTCAGATAAATTCTGAAAAATTCTGATAAATTCGAAAAAATCAAATAAATTTAAAAAATCAGATAAATTAGAAAAAAAATCAGATAAATTCTGAAAAAATCTGATAAATTCAGATTAATTCGAAACAATCAAATAAATTCGAAAAAAATTCAGATAAATTCTGAAAAATTCAGATAAAATCAGATAAATTCGAAAAAATCAGATAAATTCGAAAATAAATCAGATAAATTCTGAAAAAATCTGGTTAATTCTGATAAATTCAGATAAAATCAGATAAATTCTAATAAATTCAGATAAAATCAGATAAAAACAAAAAAATCAGATAAATTCGAAAAAAAATCAGATAAATTCTGATAAATTCAGATAAAATCAGATAAATTCGAAAAAATCAGATAAATTCGAAAAAAAATTAGAAAAATCAGATAAATTCGAAAATAAATCAAATAAATTCTGAAGAAATCTGGTTAATTCTGATAAATTCAGATAATATTCGATTTTATCTGAATTTATCAGAATTTACCAGATTTTTCAGAATTTATCTGATTTTTTTTCGAATTTATCTGAATTTATCAGAATTTTTCTAATTTTTTTTCAAATTTATCTGTTTTTTTGTTTTTATCTGATTTTATTTGAATTTATCAGAATTTTTCAGAATTTATCTGTTATTTTTTTGAATTTATCTGATTTATTCAAATTTATCTGATTTTATCTGAATTTATCAGAATTAACCAGATTTTTTCAGAATTTATTTGATTTATTTTCGAATTTATCTGATTTTTTTTTCGAATTTATCTGATTTTTTTTAATTTATCTAAATTTACCAGATTTTTTCTGGATTTATCAGACTTTTTTTAGAATTTATTTGAATTTATCAGATTTTTCTCAATTTATCTGAATTTATTTGAATTTATCTGATTTTATCTGAATTTTTCAGAATTTATCTGATTTTATCTGAATTTATCAGAATTAACCAGATTTTTTCAGAAATTATTTGATTTATTTTCGAATTTATCTGATTTTTTTCAATTTATCTGATTTTTTTAAATTTATCTGAATTTACCAGATTTTTTCAGAATTAATCAGATTTTTTTCGAATTTATCAGAATTTTTCTAATTTTTTTCAAATTTATCTGTTTTTTCGAATTTATCTGAATTTATCAGAATTTTTCTTATTTTTTTTCCAATTTATCTGTTTTTTTTGTTTTTATCTGATTTTATTTGAATTTATCAGAATTTTTCAGAATTTATCTGATTTTTTTTTTAATTTATCTGATTTATTCGAATTTATATGATTTTATCTGAATTTATCAGAATTAACCAGATTTTTTCAGAATTTATTTGATTTATTTTAGAATTTATCTGATTTTTTTTCGAATTTATCTGATTTTTTTTAATTTATCAGAATTAACCAGATTTTTTCAGAATTTATCAGACTTTTTTTAGAATTTATTTGAATTTATCAGATTTTTCTCAATTTATCTGAATTTATTTGAATTTATCAGATTTTTTCTGAATTTATCTGAATTATTGTTTTAATTTAATTTAATTTAATTGGTCCAATTTAATTAATCTAATCTAATCAATTAAATGTAATCTAATTTTGTTATTTTTTTTTCAACAAAAAATACGTGTATCTATAATATTTATCTCGTGTCTCATTTTTTCGATCTTGTCCAAAAATTTTAGCACATTGTAACCCCCGACGCAAAATCGACGGGGTTTTATAAGTTTGACGTGTTTGTGAATGTGTGTGTGCTAACTACATGCAAAGAAACACCAAGGGTTAATGACGTTTTACGATAAGCGTACGCCACACGTTTCCAACGGGCGTTCTGAGCAACTTTTGCCCGCACTAAATACCTAATCTGCTCGTAAAGCCCCGCCTTAATTTTATTTTTATAGGTTAGACCTTTTGATCGACAACCGTTGGAGTAGACGAGTTCTCGAGTGGAGACCACGTCTCGGTAAACGTAGGGCGCGCGCCCATGGGCGAGATGGGGGATGATATCCGGAGGGTAGCTGGGGGTGGGTGGAGAAAAAAGATGGAGAACATAGCCTGATGATGATGATGATGTGATAGGCCTTTGACCAGTAAGATAGCAAAAACATTCCCATACTTCCTCATTTATTATAATAGTTAGTTTTATGTTTTTACGGATGGTACAGTTTTAAAATAGAAATACATTACTCTGTAAAGATAGCGAAATAGACTTGCTCAATTATTGTAGCCTATTAAAATATGCTTTTTGAGTTTGAAAAAAAAAATATTCTTTTTTCAATTTACTTACTTCACGTCGGTAGTGTTACCGGCCAGTCTGGTAGAATCTCGTTCTTTTCCACTTTAATAACAAGGTCGTTGACTTGGAGCTATTCACTGAGCTGAATGCTGAAACCTTGCATGAACTTCTACCGCTATTAAGAATTTCACACTTTAAAATACAAGTATGTACCTACCTAAGTTACGTGGTGTATTGTTGTTTTATGTATACAGGTCAGTATTATCTTTATTTTTTTAAATCTTATTTATTTTTCGATACTTTTACCCTTAAGGGCATGACAGTCCCATCCCATCCCTACTCTAAACTCTAAACATATACTTTTATTTTATTTTAAATAAAATTTATTTAAACAACTAGAAATTTATACAATAAAAAAAATGCGAGTAATATTAGAGCATTATGTATAGCATTACATTATGCAGCGCCGTGGCCCAGTGGTCGTACGTACAGCTTTAAAAGCTCTGGGTTCTAATCCATATGTGTTCTAATTTTCGCCTGATACGCTATCGTATTTCAGAAGGCACGTGAAACTGTGGGTCCCGGCGGTTTCCGGTAAGATAATATTATTATGTAAGAAGTAGTCGTTAAGTCATGTTGCAAGTCCTGTAGTACCTAATCTCGGCGACCTGAAACTGCAACAAATAGGTTGGCCACAAAACCTATAGATATGTAGGTACCTAATATAATTATTATGATATGACTCTGACAGTGTAAGTAGGGGAACCTGTCCTGTAGAAGCATAATAAATATTATTATTACAAAAGGCTAGTTTTCGTTTAATAAAAAACTAATAGAATGTTACACTATAACAGATACATTTATAAAGAATTCCGCGTTTCAGCATTATCATTAGAATGTACGAGAGAAGCTTTGGTAAATAATGCTTGGCCACGATCCACGAAAGAAATCTGAGAGTAAAAGGAAATAAAAGAATCCATACTTTAAAATAACTTGGCAGCAGTATTTTCCAAGCCACTATGTTTTACAAAAGGCTAAGTTTACAAGTTAGGTCAGTTTACATGATGCAGTATGCATTTTGTAGCACTTATCTTTGCTGTAAACGCTGCTAAGACGTTCTACTGATTGAGCAGAAATTTGGTACACAACTTAGACCCCAGAATAAAACACATGTTACTTTTCAGTGGGTTAAAACCGCAGGGCACTGTTAGTTTAATATAAAAATCAGGTTTTTTTTTAATTTTCTTCATACTTAATAGGCCACTTCCCATCTGATGGAAAGTGGAGATGCGGTCGACGATGAATCACGTAAGATGTCTAGAAAGGTACCAGATATTCACGCATGAATTTTCAAGTTGTAAGTTGTATCGCTCGGGAAACTCCGATGACAGCAATGTGATCCAAATGCGACCAGTTCCTATTAATAAAATAATGTAACGTTAATTTCCTAAAATATTATGGAAACTACGGTAAGTGTTATACATAAATTTTAGTGAGATTAAAGCCGGAAACATTATTAAAACGCCACGTGACGCCACGCGACGACACGCGTTCGGATTGGGTGGCGTGTGGTCACGTGACGGGTGACGTGACGCCACGGACCAATCCGAACGAGTGTCGTCGGGTGGCGTCGCGTCGCGTTTTATTAATGAGTTCCGGATTTAATACTTGAGTATGTACAGGCGTGTCGTAATTTTTTTCATTTATTTATTTATAGACCAACAGCTTTACAGAAATATCTAAGTACATCTATAAACAATGTATATGTTTACAGCCAATTACAGGTCTCGAAATATTATTACTTATACTATACAATCCATTAACGCTTAGCAAACTCAAAAAATTTGTTAACTGTACAAAATTGGAATGATAAGTTTGTTGTTCTCAGATCTCTACAGTTTTCCCTTCTGATAGGTGACGAGTCTTCAATATTTATGTTGCCTATCAAAGACGTGGCGGCAATATCGGGAGTGCAAACCCGTGTACAAGCTGAGAGGGTGATGGCAACGTAATGCTGCTCTATGGGAAGCCAGACTCAACCCGCCAATAATTATGGCCGAGCTTGACCTGATGGATGTGGATATAAAGAAATCATTAGGTACTAGTGTGACCCGTGCACACTTCGTAGCGCCTAACAGAAAATATTATCAGTGTTTACCTACTATATTTTATGCATGTATGTATCTTAGGTAATGCTTTATTGTATGTACAGTCAACTACAAAGAGATGTATCCATGTTAGTCTTACAAAATGAAGGAACTTTTAGTATGCAAAAATTATTTACCCTTCGTGACATTTTCAGTATCCACCAAATCTTATACTATATTCGATTCATTTTAAATCCTATTATTATGTATCACCTAAGGAAAAGTAGTGGGATACATCATTGTTGCATATTAAACGAGTCGATGATAATATAAAGTTTGATTGCTACTAGAAATGTCACGAACCAAGGGTAGTTCATTGTGGCAAATGAAAATTTACTTCATTTTGTAAGCCTAACATGGATACATCTCTTTGTAGTTGACTGTACACCACACAAAATAAATACGAGTACATTACAAGTAGAAAATTTTTGTCAAAAATATACATTTACGAACGGCGGTCTTATCGTTAAAAAGCGATTTCTTCCTGACAAGTATCTTCCAATATCTTACTTATATTATAAACGTGCAAGTTTGTAAGAATGTATGGATGTCTGAATTATGTTTGTTACTCTTTCACGCCTAAACGGGTGGACCGATTGAGCTGAAATTTGGTATAGAAATAGTGTCGTGGAATAACACAAAGGTAGTATATAGTACAGCGGATGAAACCGCTGGGCACAGCTAGTTAAACCTTCATCTTAAACTGCATTAAAATCGGTTGCTTAGTTTTGAAGATCTAAGCATACTTAGGGACAGACAGACAGACTGATGATGACCAGCATCTACAGAAAACTTTAATGATATTATTTAAATGTATGAATTATGTAATTGCCCAGTTTTCTTCTAAGCGATAATAATACGATTTAGTGCAATAATTAAAGGAGAATACATATTATAAATTTTCCCATTAGATATTATTTATTAAATTTCATTTGCAATTCTTATCGTGAATTATAAACAGGTAAAATATAGGTAGGTCGTAAGGAGTTCAAAGGTCAAATCCTCCCACCGTTATATTTTCCCAGCTCAAGCGTAAATGTATCAAAACTGCTTAAGTCTAGCTTCAAATCTACGATGAAAGAGATCTAGGTTTTCCATATATAAAGCTTTTACTGCGTCCAGCTTAACAAATAATATAGAGTTTTACACCTCCAGTTTTATTCCCAACTGCGAAAGAGGTATAATAAGGTTGAGTGGTCAAAGCGAATGGAAAAACATGGAAAACGTTTTTAACCTTCCTTCTGTGCTTTATTTATTTTTGTAACGTATTTCGGTTGCATGAATTTTAAGGTCATTCCCATTTTCCCATTTCAGTTCTTCTCAAAGTTCAATTTTATTTTTAAACACTTTTTACTGAGTTTGTTGTGACTTTAACGTTTTTATACTTTTTGTTTCTCTTTTATTGAAATTCTTATTGCTTTTAATAACTTTGTTCATTAGTGTAAATTATTTTAATCATTAAAAACTTTGTTTTCTCGTAAAAATTCCAACGCTTTTCGTTTTTATTTAATTTCTTTAGAGTTTTACAGACTTTATATTTAGGCTTTCGCAGTATCTGTTCATAAGCCTTTCATGGCCTATTTCAAAAAGATAAAGTATCTGTGTCAAAAAGTGAAAAATATTAGCTGGTGAAAAGAAAAAGTGAAATGAAAGCTGAAGTGACGCGATTGCTTTTATCTATTTGAGCTTTAACCGATTTAACGTGACAAAATAAAAGTAAATGGGGGATGTTTGAATTTGGTTTAGTTATTTATGCTCACATGGACGAGACGAGCGCGACGTGATACCCAATGAAATATATTATATTTGTTGCGGATCGACGAGCCTTGTAAATAAATATTCCTTCTTTTTTGTACCTGTGTAAACTCCCGTAGCTTTAGTCGCATTTATTGCACATATTATGTATAGATTTCGTGTTAGCTTAAGAACTTAAATTTGATAACTTGATTATGTAAACTCTTTATTTTCTTTTTGCTAATTTGATTTGTTGTTATGTAAAATTTGTTAGGATATTTTATAGTACCTACAACAAAGAGAGCCAAGCCGCGCACAATAATAGTATATAAAATCTGCCGACGCCTGCGACGCCACCGAGTGTACTTAAGAACCAACACTTGGTGTAGTGGATGATTCAATTGACTGATTCATTCAAGAAGTGCCGTATCGCACAGCACTCCATTACTATAAGAGAACCCTTTGTTAGTTTTAATTTCATTTTAATAAATAATAAGTGAGAACAATAGAGTGTGTTCGTCATTTACGCCCTACTTTGCACCATAACATAACTGGCGCAGTCGATAGTAGGATGCTCGCGGACGTGTAAAAGTGCCGAAAAAGACTCGTCCGTGCGGTTGTCTATCCGCGAAAAGAGCACAAAGAACTTTTAGTGTTGCAAAGAGGGATCCAGACATCGATCGCCGTAAGTGACCGAAGATGCTCATGTTAGTACACTAGACTTTTAGTGATTGCTTATCCTAGAATATAGTTCCTTTAGTCCATACTAATTTGCCAAGATTTTTAATTGATAAAAATTTTGTAGGTTTTAGAATTTAATATATTCAAATAGAAAATAGATTTATATATAAAAAAGTAGATTAAATAAAAAAATTAAATTTCGTTCATGAAAATTGATTTTAGTAATAAAGAGTTTTAGGTATATAGGTAAATAAAATTATATTATAGGTATTTATCAATTTTCTTTCCTAAAAAATTGTCGCTAGTAGTAAAGAAATATTTTTAGATCATATTAGGAAATATAGATTTAAATAACTCAGAATAGGATTTAGAATTAACAATGAGTACCGCCGAGCTTGACACAATATTTAAAGCACTTAAACTTGTCCCGGATTTTGATGGGAACGTCAATGTTTTAAATAGATTCATACATCTTTGCGATCAACTAGCAATTCAATTCTGCTCTCCAACCAATTCAGAGTTAAGCAAAAGTGGATTTATAAATGGTGTCCTTAATAAAATTGTGGGACCCGCTGCTCGTTTAATTAATATAAACGAAACTGCATTTCGTCGTACTATGATTACAGAAAACATTAACAAAGTTCGTGAACCAGAACAAGAGTATGTCGCCGAACAGCGTATTGATACTCGAAATCTTTTGACAAGTAGGCAAAAATTAACGCCTCGCTATATACCTGATACTGTAACTTCAAACTTAGCAATACACATCTATACTAGTAGGAAGAAGTCAAGATTAAAACGGGTACCTAACAGTGCTCGTTTGTTGCCGGAAACCAAAGGTTTCTACACGCGCGTAACCGCTTCAAAAGTGACCCAACTAAACAGTGCTTAAATTCATAATAAGCACTGTTTCGACGTCAGTCTCGCGCCGTTTTCGTAAGTTGTTACATTAGGTTACTTTGAGTCTATAATATATTAGGTCTTTGCCGGAAACAGAAAATCCTGTTCGCTCTGATGCTGGCCCAAGCACTGAAGTTAGTCCGAACAAATAAAATATTACTTCGTTATTGAATTAGATAAAATGTGCGATGTATTACCACAGTTAAATAATCTTTATTTGTCACTTTATATACTGCATGTTAACTACATATTTAGAAAACAATTTAGTATGCAAATGCCATAGGAATTTATAAAATAATGAAAATAATTTAACAACCCAAACCAATCATCAGATGACATTGAACAAGCAGTAGATTTCACGTTTGATTCAGTACTTCATTGAAAAAGTTAGGTAGGTACATAAAATAAAATTATATTAGGTTAGAAGAATTATAATATGATGATAAGAAATAAAATTTAGATATAAACTTTCGATATTTTTAAATTAGGATATTATATTAGGTATAAAGGCAATTAAAATAATCTTGGTAACCTATCAAATTTCCCATTGTATACCTTACTAACTATGACCTTTTCCGGTTGTCCTTTATTCCAAACCGTGATAGTAAAATTCTTAACCCTGCCTATCCCTATATAGCAATTCACGAAGAAGTTCTATTGTACATAGAGACAGAATGTCCGAAGTATAGTCACGGTCACCTTTGTGAGGAAAACCCTGAGCCATTACCACGGGCAATAAATATACTACATTCGAGAGCTCATATTCTATTAGCGAGTCCACGAGTCCTGCCGCTTCACTTCAGTCATCCTGTAAACTAAAGCCATGGAACTGTTAAGACGACCAACACTACTACACTACATCCTGAGTCATCATTTAAGCTGCTCTCAAGACCGCTACAAGATGTTCCAGAGAAGCTATTTCACAATACATAAAAGATGTCTACTTCCAAGTTAAGATGCAGATAACGAACATATTGAATACAAGCAGAAGTTGGAGATGGACAACCTGTCGCCGTAGCCCCGTCTTTGTCAGCATTTAATCGACTAATGTCTCCAAATAAATGCTGGTCTTATGGAGGGAGATGTTAGGATATTTTATAGTACCTACAACAAAGAGAGCCAAGCCGCGCACAATAATAGTATATAAAATCTGCCGACGCCTGCGACGCCACCGAGTGTACTTAAGAACCAACACTTGGTGTAGTGGATGATTCAATTGACTGATTCATTCAAGAAGTGCCGTATCGCACAGCACTCCATTACTATAAGAGAACCCTTTGTTAGTTTTAATTTCATTTTAATAAATAATAAGTGAGAACAATAGAGTGTGTTCGTCATTTACGCCCTACTTTGCACCATAACATAACTAATTTGTCATGGTTTATTTACTTCTTGAATACGCGTAAATAAACTTATTGTAAACGAATATATGTACTTGAATAAGAATATGTAATCGCCAAATTGCTAGATAAAGACAGCAATATGTTAGAGCGAGACAAGTACATATAAAAACCGCGCGATCGCGCATTTTTGCCATGTTTTTGCTTATTGTAGATTATGTGTAACAATAAGTAATGAATATGTAATACATGGTAATAGGTAATGTCGTAAGCTAGATTTTAAGATTATGTAGACTAAAATCGAGCTATGTATGAAAAAGTTATAGTCGAAAATGTGCCGGGCCCATAGTGAAAATTAGAGAAAGTTTTGTGAAATTTTGTGTAAAAATTAGGTGCTCTCTATCCGGTAAGGGTAGGGAGTGCCTAAGGTGCCCGGCCAAAAATATTGTTACGCTCTACGCTCTACGACTTCGCTTGAATTGTATATTGTATCTGGGGGCACGGTAGTGCCCCCGCCAAGTCGAGCGCGAAGCAAGCACTGCCGTACCATCTTTACAGGAACCATTTCGTCGCATTTTCAGGCCCCTATTTGAGAACCTCTGGATAAGACCAGAACACAGAAATTTTCGTCATCCAGTAAGCTATAATTGCATACTTAAAATCCAAAATTTCAAGTCTGTAGGTCATTAAGTTCCGAAGTTAAGCGAAAGCAAAGTTATGCATTTTCGACACTCACTCACTCATGATCATCAAAATAGAACTAGTACTTCCCATAAACTCAGAGAGCTGAAATTTGGTATATACATAGAATTTATTGTATAAGCCATAGGAAAACTAAAAAAACATGCAATTTCGGTCTCGTTTTCGAGATAATTCATCTGCATAAATAACTTTGTAATCTCATATAAATGTATAGGATTACAAAGTTACATTTGCAGTCAATGGTTAAAATTGTGTAATATCCAACTTATTAATTCAAAATATATTTAAGGCATAGTATATGTATATGTGAGTGTGTATATGTGTCGTAAACCGTCAGTTATGATCAGGCGATATCTAGCTAGCGTGGCCAACTAAAATAAGAGCCCAACCAAACTATTAGAAGAGATCGACATACCGCCTTTACTACAAGCTTTTATTTACTTTCACCTGTCGGTCTGTCTGTCTGTAATTAAATCTTGCAAGTTTAATTAGGCCCACTTCCCGGTATAATATTATGATGCATTGGACTAAGAGTGAACGCACACGTATCTAGATGGCGCTGACTGTATTTTAAAACGCGCTTACGGTTTGTATTTTTGATTACCTTATAATATAGCGTTTCTACAAAAATAAGTGAAATCCCACCAAAAACATTCTGTAAAAAACTAGCCAAGTCTCGATGGAGCTGCTTGTTTATCTCTAAAAAGTAATGAAATCTAGACAAAGTCGTGCCAAGTATAAGGTTCCTTACTGCGATTTCTTTATTATTATAGTTAATGTTGTGTGACTTGGCCGTTGAAGGGTACACAAGGGTATTATACCAGGTGCTCCATGACACTATTGCACCAATCTGTCCGCTACCCATTCACGATAGAAAATTTCCACTTGGAAAACGTTGATTGGATAACCAGTCAATTGTAGGCTTGATAAAGCTGCGTATTTCAATAATACTTATGTTTAGGCGATCCAAGTGTCATGGAGCATCTGGTTTTGTACCCTTGTGTACCCTTCAACGGCCAAGTCACACAACATTAACTATAATAATAAAGAAATCGCAGTAAGGAACCTTATACTTGGCACGACTTTGTCTAGATTTCATTACTTTTTAGAGATAAACAAGCAGCTCCATCGAGACTTGGCTAGTTTTTTACAGAATGTTTTTGGTGGGATTATATATACACCTAAGAAGAAAACGAAATACAGTCCACTATTATTGAAGAACCGAAGTATTATTTACGACCCCCACAACGTGGTCCATCGACGCCGGATTACTCCAGCATCAGCCGTTCCGCCTGTCAACTTGGGGACAGCGGGCGGCCCACCTACATTTGCATCGTTACGCTTGTCAACCTGGGGACAGCGGACGACCATCTGCATCTGCATCGTACGCCTGTCAACCTGGGGACAGCGGACGACCTTCTGCAACTGTACCGCGCCGCTTGTCAACGAGGCGACAGCGGGCGGCATCAAGCAAGCGTCGAGCGTCGCTTTGGTACCGTGTTACATTAAATACGGTACCCCAACCCCGAACGAGGTTCCTGAGTCGTCAACCGGCGCCATTTGGTGAAGAGGCCACAAGAGGCACTTCAAGAACGCCCAAAGGCGCGCCGGGTACCTGAGGACGTCCCAGGACCTACCGTCGGTCTACGAATACGAAGACTCGCTATCAACAACAATAACGCGGTTCGTCCGCGGCCTGTGCTCCTTAGCCACCTAACGGTGTCAAAGGGCGACGGAGACAGGTCCAACGCCTATATTGGTGGAGTAGTTGCTTGACACGGCGCTACCGGTGGGCAAGACCACCGAACAGTGTCCTTACGCCGGTACGGGTGTGTACAGACGAGGGCCGGACTGTAGGCACTGCTGAAGCGGGAGGACATTCCCCCTCCCGCCGAGCACCTCGTTCTGTGCATACTTCTCTGCCGGGTAAGTCCCCCCTCTCCCGTCCCCCTTTTCCATCCCCAAGGGAGCGTATCCCGGCCTTTAAACCGGGCCGGGCCCTCCTGCGGGTCTGTTAGGGACGTTAGGGAGGTAGGGAAATTAGGGAGGTAGGGCCGTTAGGGGCACACAAGAGCCGAAGATGCCGACTACACGCAGCAAAGCCGCCGTCGACGAACGAGACGGTACCGAGCTACGTGTCTACGAGGACTACCCGGCATCACCGTCTACAAACCCCGCACCCGCGTACATCCCGCGCCCCGCACCACCGCCTACCACCACGTTGGACAAGCCACCGAGCCACGCCCCTTCCGTCCGATCGACGGTCAGCGCCAGTGCAAGGATCCGTAGAGCTGAACTGGAAGCCGCCGAGCTGATGGCGGACGTACAGCGGAAGGAACTACAGATTCAAGCCGAGCTGATAAAGAAGAGGTTAGCAGCAGACATTGACGCGATTCACGAAGAGGAATCGGAACGCGGAAGTCTGCGTGATCAAGACATAGCTGAGAACAGCAAGCGAGTTAGCGATTGGATTAATCGCGTACAAACGACCGACACCGAAGAAGCAGCGCGCCCACGTGAGCGCACGGAACGTGCGTCACTATCGCACCGAACCGTGCAACGTACAAGGCAACGCGGAACGAGTCGTCGCCTTACCGCGCTCCGTCCCATGATAGAGGGATCGACCGATTAGCCGAAGCTTTAGAAAAGATGGCCCGAGGGAACCGAAGCAGAAAACCACCAGACCTACCGCCGTTCAGCGGCGCACCGGGGGAGTGGCTTCCGTTCAAAGCGGCCGTCAATGAAGCGACTACGGTCTACAACATACCGCCGATCGAGAATCTCGCCCGTCTACGCTCGTGTATAAAAGGAGAAGCCCGACAGTGTGTAGTCGCGCTATTATACACAGCGACGGAGCCGTCCGCGATTATGGCAACGCTAGAACAGCGTTACGGACAGCCAGAGATAATTATCGATCAAGCCTTAGAAGAGCTAAGGAAACTGCCGCGTATAGGAACGACCGCGGCAGATCTGAACGTGTTTGCAATTAAGTTGCAAAACATCGTAACTGTCGTTTCGTGTCTTGATAAGAAGGGGTACCTGAAAAACCCAATGTTAGTTCGCCACATCACTGAGAAGATGAGTGAACATTTGCGATCCCGTTGGTGCGATTATGCAGAAGATCATGGATTCCCGGACGAGTCTGAGATCGTGACGTTATCGCGCTTCTTCATGAGAGAAGCGGATCGTGCGGTACGTCACTGCTACACGACAGCATCGCATACGGCGAACAAAGACACGAAAACGCAGAAAACATCGCAACGAACAACGAACGCTAAAGTTTACACCACAACTGAGAACGGCAACACACAGAGCAAGAACGTGTGTCATTGTTGTGGTTCCGAACATCCCACGCCACAGTGCAAAAAGCTCAAAGAAATGAGTGTGCAAGAGAGATGGCAATGGGCGAAAGAGACAAAGATATGTTTTGTTTGCCTCAACAACAAACATCGTCGCTTCGTATGTAAGGCTAAAAAATGTGGAATAGAAGAATGTAGAATGCCTCATCACGCATTACTCCACACAAAGAAGGTTTCATCATCATCACCGCAAGAAGACTCTGCCATCACCGCGTCTGCGAGAGTACACACACCCCACGGAGTTTTACTCAAGGTGTGCCCGATTACGATCAAAGGATCCGCCGGTGAAATAGAGACTTACGGTTTAATGGACGAGGGTTCTACAATTAGCCTTATCGACGACGACATAGCCGCCCAGATCGGGGCGCAAGGACCATCAAGACCGCTGAACATACACGGAGTCACGTCAAGCATGAGAGAAGCAAGTAGCAGAGCCGTCGACGTCGCGATTAAAGGCAGACATCAAAGCGAGTACTACAACATCAAAGCGCGCACCGTGCGACAGCTCGAGCTAGGCAGTCAGTCTGTCGGGCGCGAACTACTCGACCATCGACATTTGCGAAGTCTGCGCGACAACGACTTATGTTACGCCGACGTGAAGCCTCGGGTCTTGATTGGAGCCGACAATTGGCACTTGATCATATCGAGAAAGTTGTTGACTGGCAAGAGAACACAACCAGCCGCGTCTCTAACTAAACTTGGATGGGTGATACACGGGAGTACCCCGCACAGCGCTATAGTTTCCAGCGACGAGCGGGTCCTGCATGTTCGTACGTTACAAGAACGGGACGACGAGCTGCATGACCTAGTGAAAACGCACTTCGAGTTGGACTCTATAGGAATCTCAAAAAAGCCGAAACCAGTCGCCGAGAACGAACGAGCGATAGAAATTTTTGATCGCACGGCGACAAGAGTGGAGAACCGGTTCGAAGTGGGATTACCGTGGCGCACCGATGATGTACACCTACCACCGAGTTACGATATGTCACTGCGACGTCTAAAGAGTATCGAGCGAAAAATGGACAAGTCGCCCGAGTTTAAGGTGGCATACTCGAACGAAATAAACAAACTAGTCGAGAAAGGTTACGCGACTAAATGTGAACAAGATCACAGCGGAGACGATAAAATGTGGTACCTACCACACTTCGCAGTGACAAACCCGAACAAGCCGGGTAAAACCCGCCTAGTTTTCGACTCAACTCGATGTAATTATATGGACGACAGGCTACAGAGTTTCAACGATGAAGAAACTACAGCTAAAACGATGGAGCAAGTCATCGCGGTCCATAAAAAAGCCGGTTTCGAGCTCGCTCGATGGAGTTCGAACCGACTTACATTACTAGGGGGAGTAGATAACGCCGATCGCGTTACTACTCGAAAAGAGTACGGTAAAACACTAACACTCAAACGGACCGCCGTTACGGACGAATTCGCTTTTAACACGAATATGCCGCGAGTACCGCCAGACGTGCGAGCAGGACAGCGAATACCGACAAAGCGAAAAGCTCTCGGCGCCGATATGTTGGTCTTTGACCCCGGGGGACAGATTACGACCCTCTCCCGCCTGAAAAAGCTGAAAGCATCGTCGAGATTTACGACCTCGACTATTTTGAAAAACTACGAGTTCCCAGATGTTACAGCCCGGAACCAGCTGTAAAACGACAACGCTACGAATTTTCACGGCAGTGAAGTTACGAAACATGAAGAGTGCACTATCGCTATCTCTCTCTGAAAAAGCACCGAAAGAAGAAGTGCTCAACACCGCTTTGATCGAGATCGAACAAACGATCAACTCGCGGCCATTGACCCACGTATCAGTATGTGAAGAATACCCGGAGGCATTGACCCCCAATCACTTTTTACTGGGTACCGCGCTTGGATCACCTATAGTCGGAAAATGTGATATCGCAGATAGAAGAGCGTGGAGAACGTCGCAAGCCATTGCGAACGCATTCTGGACGCGATGGGTAAAAGAATACGTACCTACATTAACTCCGAGAGGTGACATTAGAAAACCGCTACGTAATATTGAAAAAGGTGACGTAGTGATCATAGCGGATGGGCTGTTACCACGTGGTGTGTGGCCTCGTGGACAGGTAGAGACCGTTTATTGCGGACCTGATGGTGTGGTGAGGAGTGCGAATGTGCGAACACGGGGTGGAATATTTAGACGACCAGTAAGACGGCTCATCGTCCTCCCTTTTAATGATGGCTGCGATAATCTACGCCAGGGGGAGTATGTTGCGGATCGACGAGCCTTGTAAATAAATATTCCTTCTTTTTTGTACCTGTGTAAACTCCCGTAGCTTTAGTCGCATTTATTGCACATATTATGTATAGATTTCGTGTTAGCTTAAGAACTTAAATTTGATAACTTGATTATGTAAACTCTTTATTTTCTTTTTGCTAATTTGATTTGTTGTTATGTAAAATTTGTCATGGTTTATTTACTTCTTGAATACGCGTAAATAAACTTATTGTAAACGAATATATGTACTTGAATAAGAATATGTAATCGCCAAATTGCTAGAGAAAGACAGCAATATGTTAGAGCGAGACAAGTACATATAAAAACCGCGCGATCGCGCATTTTTGCCATGTTTTTGCTTATTGTAGATTATGTGTAACAATAAGTAATGAATATGTAATACATGGTAATAGGTAATGTCGTAAGCTAGATTTTAAGATTATGTAGACTAAAATCGAGCTATGTATGAAAAAGTTATAGTCGAAAATGTGCCGGGCCCATAGTGAAAATTAGAGAAAGTTTTGTGAAATTTTGTGTAAAAATTAGGTGCTCTCTATCCGGTAAGGGTAGGGAGTGCCTAAGGTGCCCGGCCAAAAATATTGTTACGATCTACGCTCTACGACTTCGCTTGAATTGTATATTGTATTATATTTACACCTAAGAAGAAAACGAAATACAGTCCACTATTATTGAAGAACCGAAGTATTATTTACGACCCCCACAATATTTTATTATCTAAATATATAAAAAGAAAGAGTGACTGGTAGACTGAGTGACAGGCTGATCTATCAACGCACAGCATCAACCCAATACCTACGTCTAGCGGTTTAGCTAGACGTAGGTATTGGGTTGAAATTTGGATGATACATAGATAGATTTTATGACGTAGACCTCAGCTAATAAAGGATCTTGCCATGCGGACAAAGCCGTGAGCATAAGCTAATTCATTACTACACTTCATTCATAAATGTTTTGTTTTATAAGTCCGTAATATTTATTGACTGTGGGAGTGCATAGGTGACGGTAACTGTTTACCATCAGGCGTGCTGTCTGATTGTGTGCAGGCGATAACAAGAGAAACTTTAAAACAATATGTTATTATTATTACCATCTGGCACCGAAGTACTTGTCAAGACGAATCAAATGAGCCCAAACTCGATGGGGCTACGTCGTTTAATTACGAAGTTCTTATGGCCACCTTCTAGCTCCATCATCAGATCATCTCCATGTCATAATAATATTGCATTGTCATCCGATTTATATATGCATGCAAAATTTCAGCTTAAGGGTAAATCCTGAGATCGGGCGTATTTAAGTGATTCCCGTGGCAGATTTTAAATCAAAGTTTTATTGAATTTTACATGTAAAACATCAAATTTCCCATAATTATAAGCACATCCATCAAATAGGCATCATTATAACTTGTTTTGTTCAGAAGATATTTAAATTTAAATTTTTGGTGCCATGGGAATCAATAAAGTGTGGCATGGGAATCAAAATTAAAACTATTTTGTTTGAATTCTATGTTATTATTTAAATATAGACCTCTACATACTAATCATATAAAATAGAAATGATTAAAAACGGTGATCCAAACAAATATACACCAAACATAAAGTATTAAATAGGTATATATTGGCTTTCTATATAATAATCATGTAAACTAAATAAAATCAACGTATTGCTGTCATAAACAATGTAAAAATATTGAATAAATAGTCCTAGAATATGAGATTAAGTTCTCAGTCACAGTCACTGACAGGATTCACTCCAGAAGCTGTCATCAGATTGTACATTTATCATTAGTTAGGTTAATCTGGACTGAAATTGCAGTCAGCCCATAGTTTCGTTTTATTTTTTCATCATACATCATCTCAGCCATAAGACGTCTACTGCTGAACATAAACCTCCCCTTTAGACCTCCATATATAAAACCGGTGTTGGAAGCGACCTGCTTCAAGCGTCTTTCAGCGACCTTAATAAGGTCGTCTGCCACACTTGTGGGAGACGTTCTACGCTGCGTTTGCTTGTACGTGGTAGGCACTCGAACACTTTTCGACCCCATCAGCCATTCGCTCTACGTGTTATGTGGGCTACCCATTAGGGTCAAAGTGGGTAAATGTAAACACTTTTGAAAAAATTTGGAGGTAGCAGTACTTTCATCATCGTGTAAAAAAATTGTGACGACTTATTACACTATTTCTTTTTTTTAGGGACTCAGAGTGAAGTAACATGCGAAGTAATATATAACATAACCTTCTAGCACATTTATTTTGTTTTTTATTTTAAGTTTACATTTACCCCAACGCAAAATTTCAAAAACTACCATTTTGGGGTAATTGTAAACGCGTAATTCTTAACTGTTACTACATAGCACAGAAGAAAAGATTATTTAGTGCAAGGTTTGATCTCTCTAATGAGTATATTATGGTAAAAAGTCCTTATCTATAACAGGAGGTAAATTATTTATTTTGGGGGAAATGTAAACATAGTGATATTTCCTTACATAATTATAACTAATAAAAGGAGGTAAATGTAAACAGTCTCTGTAAGTACATCAATAACTCAATAACTTTTGAAAACATTAAAAAATACTACTACTGAACAAATTATAAACAAATTATATTACTACTGGACATAAATAAGTACATAAACTCTTAATTTTATCTTATGCTAACCTAAACCTGGTCTTAGTTGCATGAATTTCCTTTGTTATTCATAATTTCTTCACTATCCTTATCAGTTTTATCATTTATTCTTTGAAGCATTTTCCCTTTTTTCATCCTGATGCAAGTTAGAGATTTTATTTTCTCTTGAAATATTTTTTCCTACTCAGAATTTAATATAACCGTAGTAGGAAATACATTAAACTCGCAGGCTTCTTGAAATGCATTTTTTTATGAATCATATCTTCCGGAGAGTAACATAGTAGTTTTTTCTTTCATACATTTGCCCTCCGCATATGACTTTGGCCTTGAAATGAAATGTTTACAATCACCCCCTCATTATCACTAAACATATTGAAAGCAAAAATTATTGTGTTTCCAATTACCTCACTCGTTTACATTTACCCCAAATTATGTTTACATTTTACCCAAGGCACTAAATATTGGGGTAATTGTAAACGCAGATTTAAAAAATTGCAGATATCATATAGAGAGAAAATAACACCTAAAACGTGCCACTTAATTCAATTTCATCTCTCTAGCTAATAAACATTATAGCTTACCTCAATAGTTTTCGTACTAAAGTAAGTACTGTCCACCACTTAAAAACTGTATTTCAATGGATTTTGCCGAAAAATAATAAACACATCAAAATAATATTTTTTGACATCTCACACTTAAATATTGAAATGCATATCTTAGATAAAAGACTATTAATGTATTCTGTTGCACTCAGAATCCTATAAAAGTAAAAATGAAGGAATTATGGCCAGCGTTACCATTTACCTCTGTTTACATTTACCCACTTTGACCCTACCACTTCAGCTTCCTGATCCGCGGAGATATATCAGTGACTTTGGTTCGTCTTCGGATCTCCTCATTCCTGATTCGATCACGTAGAGAAACCCCGAGTATAGCCCTCTCCATAGCTCGCTGAGCGACTTATTTTAATGTGAGGATATAATGGTGCCGCATAAGCCAGAGCGGCTGTCTACTATAGTACAATATAAAAAAAAAACTGATATATACAATATAAAAAACATCTGAAATAATTAAATATACAAATATAAACTATCAAAATCACTTCCATACCTGCGACTTCTTACCTGTAGTTGGGTAAAAAGTGAAAGAATGCGCTAGAAAACTCAGGAGAAAATTGATCACCGTGGTAAAACGCCATGAGAATCAATACCATGGAAATCAAAATTGTATAGTTTTTTGTCAATATTTTTAAATGCCATAATTATAGACCAGTAATAATAAAACATATGATAAACAATACCCTTTTCCTAACTGCACACCCTAGTCAAAAAACCGTAATGGATAAAAAAATATTTTTAAACATGGAAAAGGTAATCAATGATCTAGTGAACCAAAACCACGGTAATCAATTTCTCACCTTCGTAAATCCAGTTTAAAACCACGAGAGGAGTAACATTTCTTCACGATGTTTAGAGCGCAATTGAAGTTAGCCAACAGCGTGCGTACAAGCTTCTAAGTCTTGTGGCTTGTGAAATGTGAGTAGTTATGTCGCGCGCCATGGAAATCACTTTTTGTCCGGGGACAAACCTAAATTTGTTATTTTTTCTAAAACTACGCTGTGTACAGCCTTCGCGTATTTTTTGATCATATAACAGTTCACCCTTTACAGCTTAGATCACAGCAATTAATAAAATTCCGTTTATAAATTGGTGTAAAAAATATATTTTGTTCCAAAAAAGTGTAAGGGACACCCCATGGTAATCAAATTTCAGGGCTTTAACATTTTTTTTCAGATACTTGCAGCTAAATTTAACCTTATATCTATCATGCATTAAGTAGATTAAACCTTAAACTAACAGAAAAAAAATACCCTTGGGTAGAATTTTTATGTTACGGGTAGTTTATTCCCCCAGACACGTAAAATTTTGTCTCTCAGGATTCACCCTTAATCAGAAACCGGGAAGTGGATCAAATTAAACTTGCAAGATTTGATTACAGACATAAAAACAGACAGGTGAAAATAAATAAAAGCTTGTAAAAAATATGACTCATAAATCTGGAAAAAAAAAAATTACGGGTCTCTCTCCCATCGTGACTATTTTAAAAGAAGTTATGTTATTTCGTCTTGTCTTTCCTCTGTGTCATTTAACTCTATTTTTTAATTTGTAAAGTTAATAAAACTTTAACTTAATTTAGAATTCTTCTAACAAAATTCTCTTTAATTGAATTTATGTATATTAAACTCCTTACAGAATAAGAAGATAATAGAATTTATAAAATCTTTTCCTTATTCCCTTTCTTGTTATTTTTCTTTCGGATTAACTTTATCGAGCATCGATTGGATTAACTTTGGAGTTGATTTTATTATATTTGATGTATTTGGCGGTCTGTTCACTGAATGATGCTCAAAACGATTGTAGAGCCAAATGTTTTTATTTATTCAGGCAAGCGCTGCGTCGGTGTAGTCACGTTCATCTTCCCTTTTTAAAATTTAAAGCGAGTGTCTTATATTATGAAATTGCGCTCCAATTTTGGCAGTACTCGGTAAGTGTTAGAGCATTCTATATTGTTTTGTAGTGGCAGAGTGCCACGCCCTTGGTTCACGGCGCGCTACACTGCACTCTTGGCACTACGACGGACATTTTAAACTGTGACATCTTACGAATAATATCATTGTATATATTATTTAACTTTCATGTGAACGCAGAGAAGCTGCGTAAAATATAAAACAAAAAAGTTGATATACTGAAAATTCTTAAGTAGGTACCGAATAGACTTTCAATTCGACTAAACTGAATAGATTTTTAATTCCATTTTTTTTACAGAATTTGGTAAAGCTTCCAATGTGCCCCAAGTCCTAAGTTGGACTACTTACTTATATTTTGTAAACTAATAAAAGATGGCCTTAATTAACTAGTATCAAGATAGTAAATAAGTAGTAAGTAGTAGTAAGATAGTAAGTGGTAGTAGTAGTAAATAGTTGGTAGTCCCAAGATTTGTCCTATGAACTAAGTAATAACGTTACAATGTGTTCAAATCTAATTGAATACCTCCTTTATTGAAGTCGCTAAAAACCCAGGTAAAACGAAGAAGGTTGCGTATCGCGTATCTCTTAACATCAGACGAAGGTCGATAACGTCTCCTTTATCTCTGCATATAACTAAGATATGTAGCATTCAACCACTCTTAAATTACACTTCGATTCCATTGACGACAAATATTTCGCTTAGCTGACAGGCGCAATTTTAAAATGGTACACCTGCGGGTAGTACGATATCTACGCACTTACTGTATTTTATTTCAAAGGTGAGAAGGGCATGCGTTATATGCACCATAAAGTTCTTATTGCAAGCTTTATGGGACGATAAAAAGGTAATGTGCAAGAAAATGTGATCTGTATTTTAAAACTGACGATTAGGACACTTAATAACTCTATTTCAAGGTTCGTCACCTTTGAAATAAAATACAGTAAGTGCGTAGATATTGTGCAGTAAGTATCACACGATTAATGTATTTACACCGGAGTGCCACAAGGATCGGTGCTCGGTCCAATCCTTTTTGGAATATTCATTAAAGTCTTGAAAAAGTGTCATCAGCTCACACAACTGCTTGTTATGTATTAAATAATAATAATATTGAGCGTACAGCTCAATATTATTATTATTTTTTATTGGCTAATTTACACCCACCAAGATTGATGTCCTTTTACTCATATTAATGAGGAGGTTTAAGCAAGTAATGTACGCAATTTTGTCTATAGATTCTAGTGTTTTACATATCGTTGGGCAATAGCAAATAGACCCTCAGTGGCTCTAGCGTGCCACACGGAATCCCGACAAAACTTCAAGAGTAGAACTGTCATCTCATACATTCACAAAAGTACAATGTATGGGGTGACAGTTCTACTCTTGACATTTCAGCGGGATCCCGCATGGCATGCTACAGCCACTGGTCGCATCATTCACCTATAGTGGGCAATGTTCATACTTCTATACTTGTAAGGCCTTCTCTACTTCCGGCCACAGTAACTATTGAACTAGTAACAAAAGTCGTTGTAGAATCGCGAAGACATAACGCGATGTGGCGACTAATCGGCGACTTAGTCCGATCACCAGAGGGTGGCTACGACAATGCCTTAATTATTATATTACTAGTTGCGTCCACCGGTTTTACCCACTGTTCTGTAGCCTATGTGTTATTCAAAGGTCTAAACTATCTCTATACCAAATTTTAGCTCAATTGGTCTACCCGTTTAGGCGTGAAAGAGTAACAAACATACATCCAGACATCCATACATTCTTACAAACTTTCACGTTTATAATATTAGTAAGATATTATCTACGATCTACTCGTAAAGCATTAAGTTATATAAAATATCCAAGATGCACAGGTCAACTCCAAGTTTTCACTCACATATAAATCAAGTTAAATCTCATCACAATTTAACCAAAACAAACTAACCCTGGAATTCTATTAAAATGCTGGTCAGACTTATTCAAACTTACAAATTGTATTAGGGGAGGTGCTATGAATAATCTTTATTCCACAGATAACGTTAATATCAAGATTACTATCGCGAGTTTACTTTGCGTGTCTGATGTAAATGGAGCATTGCACTGATTAAGTCGGAAATATCTGCCCTATCTTTGACCCAGGAATAATGCGTCACGCATCGCTACCCTATGTCGGAGAGCTCAGGACGCTATGTGGGACTCCCCCGATGCAGATAGGCGCGGTGGGGATACCCTCTAAAATAACCTGGGGGTGTTCTTGCTGAACGCCATAATGGCGGGGTAGCGTGTACGAAACTCTGCTGCCTTGCCTGAACTACACGCCTGAAGGATGATCTAAGTGGACAAGACCATCTCCTAAGAGTAAGGCCTTGGAAAGATCAACGCGGTCGGGCTCCACAAAACCGAGGTGTTTTTTACGGGTGGATTTTAATGGGTGCACGTCTCACACACCCATTACTCCAGTGCGATAGGGAAGTGTGAAGGCATTTTGCCCTCCATAAAAAAGTCCAGTCACTGCTAAAGATTCACATATTACATACTAAATTTATTTGTTAAGAAAACTAATGAAGAACATTACTACTTTGTGCTTTGTATACATACATGTATTTTTATTCCACAAGTTTTGCAATAGTGCTAAAACGAACACGTAAAGGGCGCTTGGCCATTTTCTCAAATTGACGCATTCCCGGCGTCTACCTAGATACGTGCTCTGTGTTTTATTCTAAACATTTGCATGTAAAGCGACCCTTTGCCCCGGTTGAAACAAGCAAAACTTAAAGAGAATGTTGCATAGTTCCAAACAATTTTCACTCTGATTTAATGTTATATTATGTTAGCCATCTTTGACGTGAGCAGTGACTGTTTAAAAGGATAAGAGGAGTTCTAAAAAGTTAGTAGTTTTTGCTGCTAGAGTTTAAAAACATCCTTCTAATATTATAAAAGTGAAAAAGCAAAAAAAAAACAATATTCAAATTATATTCAAATAAGCCATATAAATTGGACCTTATGCACTTTTGAAAGTTTGTAAGAATGTATGTAGGTATACTCGTATTTGTTATTCATTCACGCCTAAACGGGTGAACCTATTGAGCTTAAATTTGGTATAGAAATAGCTTAGACCCTGGAATAACATATAGGCTAATGTAAAGCGGGTAAAACTGCTGGGCACAGCTAGTACTCGTATATTATAAACGTCATAATTATGTATGTTTGTTATTTTTACCACCTGTACGGGTGGACCAATCAGTATAGAAATAGCTTAGACCCTGGAATAGCATATAGGCTAATGTAAAGTGGGTGTAAAAAACCGGCTAATGTAAAAAACCGCTGGGCGCAGTTAGTATATGATGAGATAAGTCAAGCAAATCAGGTGCCCGATGGTAGGCATCACAATGGTGATGTAGACAAATTTTTTTTTGTCCATTTTGTTAATTATAAAATATTAAAAAAGTTTCTGCAATAGTATGGCTTGTCTTTCCTTTTTGCAACCGTCATTGCTTAAATGAAGTTCGCTATATAGACGCTCAAAGTTAAACAGAAATTTTTACATTTTGTCCCAAGTCCCAAGCAATTTTCACTTTGATATGTTATTATGTGAATTGTTTTTGATGTGCATTAGGTTCTGGTCATAGATTAGTTATTAGGTGGACTTAACATTTAAAAGAAAGGTGATATTGGTTGAACAAAATTCTGGCTAAGTAATACCTATCTACAAATATATTATCTAGTATCAGTGATATAAAGCCCTGCGGCGATGGATAGAGGTAGAGAGGTCAGACTATGGTGTAAGTCGGGCTTTGTCTGATATCTGCACGTAGGCGGCTGAGGATATTGGTCGCTTCTGTATTGCACTGAGGTAACAATACAATTCGGCAGCACCCTCAGCGACGAAGCAGCTCTGTTTAGAGAGGCACTGCTTCCCCCGCTCAGCCGGGGAGGGGACTAGAAAAGGTGTCCTAAAAAAATGCTTACCTCGACATCTTACGGGAGGCAGCAACCGCGGCTGCCTACGCACCCGCTTCCTCGCGGTCGACAAATAAAGAGAAATGATAAAACCAAAAAGAAAACAACAACAAAGGAAATGACATTCGGCGCATGGAATGTGCGCACTTTGCTAGATCGTGCTGGTAATGCCTGCCCTGAAAGGAAAACCGCCATTGTTGCTAGAGAGCTTGGACGTTATAATGTCGACATCGCTGCTTTAAGCGAGACCCATCTAGCTGACGAGGGCGAGCTTGTGGAACAAGGCGGAGGATACACGTTCTTTTGGAAAGGAACCGCTTCTACAGAACCGAGAAGATCAGGTGTAGGTTTTGCCATTAAAAATAAACTTGCCGCCAAACTAGATGAACAACCGATAGGTCTATCTGATCGTATGATTGCCCTACGCTTACGCTTAAATAATGACAATTATTTAAACGTCTTAAGCATTTATGCGCCTACACTGGACAAAAGCGATGAAATAAAGGATAAATTCTACGAAGAGCTATCGGAAGTTCTCACCAAAATCAGGCCTAACGAGAAAATCTTGTTGTTGGGAGATTTTAATGCCCGTGTTGGCTGTGACCATGAATCTTGGCCTGGGGTACTGGGAAGACATGGTGTTGGTAATATGAACAGCAATGGACAACTATTACTCAGTCTCTGCTCACAGTTCGACCTTTCTATTACCAACACCTGGTTCAGACTACCAGCCAAATATAAGACCACTTGGATGCACCCTAGGTCAAAGCATTGGCATTTAATCGACTACGCAATTGTACGTAAGAAAGACGTATCGGATGTAACCATAACACGTGTTATGCGCGGTGCCAATTGTTGGACTGACCACAGACTCGTCCTCACTAAAATGAAAATCAAGCTTCATCCACCACGCCGACCGACTCGATCCAAACCCGTTTCCCTGAACCTCAAAAAACTAGAATCTAAAGACACCAGGTCCAGTTACACGCAAGCTCTTAATGGTGTTCACCTTACAACTACACACGATAATCTTGAAGAGGACTGGAAAGCTTTATCGTCTCACATATTGAATGCCGCTACCGGGACTCTGGGAGTTAAACCAAGAAACAACGAAGACTGGTTTGATGAAAACGATAAGGTGTTAACTGAGGCAATATCAAAACATCGTAACCTACTGCAACAAAATAATTCTAATAATAGTAATAGTTTCATAACAAACCAGATTAAGCAAAGCTCTTTTGAACTAAGACAATTAACACGCAGAGTAAAAGATGACTGGTGGCAAAACAAAGCTAGTTATGTCCAACAATTATTCGACGCAAATCAACTAGGTGAGTTTTTCAGCGAAATACGTAAACTCGTAGGCACCCCTACTAGAAAAAAAAACCCCCCTCTTAAATCTGATGATGGCTCTATTATCACAGCCCCAGACGAAATTCTTAAACGATGGGCAGATCATTTTAACAATCTTCTAAATGTAGACCGATCCGCAGACATAGACTTCATTCGTTCATCAATAGATAATTTTCCCCATGTCACCACATTAGATGATCAAATAACTTTCGAAGAGGTATTACATGCAATAAATGCCCAACCTAACCAAAAAGCCGTCGGTATTGACAACATACCAGGTGAGTTGCTTAAATATGGAGGAGAAGAGCTACAACAAACACTATTGCAGCTATTTTCGCGCATATGGAATGAAGAAAAAATACCCTCTGACTTCACTTCGTCACGTATTTGTGCGTTGTACAAGAACAAAGGAAGTCGCGCAGACTGCAATTCTTACAGGGGCATTTCACTGCTCTCAACCCCTGGTAAAATCTTTGCAAGAATACTTTTAGGTCGTCTCCAAGTGTTGTCGGAGCATATTCTACCTGAGACTCAATTTGGCTTTCGTCCCAATAGAGGTACCTGCGAAGCCATATTTTCGGTTAGGCAGCTGCAAGAGAAAAGTAAAGAACAGGGGCAGCCATTATATCTATGCTTTGTAGACCTCGAAAAGGCCTTCGACAGTGTGCCTCGTGACGCTTTATGGTTGGTACTGGCTAAACTCGGTTGCACTGAGAAATTTATCCGGATTCTGAGGCTTCTTCACGATAACATGACCTGTTGTGTGACTGTGAATGGAGAGCAATCAGAGTTCTTTCCAGTCTCCTGTGGAGTTAAGCAAGGGTGTGTTTTGGCGCCTACTCTTTTTGCTCTGTACTTCTCAGCAGTCGTGAGGGAAGCCTTAAAAAACTTAACTGATGGAATCCAAATCAGGTTCCGTACTGATGGTGGAGTTTTTAATCTGGCAAGATTAAAAGCTCACACCAAAGTTACATGTGACATCATAGCAGAAATCATGTATGCTGATGACCTGTGCTTTGTAGCGGATTCTCCCGAAGCTCTTCAATCCCTCCTGGAAAGCCTTAACACTGCATGCTGTAAATTTGGTTTGAAGATAAATATCACTAAAACCGAAGTGATGAGCATAGATGCTCACAACTCAGCAACAATAAACATACAGCTCGGTGATAGGGTTTTAAAGCAGGTTGAAAAATTCAAATACCTCGGGAGCGTCATAACATCTAAAGGCGATCTTGACGCAGAGATCAATAGCAGAATTGGTGCTGCATCGGCTGCTTTTGGTAAACTTCGAGGCAAGGTATTCCGCTCGCACGATATTAAACTTAACACCAAGATCAAAGTATACATGGCAGTCGTGCTACCAAACATTACATACGCGTCTGAGACTTGGTGCTTATATCGCCGACACATACGCACTCTAGACCAGTTCCACCTCAGGTGCCTCCGCAACATTATGAGCATCACATGGTCGGATCGTGTTCGCAACACAGAAGTACTACGACGAGCTAATGTCTGCGGTATGGAGGCCTACCTAATGCGTCGACAGCTGCGGTGGTGTGGACACCTGTCTCGGATGCCTAATGAGAGAGTGGCGAAGCGTATTTTCTTTTCTGAACTCCAGAACGGGAAGCGGAAACGCGGGGGCCAGTTCTTAAGATTTAAGGATGTTCAGAAAAGACACATGAAGAAATGCAACATTGAGCCCTCGCGCTGGGAATCACAGGCAGAAGACCGGCCTGGATGGCGCCGACTTATACACAACAGTGTCAACAATCTTGAAAACAACAGGAGGCAAGAACTAGATGACAAACGTGACCAACTGAAGAACAGACCGCCTCCTAACATTACCTATAACTACATAAACGGTAATTTAACGTGCTGCCATTGTGGTAAAATTTTTAAGGCCAAAATTGGCTACATAAGCCACATAAGAGCTAAACATCGAAGCTCAAACGATACGGTAACTTGAAGCAGAAGAGTCGCCGTAGCCGAAATCGGCAAGGATGACTATATATACATGTGAATTGTTTTTGATGTGCATTAGGTTCTGGTCATAGATTAGTTATTAGGTGGACTTAACATTTAAAAGAAAGGTGATATTGGTTGAACAAAATTCTGGCTAAGTAATACCTATCTACAAATATATTATCTAGTATCAGTGATATAAGTATACATTAAAAGGCTTCAAAATTGCAGCTAGACATTTTTGTTATATGAAGGCGGGCGTAAATACGTCGGGATGTACCGCTGTTACCTTCAGGCCTAACGACTGAGCCGGTAGAGCTGAAATTTCGTATATAGGTAGCTTGGATACACTCTTAAATAGTAGGCTAGGCTACTTATTAGTGTGCCTGCCTTTGTAAAGGCAGGCGTTCGTCGATGGGGGATTGGATGCAAGGCTCTGCCGATTCCCCGTTCCCTGTCACAAAGACGATGCGGGAGTGCCGCCGGGTTGTTTTAGTGGGTATACCCGTGCATTCGCTCTGCACGGGGAGTCTCACATAACCCTCCCATACCCCCGTTGGGAGGGTATGCGTAAAGAATTTTTTTCCCGGCGTTACCAAAAAAAAGAAAAAACTTATTAGTGTAAAGGCTGGCTTCACTGAACATCATACCGGAATATAGTCGTAATGACTGCTTGGCGACACGGTTTTGTCCTGTGGGTGGTAAATAGCCACAGCCGAAGCACCAGTATTGTGTGTGGAAAAACCCCACATAACTAATTATAGTCATTGGTGCGGGGCTGGGATTAGAACTCGGTAATCTAGAATAAAATCTGCACCACATAAACCCTTGGCCACCACCGCTTCAAGTTATGAGTAGAATAAGTAAATAAGAAACATCTAAGAAACAAAAACTACACGTAAGTAATAATTCTTCATCCCACGTCTTGGTAGTAGAACCTAATTAGTGACTACGGTAAGAGGTCCCTTACTTGTACCTACTGTTCTTTGTGACACAATTAGGTAAACTTGCTGAGAGGTCTGACGGGAGGTTCATTATGTACGGTCATGGTAAAACTTGTCGAGGTAAACCTTTGTTTTATCTAATTGAGTTTTTTGTCTTCCTACTATGTAATAGGCATATTTTATTGAGGCATAAGAAAATACCTTTTTTTTATTAGGAAGGAGTAGAGTTAAAACTCTACTCCTTCCCGAATGCGCGACAGAATCTTTCATCGAAAACATAACTTACGAAATTGCTTTTAATTTGAATAAATTAATTTCAAATTAGAATCTGCCAGCAGATTCACCACATTACCATCTATATCAGACTGAATGAATACAATTTCAAAGAATATGAATAAATAAAGCCAAATAACTTAGATTAAAATAAATAGGGAAGATATGGTAGAGGCGTCTCGTAAATAGACCACTCGAATTAGGTTCATGCACACAATTTCACTTTAGTCACAATCGCCGCTTATCGGAGTGGCAACTGACAATTTCCGACTACCTGACTCTGTCTTGTTTGCACTAAACTTAAGTCCTTACTTAGCGCTGTCTCGCTCACTGGGGCGACTCTCACGTAATGTAACTATGTTAATTTTATTCTCGGGACTTATCGCGTAATTATTTTTATGCTAATTTTACAAAAACATTATAAAACTAACCTCGACGTGACGGCTCAGTTGTGTCTGATCGTGACCACTACATCAAAGTTTTATTGTAATAAAAGTACTTGATAAACGTGTGCGTAAGAACCAATGTAATGCAGCAGGTCCTAGTTTGGCTATAGCAACGATAGCGCGTACTATATCTTCCCTTTTCATTGTAATCTAAGCCAGATAAGCAACTTCTCCATTAGATAGAAACAATTTCCACTTATAAAATATTCATGATAGTCCCGTGAGTTACGTACTGTTTCTGTATTGTGTATACGTTCACATCTCTTCATGGACGCAGCGAGTCAACAAAATACGGCGGTATTGGATCGGAAACCGAAAACACATATTTTGCGATAACTAATGGGAAAGAATAAAATAGAATAGAAAACACTTTATTCAGGAAAGCTCAGGTATTCCAATTTATTTGCTAGTAAGTCGGGTAGATGACCTATTAAGTTATGTACAAAGAGTTTACGATATCGTTATGTAGAAACACACGGGTTTCAAATCAATAAAATTACATCTATTTTTGCTTTTATTTAAGAACTAGCTTATGCTCGCGGCTTTGACCGCCCGACGAAATCCTTTCTTAGCGGAGGTCTACGTCTTAAAACCTATTTGTATTCCGAATTTGATCCCAATGCGCTCAGTGGTTTGAGTTGCGCGTTGATAGATCAGTCAGTCAATCAATCAGTCACTCTTTCCTTTTATATATTTAGATAAATATGGACATGTCCTTATATCTATCAATAATTAATATCTAGGTTAGTCAAGAAATCATCATCATCATCATCTCAGCCATTGGACGTCCACTGCTGAACATAGGTCTCCCCTTTGGACTTCCATATGTACCTGTTGGAAGCGACCTGCATCCAGCGTCTTCCGGCGACCTTTATGAGGTCGTCTGTCCACCTTGTGGGTGGACCACCTACGCTTCGTTTGCTAGTCCGTGGTCTCCACTCGAGCACTTTTCGACCCCATCGGCCATCCGCTCTGCGCGCTATGTGGCCTGCCACTTCAGCTTGCTAATCCGCCGGGCTATGTCGGTGACTTTAGTTCGTCTACGGATCAAGAAATGTTGGACTATAATATGCACTCCACCGACACTCAAGTAAAAGGTCCGCCTAATGGAGAGAGGTTGTCATATTATGTCGTCAATGTTTGCTAATATAATCAAAGTCAGGGCAAATCCATTCCTACCTAACTACACTACACATCATGCCGAAACACGGCTTAATGTACAGAACAATAACTTACATTTTATTTAAAGTAATAACCCAGTTTTCCACCATTTAGAAAGCAATTAAGCAAAGCCACGTGCGAGGGCTGTTAAATTACTCGTAAACTTGCATATAATATCGCGCCTTCGGTTTATAGATCATAGCTTTTATTGGGCATCAAGCCTATTTAGGAGGCGCAAGCGACTATGATCTTCTCTTTGGAGCGTGGTTTAAATTGGAACTTGTCTAATTACTTAGCGTTAAGCGATAACAGTGCCACTTATCTGGAAACGTTCATGTTAACTATAGCCCATTTTGGTATTCTGTACTATTGTTATAAATCTTATCTTCCTCATTGCTTTTAAGATCCTAAGTTTCGTAACGAATTGAAAATGAAGTGTAAATTTATGAAGATTTGTTGGATTGAAATCGGACCAAAATGGGTCAGAAAATGTAGTCAGAACGTAATTTTCCGAAGAAGAGAAGATATAAATATGAGATTGAGGTATATCATCATCATGACGTTGTTTTAATCATTTAGGGTTTATACTCCACCCAAAGAGTTGGCTGTTTTATCTGAGACTCCACCAGAATAAAAAACGACGGTTTTATTTTAGACATGTACTAAAAGCTTAAAAATAAAATCGTGAGGCACGTCAAATATCTACAATTGTCAGGGAAAATGTTTATTAGAATAGATTTAGATATTTGACGTGCCTCACGATTTTATTTTTAAGCTTTTAGTACATGTTTAAAATAAAACCGTTTAATTTAAAAACGTTTTTTACCTTTTTTATTTTTAGGCTTTTTAGTACACTGTATTCTACTTGTCAAGCCCTTTCATTTGATACCCATATTGATGAGATTGAAAAAAATAAGATATCCGCCATTTTGTAGCGGCGGCCTTCTTGGATTTTAATTTTGTATAGTGCACTGTATTCTACTTATCAAGTCCTTTCATTTGATACCCATAATGATATGATTAAAAAAAAATACGTTATCCGCCATTTTGTAGCGGCGGCCATCTTGGACTTACAATTATATTGAATATACATGATTGTATTGTCATTAGAACCAAAGGCGTATACCAAATTTCAGATTAATCGGTTGACAGGAAGAGGGTGAAATTTCAACCAACCTAAGAAAAAAGACCCAAGAAACAAGTGAAATTTTAAAAATACTTTTTAAAAACAAGCTTTAATTATCATTACCATCTTGCATCATATAGTACTCGTCAAGACAAATCAAATGAGCCCAAACTCGATGGGGTTGCGTTGTTTAATGACAGAGTTTCTATAGCCACCTTCCAGCTCCATCATCAGATCAGCTCCATGTCATAATAATATTGCATTGTCATCCGATTTACACACGCATGCAAATTTTCAGCTCAATTGGAAACCGGGAAGTGGGTCAAATCAAACTTGCAAGATTTGATTACAGACAGACAGACAGACAGACAGACAACAGACAGGTGAAAGTAATATAAAGCTTGTAAAAAGAATAAAACCGTTTAATAATAAAAAAAGGGACCAACTAAAATATATAAAGGTGTATTGTAGTAAACATAATATAAAAAAAAATATATACAACACCTTTACCTTATTCCATTCAGTTTATTCACAACACTCAGCGAGTATTGTCTCAGCTATAAGTAGGACGTTTCCGGCTCTCGCGGAGCCACAATGCGGATAAAAGACATCACAACTTCATGGAAAACTTCATAATAGAATATAAAAGAAACGTACATGTATTCCGAGTAACATGTAAGATTCAGCTCTAAGAAGATAATAAAAAAAAAAAAAAAATATTGTATTGTTATTGTATTAAAATAAATAAATTGTAGCAATTTTACCTACTAACCTAAGTCCAGGCTACTTACCCGATGTGCGAGCAATACGTCCACAGGAAGGGCAGTCAATTTAATCAACTTTTTCCTCAACGAGGTCCAAAATGCGGACATCCATGTCGACGTCATTGAGATTATATACAATAACATTTTATTTTTCTAAAATTATAAATTTCAGGGCTATTGTACAGTCAACTACAAAGAGATGTATCCATGTTAGGCTTACAAAATGAAGTAAATTTTCATTTGCCACAATGAACTACCCTTGGTTCGTGACATTTCTAGTAGCAATCAAACTTTATATTATCATCGACTCGTTTAATATGCAACAATGATGTATCCCATTACTTTTCCTTAGGTGATACATAATAATAGCATTTAAAATGAATCGAATATAGTATAAGATTTAGTGGATACTGAAAATGTCACGAAGTAAGGGTAAATAATTTTTGCATACTAAAAGTTCCTTTATTTTGTAAGACTAACATGGATACATCTCTTTGTAGTTGACTGTACGCTGTAAGTTTACTTTTGTATAAATAAATTAGCTGCAGAATATCGGGTAAGTTATCACCCATTGGACTGATCATGTTCCGGCATGACGTTCAGTGAAGACGGGCTGTTTACCCTGCCTTATAATAAGTCTATATAGGTACATCATACAAGGTGGACAGACGACCTTATAAAGGTCGCCGGAAGACGCTGGCTGCATAATGCAGGTCGCTTCCAAACGGTATATATGGAAGTCCAAAGGGGAGGCCTATGTTCAGCAGTGGACGTCCTATGGGTGAGATGATGATGATGACTACATCGCCACTGGTCTTGTAGATTTCTATAGGTGACGGTAGTCACTCACCATCTGTCGGGCCGACTGCGTGTTGTTCAGTGTCTAACATAAAAAAGTGGCTGTGACATACGGACGGATGGACGGACAGACATGACTAATCCATAGGGTTCCATTTTTTGTCATTTGGCTACGGAATCCTAAAAAACCAAAGAGAGAAAAAGATGTACTCGTACAAATGATAATATATAGGGGTTCAATTCAACGTAAGTTATTTCATTCATACTTACAAGATTGAAAGTTAAACCCCCATTTTCCCTCCTTACCCAATGGACGCTTTTGTCTAAATTTTAATTGGGATCGAAGTTATACGTCTATTTCTGAGAACAGTTCAATGAAAACAGAGGTGTTAAACCTTTGGAACAATAGCATCGATTTCTATGTAAATCTATTGTATGTTACTGGAATTCGGTATTGAAAGTATTAAAAAGATTTATTTATTATAATTTTTTGTAACTTACTCGTGAAACATGAAGACTGGGAGCTAGTAATCGAAGAAAATGACAGTGTCTTTAAGGCTAATGTGTCCTTTAAATGGACAAGTTGAACCAACCTCACCGTCATGTCAGTTACTTTAGTGACGTGATTTCTTTCAACTCATTTTACAGGACAGTTGTGACGTCATATTACTGCCGCGCAGTTTGACAGTCCATTTGATGCGGGAAAATGCAATGTTTACACATCTGCATTTAATTAGGTATACTAGTAACGTAACAGAAGTTAAAAGGTGTGTCAACGGTAATAGGTAGTTAAAACCTTATAAGGTTAGTAAAATAAGGTAGTTAAAACCTTATAGCCCAGTCAATGAGTGCCCAAAAAGGGTATGTGGATCGAAAAGTCGAAAGCAGAAAAACTAACTTAGTAACTTTGTTTGGACTAGTTAGGAGATAAACATACTAAAAGTCCCCACCCCTCCGAGGTGAGCCCGAGGGGGGGGAGGCCGAAGAAGGTCCCATTTGTAGGTTTTTTGCTTATATGTCAAAAACTGTGCGTTGTACCATATTTTGAAGTACTACATTATTAAACCTCATAAAATTTTATACAACTTCGGCCTTGACACTTTTTATTTATCTTCAATCATTGTCCAGCTATGAGCTTCCAAACATGGTCTATTTTGAAAACGCTTAAATTAGTTTTCCATACAAAGTCAGTAAAAAAATCTTAAAAATAAAATTTGACCAACTTCTGGTTGTCGTATCGTAATGAAACTTTGCAAATGTCTAGAAATCTGATGACAGTTTACTAAGTTAGTTACTAAGTTAGTTTTTCTGCTTTCGACTTTTCGATCCACATTTCGCACCTCTCGAGGAAGAAAGAATTAACCCTAATTGTGACTTTTTATTTTTATTGCATAATAAAATCAAGAAAAATCCGATACATATTGTCAATTTTTTTCATAAATTTATCTCAAAAAATGAGGGAATTATAAAAAAAAACTAAACTTGTACGACACTGGAATCAAATATAATTACGCCATAAAACTGTAGTTAATTACTTTTGCGACCACACTATTTACTAGTTTTCCATGTCAATAACATCATAAATACACTTACGTCAATCTTGTACGAACATTTTTACAAATATCTTTACATAACTACTGATAACTCCTTTTTAAAGAAATTTTTGTAAATATATCGTCGTGCAATTACAGTTACCACATTCTTCTACGAAACATTTATCAGCTTTTATCACTTTAACTACTAGTTACTCACTTCTTTCACGAAACTTTAGTCAGAATTAAAATAAATAAGTCTAATTGCTTATATTTTTTATTAAGAAATAGTTGTATAGAGATTGGTTTTTATGTTTTTGGAGTCCAGCAGCACACGTATCCGTGTAGCCAGTTATGTAAACTGGGTATCGTTACGCTAAACGCAGATCATAGTTACTCATTCTGCCTTGCTTCAGCTTGAAATCTGGAGAGTAGCGGGATTCAAGGCAAATGATGAGCTAACCACTCATGAAAGAAAGTCTTGGCATGCAAGATCGTACCCGTTAGCGACTGGATGGGTAAGAGGACCCAACGGACATCCCCGGAGGGTTCGAGTGACCTCGCAATTCTCACTCTAGTTTCTCTCGGTTGACGGAGTATAAGTTTTGATTTTTAATGACCTGTAGCTGAAGATCTCGTTCCACTTCAGTTTCTGTGTACCGTGTCACTCTATAAATCAATGACTAAGAGAACAGCTTCAGAAATCCCTTTCTCTAAAAGTGCGCCTCTCCAACATTCAACGTCTGCACTCAAATTTTCCACTACCACCACTACTTTGAATCTGAAAACCCCGCTCTCTTGTTCTTCATGGAGACGTAAATAGGTCTGCCGTCAGATGTGTATTTGTCAGATTAAGCGGAGGCTCACTTGAAAACAAATTCAAGCCACATGTGTGGGATGCATTTACGCCCGTGATGAACTCGACAGTTTATATGGCTCTCTTTTAACGGAATCATAGCGTCTGAATACTTCTGGCCTCCTTCAATGTTTGTTATACCTATATATCTGATTATAATTAATCAGAGGTTCATAGAACGCAGTGGAATCATGTGAATATGCTGGCGTCCAGCCGGAATACCTGCGATAGTGTTAAAGACATGTGCACCAGGGCTCACTCCGATTTTGACTAGCCTTCAGCCTTATACGCCAACGTACAGCCTGTTTTCAAAAAAAGGCAGTCGTGCTGGCCCTTCCAACCGGCATATCTCAGACACGTTCATGAAATGGAGCGTCAATCTCGACGAATGATCTCCTGTGTGCTCAACTATTCGGGTTTTGTGCTGGTAAATCTACTGTTGATCTGTTTTGTATATCACTCACTTCTTGGGTAAGCAGATAACATCTAGCGGTAGAGCCAATAGAGACAGAAAGACGGGGGTGCAATGAAGAGAAGTTATTTACTGTTAAAAGAATTTTATTCAATGAAACTTCTTCTTTCCGAAATGTATGTTGTCGATAGCTAATCACTTTCAGATACTGGGAATTCCTCTCATTTTTGCCTTTTACTTCTGTGATTACATCAAGTCTAAGACTCAATTGACTGTCAGGAAGTTAAGTATTTTGGCAAAGGTGCAACATTACTTCACCCGGGGCATTTGCTTATCTCTATCATAAAGCCGATCGTATATGTATAGAATATTGTTTTCGTCTTTGGGATGATATTGCCAAATACTAGCTTCAGACTCTGGAGTCGATTCAGGGGAGCGCCAAAAGGCTCGTGAGTGACCAAACGCTAGTGAATTCTAAGAGTTTTGAACACTGTAGAAGAGTCACCCCTTCTAACCGTTTTATTAAGATTCGTTTCGGAGAGTGGCGCAGGAATTACACAAACTAATCCTATCCCACTCGTTCCCGCCGTTCAATAAGCCCGTTTCAACTTCGGAAGTCACGGCTTCCAGCAATACGGCATCCATACCTAGTGGCGCAATAACTGATCGTATTTGAAATACTTTGCAGTCATTCGTATTTTCTTGTATCATAGACTTTGTTTTTACTCAAGCAATGTTTGAAATTGGTTTAATCATCATTAGTCATACTTCATATATGAAAAACAATGTTATAATTTAATAAAAAGACATAATTATGACACTTCTCCTGTCATAATACTATACTTAATCATTGAATACAAATGTATGAGTGGATGAATATTTCTGATTTATTTGCGCCAAAACGGCTAAGTGGATCTAGATGAAATTTTGCACAGATATACAATATATCCTGAAATATTACTTAGTTTACTTTTAAAGCTGTAAAACTACTCAACAAAGCTGGTATTAAATTTATTACGAAACCTTTATGATTTTTGGTATAGTACAACAAAAGCTACCTTAAAATGCACAATCAGTAATATTTACAAGATCTTTCTACGAAATTTAAATAAGTTAAAAGTTTTACACATAAATCCATTATACTGGAGTCATTTAAAGGCTGTTTTTTATTTTGTAATTTCTTTTGTACTGAGAAACGACTAATATTTTACAAAATAAATGATTGGAATAACGTAATATGTCAACATACGCGAAAACTGTCTGTGATTTTTTCATTTAAAAAAGCGGTTACTTGATATTATTTATCTGAATATATTTTTCGAAGAAAAAGGATGCAATTTATTTTACGCAAAAAAACCGAAACGAAGTTTTCGTGGAAAAACGTCGTAAATCATACTTACGCGTGGAGTTTGTAACGCTACCACACGCTCAGAAAGTCGTATCTTCAGTTATGTCAGCATTATAGTTTCCGTTCCATGTTAATAAAGTAGTATTTCTGTTAACTACATAAATTAATGAATATGTGTCGCTGAAAATTAGCGTAAACCTATTTTTTAAGATTTACTCCATGACGATTAATTAAATTGCAAATTGAAATACATAGGCCAATCGAGGTTAATTTTTGCTATTTTTTGCTATATACTAAATTTTTCTCAGATAGCCGATGATTTTTTAAATCAGTTTTTTGTTGCTCCTGTAAAGTTGGTGTTTTTCAGTTACGACTTTCTTCCTCGGGGGGTGCGATTTCTTCTTTTACTGGACTATTATAAGGCTATTACCGTATAACTTAAAAAAGTAAGTTATGTCGTAAGGTTATAACGTTGAAGACATTTTCGAAGAAAAAAAAAATCATTGATACAAGCACATTGATTTTGTTTTTTTTTGTCGCATTCTGCATTAGCAATTCTGCATTTTTTTATCTTTGAAATGAGAATACCTGAAGGGAAAAGAAAAAGGTCACTGTTACATGCTCAGCGGTCCTAACTATACCTCTATTGGTCTAATGAAAAATGGGAAATTCCGAACATTATATCGTTGATTATTCGATAATTTGCTCGATTCAGGGTCACTTGATCCTCGTCCAGCCACTGGCGGTTATTTGCGGCATCTTTTTGATGTCAAAATGTCATTACGCTCCCATTCCCGCGGGAATTCCCGCTTCGGTGACCAGCGGCCGGCTCCGGTTCGGTGACTTTTAACGAAATATTTTTTATGCTACCCTCTTTTTGTTAATACATGACATGACATGATATCATTTGTGTTTATGTATTTCATATTATAGGTAGGATTGGTTTTATTAGCCACCAACAGAAGTTCCTACGCATTCCAACAGACAGTGTATCGTCTGCTGTAATAGATGCAAAGGCCTAGATGATGATGATTATACTAGCCAATGCTCGCAGTTTCGTTACTGTTTTTATTATTTTTTAATGATATAAAATAATGATTTTAGCAACTCTTCTGCTGGAATACTACGTATAAATTTAGGGTCCTATGCCCTACCTAAACTTTCATGCATTGGTTAAATTATTAAACTTTACACTCCAATCACACACAAGGTCACAATCACAAAATGATTGTAGTTTGTGCAGCCAACCTATATGCTGGAGTTCGAGGTCAAGATTTCTACGAGGCCTTCAAAGTGATCTAACGAAGTGCGACAACCGGGACCCACAACTCGATGCACCTTCTGAAACTTTTTTCCCTAGATGCCTAAAAAGTGCTATATTATGTTCACATAATTACACATTTTGAATCTGGGGTCTACGGAATGTTACTACTAAGCGGCATATAAGACACTCATCCATGGAAAAAAAATAGCCGTCAACTGAAAACAAACATCCATACTAACTTTTACATTATACATAAATGGATATTACCAGAACGTTCCTAATATTTAGGAACCGAGGAAGGAAGAAATAAGACTCCATTTAAATTTACTTTTATAGCGAGAAATAATGACACGCCATCAGTCTGAGTTATAAAATGACGGTTCCGCATAATAAAATGCTACTTTTTAATTAATTGCTTTTCCGTGACTAAAAATATTAAAATTTAGAAAAATGTAATTTAGTGTATTGGAAGGTATTCTTGGTGTTTTTAATTTAATTTATGTTAGCTTTTGACTACAATTAATTTTTATTTTTTTATTTGTCTGATAACAAAGATCCATACAATGTCCCCTGATTTTTTAATGCATGTGTATTTAATATTGAAATTCATTAATGAATATTTTTTCACTTAAGCTGTTGTAAAATAAATTTAAATAAAATAAGTAGGTACCAAAACAAGTAAGGTCAGGGGGTTATAAGTAGGTTCAAATTTCCAATTTTATATTTTTATTTTATGGTGAAATAGTAGTAGTTTAGTCATGGACATTCCGAACACGTCATAACGTTTTCATCTTCCTCAAAATATGGCGTGGATTAAGATAATAGGAATTACACGAAATATTATCATAATTCCGAAAATACATCATAATATAGTGAAGGTTCCGTAGCATTTATTTGTTTTATTGTTCAGCACAACTTTATAACTAACCGTATTATATAATGCCTTTTACTTCCAGATCCCAGTGGCTCTAGACAAGCGCCAATCACTAGTCTAAGCTACTGCGTTGGTTAATGCTAAAAAATGTACCTACTAAGATGACAGTTGTGGAAAAAGAAAGACAACGTTTGTCATAGTAGTACCATGCTTTTAGCGTTAGTTCCAAGCGATTGCGCTTGTCTACGCCTGCAGATTCCTTTTTTTGTATTATATAGTATAAATAAGGAAAGATTGAAAACAATGACTGACCTACGAACACACAATCACACAACGTAAACCATTGAATCTGTTTAAGTTGAAATTCGGCATACAGGTAAATATTATGACGTCATGACCTGGCTTACGAAGCCACGAGCGTAATATAGGCCACCCCTCTTTGCGTGAAAAAAATAGCACTCCGGGAGTGCCGGCAGAAGTGAAAACTTCAATATTAACGTTGTGTTTAATTATAAGTATAAAAATACTATCATTTATGAGGTAGAATACAATGTTTATTTATTGCGCTATCGTACACAAATATGACAATTTATATGTTGTTATTTATAATATTATATCGTTATTTATATATAACATTAAATTTTATCTCTCAGAAAAATCACCTTCCATCCATAATTTCGACGACTTTTACACCATCGTTATTATCAGAATCATCATCGCAAATTTTTACAACTGATACAATTGGTTTATGATAACTTAAGTAAGAAACAAACAGTTTTGATTCGAACCTATTTAAGTGTAATAAAAAAAATATAAAATATAAAAAAAAAATATCGGGCGCGCGCTTGTCTAAGCCCCCTGTGCCGCCTAAACAGAGCAGCACACTCAGGCACGGTAGAAAGAGTGGGAGATACTAGTTCCTCTCCCTTCCCCTCGATCTTACGCTTTTTCGATCAGCATCACGTGACCCTGACGCGAGTTTGAAAGTTTTTACCCATACAAAAAAGTGCTCAGCGCCGCTAAAGAAGTTTTCACTTCAAAAAAAACAAACTTCAAAAGACATTTTTGAAAGAGACTGCGTACTTGCGCGAAGTATTCCAGCGACTTAAGCTATTGTAATATAAACACCAATGTCAATTATCCAGTCATCTCGTACAACATCGTATTATCAGAGGGAACCCTAAAACTTGCCCTGTAATGATTAGATACCTAACACCGTAATTTTTGTTCGTCACACTCCATTACTTAGATAAGCTTTTATTACATTAGTGTGTTGACTTTCTCATTTATATACGAGTACAATATAGCTTTTGCTTTCTGGCTTTACTTAGAAGCTTTGTTATTCTCCGGGGTAAAAATTTATAGAAAGAATATATTTATACCTTTTGTAAACAGATAAATGAGAAGAACCCGACGCTTGCTTAATGTTAAGCGATCATGGCATCCCTTAACAGTGGCACCTTGATAGACGTTACTTAATCTATGTCGATTTTGAATTTAAATTTTAATTGGTACGTAATTAATATTATAACTTTTTTTTCTACTTTTTTTTAAAGTGGCAAATCTTCAGAAAATCCAAGTGCTCCAAACAACTGTCAGATGGTAGAGTGCCCAGAATGCTGGCAGCATTGCCACGTTGGATGGCAATACTTATATACGTTGGGCCAAATATACCCCAGCATTTCGGTCAAACGTCGCCTCGACCAAGCGCTCAGATAAATTTTGGAAAATGCGGTGAGCTCCCGGACCCCAAGGACCCAAAGTCTCTACCCCAAACGGCTCAAAAATGGAATCGATCGAGGTTAGCATATTTACGCCGCTTGAGCCGCTCAGCAGAAACTGCCGCTTATAACTTGATTATAACTTAGACTTATGTGATTAATGAATCGTTATTAAGGCGTTTCCAATGGCGGTGGTATGTTATGTGCGGTTTTTCCACTCGCTGTAGGTACTAGGTACCTACTGGTGGTAGGCTTCGGCCGTGGCTAGTTACCACCTGGACAAAACCGTGTCGTCAAGCGGTCATTAGTGACCGTGTTCCGGCATGATGTCCTGTGAAGCCAGGGAGGATATATCCCGCCTTCTAGGTGTGGTCTGCTACCATCTACGGCCATATTGTCGCCTAATATCAGGCGAGATCATGGTCAAAGGCTAACCTATATTATAAAAAAATAGTGTTGCTACGATATTGTTGTGGTCACATATCTACATAATATCGTATCCTAACTACAAAGGTGTATTTGTATTTTTTTTAGTGTTGGTTACAAGCGATTGATTCGTGACTTCGGGTAAGGATGTGTGCTAATGCTGCGCCTTCCTTCTGGAGGCGTCCATTCTTTTAAAAGTACATTTTATGTGGGTGATTAAACTTCAGCGATAGGCATCGCCGCGATACTCCCGCCCGTAGAGTTGACGCCTTAGCGAAAGGGCTCAAGAATAACTTGTAAATTAAGGTTGAATGATTGCCCTTGTTTACAGCCTTTTCGCTTACCCAATATCGAACGGTATGCGGAACTTTCTCTACCTTGCCCTCATTAATTATTTCATTATTTTTAATTAAAGTTATTGCAAAACAACACAGGTAATTAGGTAGCTATAGATATACTGGTTCCAGGAAGAAATTCTTACTGACTGGATGTCTACGTCACAATATCTATATCTGTAAAAAAAAACAATATTATTTCTTTTGAAATTCCAGCGTAGATTTTTTCGCGTTGGAAATCCCAAAAGTACCTGTTTTGTATTTTATAATATGTAAATTACAAATATTGGAAATCTATAGATAAAGCCTATGGAGGGTAGGTAGATAAGTTAGTCAAGCTTTCCCTTTATTTAGATAGTAATATCAATTAAATTTTCCTTTTTATTTTCAAATTTCTTTTTCGTAACAAAAAACATATCGCACTCTCAAATCAGAAGGGGAAAAATTAAGCTATACCGAGGAAAATGGTTTAATGTAGTCTATTTCGCGAGCTTTAATTTAACCATAAGATAGGGGTTCCAATTTGAGCGGGGATTACTCCAATGCTCAGTAGATGGAATTAATTTTAGCATATAATTTGTGCAAACTTAAACTCAAATTCATTTATTCAAATAGGCCTTAAAAAGCACTTTTGGTGTGAAGTTTCAACGGTACTTTTGTAAGGATATCTTTGTAATTTGACGGTAAGGTAGAATATTTTCAAATACAAATAAAATTTGGTCACATTTATTCTATCTTTTACTGCAGTGTCAATTTCTTTCTCAATAAATTGTTTTTTTAAGAATTTAATTTGTTTAGAGATTCTTGGTTCTTGTTTAGAGGATCTTCCTTACGTTTGACTCGCTCATACGATATGACGTATTTTGAAATATAAATTAGTAGAATTTACGTAATTTCGTAACTGGTGGTTTGGAGCACTTGGATTTTCTGTAGATTGGTTTGTGGCCAATCTGTGGTTAACAAAATTGTTCTTCACTGCTCTAGTAGCCGTAGTATTGTTTTTCACAATTAAGGCATTAGTTTGAAAATGTTTCATGGTAAAGCTCTAGGGATTTTTTTTATTCGCTAAAACGTAGTGCTTTAAATATAGGTACCTCTAGAGTAGAACATTGTTTTCACGAGTTATATAATAGCCCTTAATGGTGGAGATGACACCTTTATAGCATTAAGGGATACCTAGTACTAAACACCATCCCTCAGAGCGAAGTAAAATCCTTCGAAAAGCTGTACTTACACGAAGCTTTTAGAATTAACAGCTTTAAAGCTCTCTTACCTCTCGTAAAGCTTGGCTAATTGTTCACTGAGAAGTCTCGGTATTTTATTCCACTTGAGGGTAGTTCAGGGGATCTAGTAACTATATAGTTTCTACCTATGTAACTATGTATGAATCTTTTGAAAGAAGTTATGTAATTACCTACTAAGTAAATATTTTAGAGTATAATTTTTACATGTTTTCTTTATATCCCTTTAATTCAAATCTATAAAACTGTCTTTGCGTATTTAGTATTTAGGCAGGTATTTTATAAGATCATATGTATTTTAGGAATAAAAACAGGAAATAAAACTAAATATTTAGTGTATTTGTGGTATAAATAATAATGTACACCAATTTCTAATTATTCCATTAAATGTGCTCAATATAAGTCTCCCATCTTTTAGTATGGAGAGAATAATGTTGCTCTGGAGTTACCAGTCTTTTTTCATTATTCTTCCTAAAGAGAGAGCAAACGTGAAAGGCAAAATGAAAATATAATAAATATAAGTAGGTACGTAAGCTGCAGAAGTTGGAAGCTCGAGAAAGTTCGATAAAGGCTCGATCGAGATCAACTTGCCAACTTTCTTCATTCGCTGCTAATTTGTACTGCAATATTGCTTCTTAGTAGCTTTATAACTTGTTTCATAAGTTATCTTTGATGTGTGATATATTACTAGCTGGGTTTTACCCGCTTGAAATTAACCTATGCCACCTATAAAAAAATCCATCCATCCTAAATTTTCTATTGTAGTTCTCTATAATATTATGTCTTTTAGTCAACTGTTCTATAAACTAAGTTAACGTATATTTAAACCCGCTATTACAAACCTTTCGACGAACCATCTTAGTTCAAGCAAAGGGGCAGCCTGAAAACCAGCAACTACGCTAACTCTGGGTTGACGTAGTAACACGCTGAGGCTAGCCCTATTGCCAAATAATGTATTTTTTTCTTTTAATTTCATTTATTTTTTAAATTATGTTGTAAAATTTGGCAATAATTTTTTTCTTTTCTTACCTATAGTTCTAAGCATTAAAGAGTGAGTATTTTTAATTCTTATTATTAATCCTTTGACCACGTACTCGACTGGGTGACAACTAGCCACAGCCGAAGCCTACCTACTACCTACTATCAGTCACCAGTATACGAGTATTGTGTAGATAGTACGAGTAGCTATAGTTTTAATAAAATTAGCGTGGGTCGACGTTAGGGGTCCCCGATGGCATTCACTACTTATGACGTACCTTTTCTATTTTATGAACGTGTAAAGAGTCAGAAATTGCCGAATGGCTTTCCCAAAGGCCTATCAAAATAAATGTAGCCAAAATAAACATTGCCCAAAATGTAAAAAGTAAGCCAGTAGTCTCCCTAATGAAGCGTTAATCTTTTTGTTAATCGTATTGCTAAATGGACAGAAATTTATACAATTTACTTGAGAACACTTTTTCGTCTTTTTCTATCACGTCTTGCGGTTTTGCCTGTAGCTGCTGAAAACCTGATGTGCTTTTCTAGGGTATAATGTGTTTTAATTGACATGTTAAGGTCACAGGCAATATGATTTTCCATTTCACAAACGTAAGCCGTTATAAATGGGAATTATCATTGTAATAATAATTCCGAGCCAAATTGGTTAAATCATTAGTGTAAATATGTAGTTGTAGCAAATAAATGATTTGATTTGATCTATACCAAGTTTCGGCTCAATCCGTTCAGACGCCTAGGCGAGAAGAGGTAACGAGTAAGATTTTTGAACGAATGCTTTGTAAGAGGATAAAAATGAAAAACAGAATGAAAATCCGAAAGTTTATTTACATTATTTACAATCATTCTTTCGCTTCGTTTCGCTTCGTGACCATCTACGGATACTTAAATAAGTAATATTTATAATCTCGTGAACATCATGTGCGCTATTACATAAACTACTTAAGTTATTTTATTAATTGAAAATAGTTTGTCCAATATTCTGGCTTGGAAGATGAATTAAGTTACAAAAATCCAATAAATAAACCTAACAGAGGAAACATTTATACAGTAAGACAATGCCCAAAAGATTCTTATTTTAATTGTAAAATATGTTTAAGAGCAACAAGGCGCAAGGTCTTATATCTACTTTACACAAAATATAGTCCTGATTGGTATTCCAGGCATTTTGACTAATTTGGTGGCACGACCACTCAATAAACAGCACTGAAGTACTGAAAGTAGGCTGTATCTGATCACATTTTGCGTACAGTCACTTGAGCTTCTTTTTTATATTGTAGAGATTCAATAACCTCTATTCTCTATTGATCTATTCATGCCTTGCCTTCTTAGTAACAAAATTCCGAGTTTCAAATGAGTTCGGACGCGACGCGGGTTGAGAAGACGGCAGCCATTTTTGTTCAACTTAGGCGTCCCAGATTTTAACTAATGTATCCTCTGTTATAAAAATAAAATAGATCAGTGGATTTGTCAAAGTTATAACATTATTATTTTACACAGAAAGCCACATTTCTTAAAAAGTAACTCTTATATTATTACATGGTTTTACATAACAGAATAACTTAACATAATCTACATTTCAAATGGATTACTTTACAAAAACATGTAAGTTAGTTACCTAATTAATCTAAAATACAATATAATAAGCGTAATATTCAGGCTACAGCCGTTTTAATATTATGTTAAATACATTAAATCTATGTTAATTATTATACAGGGTGGCTGGTAAATCATATAAAACTATGAAACAGGGTATTTAGTTCACTATTCTCGTTTGAAATAAATAATAAAAATAGGTAGGTAGGTACAAAAATATCCTATTTAAATGTAAGGTATTCGTAATGTACTCCTATGACCTCTCACACTCGACCAGACTTTGTAGTCCGGCAGCACGGTAAAAAACTTTATATAATTAATTTTATTTACCTGGAGCCTAATTCGTTGCCTGGAGCATCAGTTGTTCGCCAGGCGTAAGTTGACCATTCCTTTTCTGACGTGGCGAATTAGTTCAAATGAGATTTTCTATTTAATTTATTACATTTTTTTGTTAGTTTTAAACGTATTATGATAAACTAATATACTTACCTGTTGTATCCTTGAAGTGATTTACCAGTCACCCCTGTATATTAACACGCCTAAATCAAATGACTAGATTAACAATTCGTTAAAGTCAGACAGTGTTCGATTGACGTCGTTAATGGGGATCGAATTATGCAAAATGTACCAAACTAAAAAATATATCTACTAAAATGGAAAATAATGAAATATATACTTGGCATTCTAAAGATGTTTGAATGATGATGGGAAAGGCAACATGTAGCATTCCTCACTATTTTTAATATAATATATTGGTAAGTTCTATTTTTTGACCATAATTTGAGATTTTTATGAGAAGTTCCTAAAAATCTCCACAAATCCTACCTACTTTAATGCATAATATCTGAAAATTTATATGGAACCTAGGAAGTACCATTACAGAAACAATGAAAAAATTAAATTGGTTCAGGCGTCCTCGAGTAAATGATAAAATATAAAAAATCTTAGGAAATGTTAACCTTTCTGCATTTTTTTGTAGTAAAAACAAAATAATGTGCGTAGTACATTGTTGTATAACACGACCCAATAAGTCTTAGCGTCATCAATTTCCATTAAAATAAATTGACTATTAAATAAAACAAAGATTTATTTATACCCTTATCAGTTATTGGTTAATCACGATGAAGTAAAATGTTGAAGGAATGTGTTTTCTCAAGAAAAATCGTTTATTTTTCGATCAATAATGGTCACTAAAAAATTAAAAACGGTAAATCTATTTATGAATTTTAAATAACATGTTTTTCACAGCAAATAGTGAAACTATAGAATAGGCACGATTCACATGTCAAAAAATAAACGCGCGTTTTCAGCGAGTGTCTAGAATATTGGTTATGCTCTATAGTAAAAGACCTACGAATATCGCACCCACATCAAGTTTCTTTATATTCTTTCCTTTATTAGTGACAAATAGACCCGCGCGCACTTCGTTGCGCTTAAAGAAAATTATCAGTATTCTTCTACTATATTATGCATGTATCATAGATATAATTTCTCTTGCTATTAATCACTATCTATTTATGAAAACTGCATCGAAAAACAAAATCCGTTGCGTAGTTTTAAAGATATAATCATATATAGGCACAGACAGACACGGGCAATTTTATTTTATACTATGTAGGCATTACTCGTATGACCTAATACGAGTAAAAAAACTTTTAAAATAATGCTTTCAAAGGCAGTTTAATTTAAAAGACATTTGCAAAAATGTCAATCTTTTCCATTCTAAACGCGCGTTTTTATCCTGTTGCGAACTAGGCTTAAGTCTAACTGCAATAAATATTTATTTTCTAGCATCTGGCAAAATATGTATAACGCCCGCAAAGCTTGTGATTCCGATTCAGACCTCGATTTATACGTGAGCTGAGCAAATAGTGCGAGGTTAAATAATATGTATCGAATGTAAAGCTATATCTCTACACCTCCCTCTATATATGAAAACAACTATGACTGTTAGGGTATTTTAGGAGTAAATTGCCATTATTTAATAAAATTTGGGAGATTTAGGCAGGTTTAGGCTGGCTACACTACGTATATGAAAAGCGAAATATTAAGCGTGGTAGTTTTAATGGTAATTTTCTGATAAATGTTAGATTTTCAAACTACGTAATTAATTAAAAAAAATAAAACGTGCCGGGGAACTGTGAAGAGACATAAAACTGTTATCCGACTGCATTAACTATTAAATTATATACTTAATTGAAAGATAACAGACGTCTTTATCGCATATACACAAAGTTACAGAAAGTTGTAAGTAATATGAGAAGCGGGAACATGTACACCTAAAGTGAAAACAAAAGTGAGAAGAACTGACAATAATACTACCTATACTTATTGTTTTTTACTATATACCGCTATTGGCCACATACAATGAGAAAATAAAATCATTCTCATCCCTCTGTCTTTATACAAATTCTAAGAGAGAGTCACAGGAACCATCTAGTGCAAATAATGGAAACGCACGTTCGGAAGCTCCGATTCTGAGCCTGGATTGTTATGGACTGAACTAATATTCCGATATCCGATACCCATGGGCAATCACGTTGCTTTAAGCTGCATAGTTGTATTTATTGTAAAGTTTATGTTGAACATAGATATTATATTATTTATTCTGTTAATCTTGTAATACATAAATTTCAAGATCATAATTTCACTGAGTATTAAATAACGTAAAAAATGCGTCGTCACAAGTATCGATTCAACACCTCATACTTGGTATGGAACTACAAGCAGGTAACTATTCTCCAACATAATGTTATTGCATTAATTAATTATGTTAAAGTAACTCCAAATATTTTGGGGCAATTCATGTAGGTACAATTTAGCGTCCTATGTTTTTTTTGACGCTGAAAACACGTTCAAACAACTTAAATATTTTCTACAAATAATTCAACAATTTTGTTGAATCTGGGAAATCGGCCTATATTATAGCAGTCATTTAAGATTACTTATTGTAAATAAATAAATCTTTATTTAGTACGCGGTGATACATGATTAAAACACAGTTGTAATGTATATTATTCTAACATCAAGACACTACGACTGTCGTCTTCTATCTATACAACACACAGCTCTCTTCAAGTTTTCAGCGAAACCACTCTTCTGAGTTTGGACCTCTTTATCTGGTACATGTACTGACTCAGTCTTGTCTCCTCCGCGGTCCAGGTTTTCTATCTCGTCGGATCACGTATCCGCCGGGTACTTTACTATCAAGTTCAGCTCTTCCTCCGAAGGTTTCACGTTTCTCACTTCGGTCCCTTCGAACTTCTTAGGCTTATCAATCTTGTTCTCTATATTGACTAGGACTTCAGCAAGGCATCGGTGGTCATCCGGAGATTTCACCTCGTCTTCTACTTGTTCGTCCCCGTTGTTGTTTTGTTTGTCCTTTTCTATTTCTTTGCTGTCTTCGTCTTCGCTGTTTTCTTTTCCTTCTAGGATCATCTTGTGCGTGGCTTCTTCTATGACGCTGTCTGTGGGTGCTTCGTTGATGCATGAGTGAGTGAGTGTGAAGGGGAGTTTTATAGAGAGGTCTCCGCCCATCGCACTGAAAATGAGCTTCACTTTGACATAATATGAGACGTAGATAGCGAAAACGTTGCGGTCTTCGGGAGTGTTGTTGCTGAGCACGGTGGACGCGAGGCTGGCGCCTGTTTTTGAGTAGGAGTCTTCGAGTGCTATCCAGTTTTTGGTTACCCCTGTAAAAATGATTCTGATAAAGTTTTGTTCTCACATAATTACGTTATAGTGTCCACCGTTCGTTGTACACTGATTCAGTTACGATGATTTGCTTAATATTGGTGTTCAAGCGAATAGACTTTTTACGCTGAGGTTAGATCAACACATAATAGAATTTATATTCATTATATAATAAGTGAAATAAAAAAAAAACCGACTTCAAGCTTACACTTACGAGCGTGAGACCCACGCGTGATGGAAATTCTTACCTTCCCAGTATATATTTATTATTTATACTCTTTGTTCTTACCTCTATGTGGAGTGAGAGTGTAGGTATCAGTGTGAGTCAGGCCCTGCAGCACGGGCGTCCCGTTGCCTTTCACCAGGGCCACCACATTCTTGAACTTGCCGTTGGAGAACATGCACACGTCCACGTGTTGAACCACTAGCGCCTGTTGACAACATACACCATATTTAAGGCTAGACTAGGTTTTTTTTATATTGTGCGTGTGTTTATTTATTTATTTATTAGTAGACCACAAAACAGTTTGTAATTAAAAATACATCAAACTAATAGTCTTAAATTTTTCTCAATGTTGTTTGTGTGTTTGTTTGTGATTTAACTAATAGATCTAAATTACAGACAAAATATGTGTTCTTAAAAACGTTAAAATAAAATTATACAAAAATTTTGAAGAACAATTTAATATGAATCTAATACCTACATTTATAATCTTAGAAATATTATGTGTTAAATATCTAATACTGTATTATTGTATACTATAATAATAAAAAATATCAATTTGTATGAATTTTTATTTCAAAATTTATCAAATAGAGAGAGCGTCCAGTTGTATAAGCCATCTTAAAAGTATTATCGAATTTGAAAACTAATGCAAAGCATTGAAACGTTTGCTATAAAATTTTAGCACCAATAGTGAAATTTCTTCAAATATCATAAATATCAAGGCTATTACAACAGTGTTTCAGGCTATAAACGGCACATTTTTCATGCAAGGCGTTATGTGGAGTCATATATATCTAGAATATACATTAACAATGGAGGCTGCGCCGCGAACGCCAAACTGAAGCAAGAAAAATTACGTCACGGTTGTTTTCCATCCCACTTATACTGAATACGTAGATTGACGATAGTATTTTGTTTTTAATTTGTATGAGATAAGAACTGATAACAACCGTGACGTCGTTTTTCTTGCTTCAGTTTGGTGTTCACGTTGCAAACTCCATTGAATAAAAATTTCTTGGTTTGAGGTTATAATCGGCACATTTTTCATGCGAGGCGTGTGGGTAGAGCAGAGTTATTGTTTATGTGACATTATTGGCTCCCGTGGGAGTACATTCATGTCTCAGGCTGCGTTATGGGAATATTCTGAATAACATAAAATTATGTCATGAGTCATGAGCGTCGCACCATTAGCAAAAACAAGAAGATTACTAATATTTTTGAACTTGAGTCGTATCATTATTGTCTTAACACGATGTTAAGATCAAGCTGCTAAGGTGTTTGAGCATTTACTTATTGGGTGCTAGAAAATATCGCGTTAGACCACAGTTGCTTACTGCGGCATTTGTTGAAGAGTGCGCGCTTAAGTTTGGACTCCTCCTACAGGATTAATATGTTAGTTACGGACTGTTGAATAATGTTATTAAAAATTACTATACCTATTTGGTAATATGTTCAATTTTGTGTTTGTATTTTAAATCAAAGGTAAAGAAAGTATGGCCATTTTTTAATTAAATCCACCATAACATCTAAACAAAATGTTCCTAAATGTTAACGAGAACGACCTGCAACATCAGAATGGTCAATCTCTACCTAGGTTTAGTAAGTAAGATGTGTAGGTTTCTTAAGTATTGATAACTAACCTTGATTCTTCTGACGGTCTTGGAGGAGTGATTCGCTACGACGACGCTCACTTTGATCGACTCTCCATGAGAGTACGTAGCTTTGTCCAACCATGCTTCTAACTCCACCCTGGTGAAGAAAAAGTGCTGTAAGTATAGGTTACATCACATCACCCTTCTAACCGGGGGGAATATTACGTGAGATCGTGGTAACTAGCCCACATTAAGAATTGTCAGTGATATGTGTAATAAAGTATTTCGAACGATCGTCCTCAATTTGGGCGTACATATTTCAACACTTCTGTCTCCTATTGTCGTATTATTCTTCCTTCTAAAACAATTTTTTCATTGAAAACAAGTAATATTTCGAAATCGGACTACTCTGCATCTATCTACTATCTACTCTGTACCTGTTATGCGTGGTCATACCTAAAAAAAATACGCGTCGACTTGTTAACCTCCTCCGTTTTTTTTCGTCGGTTAAGTAGCGGAATATAGATTTTTTATCTATTCCTGAATCACTGAAAGTGCAATCTCGCGCGAACAGTCGACAAAATTCGCAAAATCTTCACGAATCCTCGTCTCAATGGAGAGGGGGCTATTTTTAGTCTTACGCCCAAAGCGTTCTATTTATTCCCTTACAAAGAATACAAAAAATAAAAGAAGTAGTTTCATTTTTAAAAAAATTAAGCACCCATAAGAAGGCAGATCGCTTGTATACAACGCGCACAGTATCGCGTAGGAATGCATACGTACCTATTGAATAGCTAAAACAGTAGTAACATTGTGAATAATTATAAACAAATGTTATCGCTTAACATTAGTCGTACGTCGTGCATGTAAACTTAATTAATAGCGTAGTAGCGTAGCATGTATGGAACGAGCAACATGAGTTTGAGTATCTGCATTTATGCGTGGTCTTACTATGAGTGCTTCATTTCTACTTTGATTTAGACTATTTCTAGTAACTTTATACTCTTTGCCTCGCGCCTAAGGCGTTATACGAGTATTTATACCCTTGCAAAGTGAAAAGTTCACAGTGCGTAAATGGCCCTTGGCAAGTTACTCTTTGGAGACACTAAAAGTTAAGTTGCTACTTAGACGTTAATATGATGGAGAGGTTTTAGGAGGTTTTAATGTCCTCCCCTTGAAGGCATTGCGTAGATAAAATTTAATAAGAAAAGGGTCCATTTGGGATGCTATTCTGAAGAATGATAAAATATATTTTTTGGCTCATTCTCATTTTAGCTCAAATTTGATGGTCACACGGTTATATTTCCTGAACGGTTAAAGACAGAGATATGAATTGTAGATAGGTGTATAAATCATATATTAAGCTACAAAATAAATGAAGATTGTCTTAATAGACGCAAAAAATAATACTAAAATTTAACATGAAAGTTCAAAATCGGGGCCATTTTTCGTATTCTCATGGTGTCACACTTTGCGTTGCAGTTAAACATTTGGGCACTACTTTAACAAATTTTGATGTATCTGTATGTTATATATACCAAAATTATCGCAAACAAATATACTTTAAGGTCTACAGGCTAAAAAAGAGTTTTCAGTATTATTTTGAATTTAAAATAATATAATGCGGCGGTCACACGATTTTAGGTGCTTTAGATTTGCGTAGTTTAACGGCTGCCGTTAAACACAACATCAACAATCCAATACAGAGTTCGATTCATTTTAATGATGGCCATGTTCTGCAATCGTAGAAGTAGGATCTAGGACTTATCTAGCCGTGGGAAAAAATAAAATTGCTAAGTTTCAATTTATTCATGGGTGTACCGATCACTTGCATGGACAACATTCTTATGCATTGTATTTTAGTTATTTAAATCAAAGCTAGCTTTCCGAAACGCCAAAATGTGTGAGATAAAGATGTAGTATTTAATTTTATACATTATACCTAAACTTTCCAGAATTTCACCAAAAAGGGATATTTTCGTCACCAGCGTGGCATCACCTTCATAGCGTTTTTTACCATGAAGGTGATTTTTAAGCCACGCAAGTGAGTTTTTGTATTTTTTTTCTTTTAAAAGGGCCTTTTTACCAACTAAAAAGTACTTTATCTGTTATGTTAGGGTTTTAATACATTCATACCAAATTTCTGACTAATAAAAAAGTAAAGTGAAAGGTAAAGTAATATCTCAAATAACGCATATTTTCTTCTGTTGTGAGGTTTATTGTCACGTAGAATGTCGTGTTATTGTACATTTTTGGTAGATTTAGTCTTTTAAAAGGGTTTTACTTAAAAAAGTTGTGAAAAAATAATGTCGGAATCACTTTCGTGGCGTTGAAAATTTCAAAACTGTTTTTATTCGAAATGAAACGTACGATTTAAATCATTTCTATAAAAGTTTACTCGTGTTATCCAGCTCTATACAATATTATACATAAACATTACAAATAAGCAATAAATAAGAATTGCCATGAAGGTGACGATGAGAATCGATTCCATGAGAATGAGCCTTTTACTCATTATAGGTAAGCCTTTGACCTCGATCGCGTGTGATGTTAAGCGACGACGCGGCCATAGATGGCAGCAGACTATACCTAGAAGGCGGGATAAATCCCTCCCTAGCTTCACTGAACATCATGCCGGAACACGGTCACAATGACCGTTTGGCGACACAGAATTTGTGAAATCAAGTGGGTATCAATTTTGACTTGCAATTTGGAATACGTAGTTTAGACCCTGGGAGTGATTGAAGGTGGTAGGCGGAGGCTTTGGCGGAGGGCAGAGTTGAGTGGCGTGTCATGAGGAAGGCCTATGTCCAGCAGTGGGATAACGTAGGCTGATGATGATGAGATCCAGCAATAACACAAAAGCTAACATTTAGTGGGTAAACCGACTGCACACCACTAATTCTAGTCTAAATATATAAAAGTAAAGAGTGACTGATTGACTGATCTATCCACGCACAGCCAAAGCTGAATAGGTTGGGTTGATATTTGGAACACAGGATATGAAAGGATTTCTTCATGCGGGCAAACCTGCGAGCATAAGCTAGTAATCTATAGGTCTATATTATTCTTGTAAGATTTAAGATAAGAAAGAATAATAATCTAATAGATAAAATGTATAACTCCTTAAAAATTGGCACTAACAAATTCTTTACATTTTTATGAGAACCCTACTTTTCAAAAGTATTTTTTCATCTAAAATGTGACTGTTGACCTGACCTTTCGCTGCGGCAAGCTATTATGATCACAAAATAAAACGAAAACAAGATAAGGGTCTGAAAGTCGATTGGACCTTACCTTTTGAGGTCTACGATAAGGGTGACTATTATCATGTAAATATTACTTTTCAAGAGGTTCTTTGATGAAAGGACCTTGAATTTATACCTGGGTACTGAGTATAGGTAGATAGATTTGTCTAGAAGTTCCACTAAGTGTTCTCAGTGTTCCACTACTGATTCATTAGAATGAATCAAGGATTCGAATAATTTCTTAAGAGGTTGCTTTGAGGTAAGATCGTAGAAGAGTTCTCGAGTGAAGACCACGTCTAAGGCAAATTAAATATAAATAGTTTTACAAGACTGTAAGCCGCAGCGCGGCTGTAGGCCGTGCTGTCAACGAGGTTTGGAAATCTTCAAGGCACGAGTGAATAGGTACCTTTTTTAGGCATCATCATCGTCGATCACATCTTCACTTTCCATCAGGGATGTGGTCAAAGATAGCCCTATTTAGTCCAAAAACCCTCCAAACATTTGTTCTGGATCATCTACTGCATTTTATCAAGTAGGTAAATACAGTGTCGATCGATACTTTCTCGATCCTCGTGTTCTCGTCACTAAGCAACAATGTTGACTAATGGCAAAAAGATGAATAAAAACAAAGATATCCAATATCACCTGCCGTCGGAGAGAAGGAACGGTTTCTCGACAGTCGCTCGCGGCGGTGGTACTTCCATGGTATCTGAAACAAAACAGTGTTATAAAGGAATGCATGTACAGGCGACAGATCGATGTGAACGCAACTCATAGACGACAGATTGTTTATTTATTATTATTTATTTATTATTCAGCACAAAGCTAGGACTAACTTAATGCTACAATAGCATTTTCTACCAGTTGCCCTAACGCTGGAGAAAATGAACTAAAAATATAGGGGGACTGACAATCATAGGAAAAGGTAACATTAGGTATGTTACCTTTTCCTATGATTGTCAGTCCCCCTATATATATGTAAAATACAATATAGTCATTATTGTATTTTACATATTATTGTTGCATGTTTTGTAAAGCTGTAATGCAATATTGCGTTGAACACAGCGAGTTGCTTTCAGAAAATTAACATTTAAGTAGATTTTTAGTTTTTAGTAACTTTCTGTGCTATCATGTCACACGCCTCATGATCGACATGAATTTAACTCGTTAATGTTTACTGTTATTGATTATTATTTATTACTGTGATTTTTCCAAATCGGTTCATTAATGATGACTGTATGAGGTGGAGAGAAAAAAAAGGAATACAGCCTAATTAATCAATCTAAACTACGCCCCTTCTTTATGAAAAAGATGTTAAGTGGTCTTAAATTACGACGGTAAATTTCTTTAATCGAAGAATGAGGGGAAAAAGAAAAAATAAAGAAGAAGAGAAAAAGTTAAACATAAAGCAAAAAGCCCTAAATTTCCTCGACTTAGCACAGACAATTGATGCAATCTACACATACGGTCAATAAATATCGACTCAATCCGTCGCCGGTATGTGGGCCCCTCAATAGCCGGATTAGTCGACACGAGGGGCGTTCTCGGAAAACTCTGTGATAACACGATCATATTATTGGAAATGTGCGAGAGAAAAGCCTATCGTATTAAATCAGGCGTTCAGACCAGCCGAGGGGAAATTGACTTGACTTTTAAAGCTCGACGTAGTAACTTACTATTTTTAGATCATTTATTTAAGATCAAAGGGAGGTTTTATGTACTTTATTTGTATAGTATATGTACGCACATCATCTATACATTATGTTCTTATAATTCCTTCCAATCAGCCCGCCAATGTTTATCTAAAGAAGTTTTAAGTTCGTTTTACATTTAGAACTATTTATTGTGACTTGGTATGCAATAAAGAGTTATAATAAAACTCTTTTTCCGAAGTTTGGTTATGAAGCTTAAGAAAAATACGATTTTTAAAACTCTCCACTCTCGCTATAGTTTAAAAAATCATATTTTTATATTTTTAAAAATTGCAAAAACAGAGATTACATCTATAACGGTTTTTAATAAATCTACTTTAACCTTTATCTTCAAAAGCTGTTAAAAATTATCAAATAAAAAGTCGTTTAAACTTAATATTGCTTCGCAAAGTGTAAAACAAGAAAACAGAATAAAGAACTTTATAACTGGCTACATTGTTCGGTTCCCTTTGACGGACAGAAGGCAAAGGTTGCTGCTGCTAATGAGCACTCAACACTGAATAACTCAAACTCTTCACTCTTCACTTACCATCAGCTTGTTTCGGTCGGCAGTTCTCGTCGGAATCCAACTTGGCTTTGTTTTTGTGCCTGCAACAAATAGATAACATTTAAAAAAAAATCCAAAAAAGTTATAGTTTTTCTATTATCACATGAACTGATGCAAGGGCGGATCCAGGATTTTTTTCTGGGGGAGGGGCAAGGTGCAGACGGGCAAAATTATTATAATTTTTACTTTGAAAAGTGTGTTTAGCTCGCTCTGAACAGTTAGAAAATTCAAATATCCCTAATAATAAGTTCGTGAGCAGCTTGCTGCGAGCGCCGAGAAAAAAAAAATAATCTTGACCATGAAATATATGCAAAATTCGTAACTCTACAATGCTTTTCGGGGCTCCCCCCTAAATCCGCCTATGAACTGATAACCCCTTTTTTTTTTTTTTTTTTTTTTGACCCAGGAAAAATGCATTACGCATCATCACCCCACGCCGGGGGGCGTGGGGCGGTATGTGGGACTTCCCCGCCAAAGATGGAAGTGGCGGGGATACCCACTAAAAAACCTGGGGTGTTTCCACCTCGCGCCTTAGTGCCGGGGCAACGGGTACGCCGAAGCATTCGTCCGCGGCCCCAGCGGCGTTGGTCCTAAGGGACCCCACCTCTCACCGAAATGGCGCACGGAAACACCGCGCGCGCCACCTCCTGGACCTGTTCAATGACAGCGAACGCCCCCGCATCCTCCGTCCAGGTCCTGGGATTCAGAATTGGACTCTCCGACCCCCCAATGCATACCACCCTGCAAAAGAGAAGTCAGAGAGTCCTCCTCTTCCTCCCCTCCTCCTACGGAGCGCTGGAGATGTCCGGAAAACGACATCCCTCTTATCGCCACCAGACACCTCCCGCGATCCAGCGCCACCCTGCTCGCCGCCTAACGGCCGAGCCCTTTGACCAGCCTCCCGGGCCTGGTCCCACCCGACAAGGGGCAGTGGTGTGGCCCATCACTACGCGAGGGATACGTAGGTACGGTTTACCGGTCCACTGCCACCTTCCGCCACGGCGGCGCTCGCGATGAGCCCGCTCGCGCCATCCACTGTGCCCTATGCTGCCTTCATAGGGACACGCGGAGGCGCAACACCCCAACACATCGGCCGCAGAGGATAGGGAGAACGGCGCACCGTAATACCGGCACTCCTCTTCCCCTGCGGCCCCACCGCGTCCGCCATCAGACGGTGGCGACCCCGTTTGGGCCGCGGAAGGCAGGGAGAGTGGCGCATCGTGATACCAACACTCCTCTCCCGCCGCGGCCCCCGCCATAGACCCACGGTGCGATGGTCAACGCACCGCGGTCCACCTACTCGGCCACTCGCACATGGGCTGCTGGAGGTCAGCCCGGCGTGGAGCGGCCGACCGCCTCGGGTTCCTCTTAGTTTCACCGTGGTCTCCTCTACCACGGCTACTTATCCCCACCGCCACGCAAAGGCGAGAACCCACCGGGGGGGAACTGATAACCCCTGAGTAAACCCTGAGTTGATTCCACACAACCGCAGGATCGCGCGGAAAAGCGGAAATTACGCGACCGCTATTTCGCGCGATTCTGCGTCAGCTTTAAGGTTATTGGCACACTTCCTACTGATCAAATTAATTAATAACTTTATGGCTATTCACGGAAATTCAGCTAAAATTGACTAGGTATCTCATTGCTGGGATGGAGATTTCTAAAACATTTAAGTACAGCGAAGGGATTGGTTAATTTTAGCTCACTCACTCTTGTTTTATTTCGCTTAAATTAAACGCATCCAAAAAGAAACGCTTTCCCCTCAAATATGTGCAAACTATTATGTTTTAGACCTTTTTTTTGACCCCGGAAAAATGCGTTACGCATCATCACCCCACGCCGGGGGGCGCGGAGCGGTATGTGAGATGCCCATCTTCGGCGGGGATACCCAATAAAAAACCTGAGGGTATTCCTGCGGGACGCCATAATGCCGGGGCAGCAGCACACATACACACACTCAACTTTAGTAACATTAATGCTACAGGAAGTGAGAGAACTAGGTATGTAATCGATTGTTAATCACGGTATCTTTCAATTAATTAATTTGTTTAGTCTTATATCAGTCTGTTATTTGAGGTATTTTAAGTAATAGAAATTGTTATAAGACCTTTTATTTTATATACCTACTGTTACTAATATTTCACAAATGTTATCTTACCAGTAAGTCATCATTCCAAACGGAAGTACTGTGGCGGCCGTAGCACAGTTTTATTACTACAACGGTCATCATTACTCCTTTCTAGTACAATTAATTATGAACATTATAATGTACCTACTGAGTGTAACTTCATTTAACTATAACAAGTATGTCAACATCAAATAAAATTGTTAATAGCCACTACTTACCTATATAAAAATTAGATTTTATTATACTTAGGTTATATGTAAGCCAAAATTGTACTTATACTACTTTTTTATGCAATAAACAGGTAGGTACACCTAAAACCTCGAGACTCAGTTGTTAAAAATAAACATATATAAACAGCAATTCTACAGAAAAAAAGGAATCAACCATTGTTAAACAAGGCTTAATAAAACAAGGATACTCAAATGAGACGAGTTTGTTTATACTTTGACATTTCATACGAGAGTAATGAGATTTCTGAGTGGATTCGTTTTACAGACAACCTTTTTTTTCATTTCACCTAGCCCAGTGCGTCTCTTTGTAATCAAATCTTGTAAAGGTACGCTTCCGATTGAATTTAAAAATACACATAACAAGTATTATGTCTGTCACATCTTTTATGCTAAATTTAACTTCTCATGGAGCTCACGGAATATTTTCTTCTAAAAATCTTGTTATAAAGTAAGCCAATACATAAAAGACAAAATGTACAGAAACTACTGCATGTTAAACCAAATTGGCGTTTATCAAACCAACAATAATTAAAAATGTAAGTAAGACGGGTTAGGCCCGTTTCGCACTAGTCCCGTTTCGCATCGTTTCGATTTTACCTATGAAAAGGTGCCGTTTCGCCCGTTTTTTTAAAAGTCTTGTAATACAATGGAAGGTACGGTCGGAAAGAAAAGTGTCTTAGAGGAATTAAAATATTTTTCATGTATTACGAATCGCATATTTTTATGTTGCGCCTTGATGATTATATTTTTTGTTAAGGCACATTAAAACACATTAAATATGCTATTAAAACAGTATTTTTTAAAGATATTTTTATTAATCAATCTATTAATAAGGCAACAACTAGTAGTACAAGCACTAGCCCAGTAGTAGATAAGTAACTTAGTATTATTTATTTAAGGCGATTTTTAAAACCTTTTTTATCAATGTAAAATATGTCAATTTATATATGATGTCAATAAAACAAACTATAATATCGTTTGTTGTATTGAAAGTTTAGTAGGACTTGTAAAATGTCACTAGATGGCGCTGTGAATAAATTTATCAGTGTCATAGACAAATTTCCTAAATTTATTATGTTAAACAATGACGAAGAATAATATAATAAACACATATTAAATAACGCCATGAGTTTTCTTTCCTCATAAGTACTTTCCGAATGAGCTGTAAAACTTTAAAATAGAAAAAACTTATATTATGTAAAACTTTAAAATAAAATGTTATAATTGTCTCGCAAAAGTGCTGGAAAAAGCACAAAGTACAAAGGGGTTAAAGAGTGTTGGAAGTACAAAGGGGTTGAAGATTTTTGTATGGATGGCGTGGCATACCACCTAATAGTCTGCCATTTTGAATTTTTCAAAAATGCAATTTGCAAAAAAGACTTTCTCGTATAATCACGTTTATACGAGTATATTGACTTACTATACGACGGTAATGAGATTCCTGAGTGGGTTCCATTATAAAAGTATTTTTAGCGCGCAAAGCTCTTTAGGGCTCGCGTTGATTTAAAAAGGATTTCTTATTACGATAACGATTTGGCAATGCCACAAGGTTTTTTGGAATTCGGTCATGCGTGGAAATGGCGCCAATGGATTACCTAAATGATGGTAAGAATTGGTGTTTAGTCGCATAAATATTGTGATTTTATTTGGTTATTTCCGGTTTTTAATACCCAATTACTGACATCTTTTGAGGTTTGAAGTGAGCACATTTTCTTGTATTAAGGGCGTGTTCAAACCTTCAAGCGAATATCGCGCAATATTAGCCACAGCTCTGTGTAGCGGAAAATACCGCGCTGGGTACATCTATGCAGTTTTGTCTCACTACCACAGGCGATAGATAAAATTTAGTATTTAGATAGCTTAGGCTATGGAATTACACATAGGATACTGTATAGCGGGTAAAACCGCTGGACACAATTCTCACTTATATTAAAACACTAGCTTAAACTCGCGGCTTTGCTCGTCTGGCAAATTCTTTCTTAGCGGAGGTCTACGTCGTATGACCTAGCTGCGTTCCTAAATTCAACCCAATCCATTAAGTTGTATGTAGATAGGACAGGCAGTCAGTAACGCTTTCCTTTTATATATTTAGAAGATAAGGTATTATATAATAATTTATTATTGATAAGCAGGTACCTCAGTTTCAAAAAGAAATTGTTATCAAACTCCCATTAATTTAAATGAACTGGAAACTTTTTGAAAGATTTTATTTAAATTTCGCTTCTCTTGTTACCAATTAGATACAAAATATCCACTCAAAAACATTATTCTTTATCCCGCAAATATTTGCTTTGAAAGTTTAAACAAATTGGAACTTAAATATAATTCCTTAGATTAGACATCTTACTGGATATGTCACAGTAAGGCGATCCCTGGAGCCAAAAAAAAGACCGCCGGGCATAAAACTAGTTAGACTAGTAACAATACAGATTATACCTGTGTATGTACTTGTGTGAGTAAATTTAATGTAATTTTGACGAGTGCGTGCGTAATGACGCTATAGAAAATTCATTAGTGTGGTATCATTATATAGGTGTGCGTTGCCTCTCCTCCCGCAGAAAGTGGCACACGTTTCGCATAGAAATTTGTTATCTATTTTTTATAGCAGAGTAAACAAGTACTTATTTGACCACAATCTCATCAGCTGGTAAATGACGATGCGCTCTAAGTTTTTTTTTTTTTTTTAATACCGCCTCATGCGGACAACGTAACCTGCTGCTATGGGTTATTGCAGCACCCTTATATAGGATTAAAAATAAACATACTATTAATAATTACAATAAACATAATTTAATTATTATCATCCTTTCATTATTTTTCGTTTTCTTTTTCCTCTCTCAAATTTTTTTTTCTTTTTTTTCCTTTTCATTTTCCAATTTTTTTCTTTTCATTTTAATTTTTTTTTTTAAGTTGGAGCACGTTTCTATTCCCGTGGTTAAATGTTCCAAGTATGCGGGTTGTGAAAACATCCCGCAGTTTGACCTCAATAAGGCGAGTCGAGATTTGGATCTAAACCTTACAATGTCAGATTTGGCGTAAACAAAGAGTTGAAATGGAAGCAAGTATTTGTTACAGACAGACTATTTTAATAAACGAGGACGCCCCAATATTATCTAAAGACAAAACTAAATACAAAACTAAAGCCACGATATTTTATTCAACAAAGTTCAAAACTAATCTGATTATCTGATATAATCTATAGGTTGATGCGTCTTTGTTTAATTGATTAATTAAATATATCAATATATTTTTTAATTTTATGTAATTTAATTTTTATGATTTTTTTCTTATAATTTAATGTAATGGTTTTTTTAAATTCCAATTTGTACTGTTTTGTTGACATGTGGGCTGAGAGTCCAAAAGAAATGATTTTTATTTATTTATTTTCAAAATTTAAGGCTGGGACGGTGCCTGTCAGGTTCAGATCCCCAATGAAAATCCTAGATCCACAGCTGGTCGCGCCAATTGTTTACTCATATCGCACATTTATTTGCTGCTAATTAAATAATAATATAGTTACGCAACGGTTCTAGAAAATACTTGGATGTGAACTACGCAGCTGTTCTTAGATGCATGTCACGAAGGTCTTTAGGTGTGATAAAGTAACAAACACACATACATCCATACTTTCTTACAAACTTTCGCGTTTTTAATACTAATAGTATTTATTGGTTCATTTGTTTTTGGTAGATGGATGTGCGGTATCTGTTTTTATTATTATGTGGGCCATTGACCTAAATACTCCGGTTATATTCAAAATTTCAATCAGCGCGTTTATGTCTTTGATGCGGGATCGGAACAATAAACAACCGAAGCTGTTTTATGAATATTCTACAGATCATCTTTGACTACGAAATGAGTTATGAGACTCGGTAATCTTGGAGATTTAACATTTTACTAGCGGTTTTACATTTTGGGAGAAATCGTAAAATTAACAACTTTAAAATAAAAATCGATCGATGATCTTCTTTGCTCTACTATGCTTTATTGAGACCACTCTCATATACTACTATGAAAAAATCTCTTGTCCTAAATTAAAAAAAAAGCACAGAATGACTGAATGTCTGACTGATCTATCTAATTCAATCAAACTTCTATATCCTTTATCTAATCGCTAAAAGGATTAAGTTGAAATTTGGCAAAGAGATAGCTATTGTGTTACGGTAATAAGCATATGTTTGTAGCTTTGTTTACCTGGAGCGTCAGCTATTCGCCAGGCGAAGGTTTATCATACTTTTTATTTTTTTATTTATTTTATAACTAATTACTTTGTTTTATCCTATACGTAATGAGATTCTCTAATGTATCGTATTCTGGAAGCTTCTAAGTGACTTACCAATCACTCTATATAAAAGGAAAGAGTGCCTGACTGACTGATCTATTAATATACAGCTCAAACCGCTGGACCGAAACGGATTAGGTTGAAATTTAGAATACAGATAGGTTTTATAAAGTCGACCTCCGCTAAGAAAGGATTTTACTACGCAGGTAAAGTCGCGAGCATAAACTAGTTTTTTAGGTATAATAGATTCCATGTACATCATACATACCTATCATCAGTGTGTCAATTTCGTATCACTAAACCTTGCTACCATAAACGCACGAGTAAAATACAAACAAATCTTTGTAGCACGATATTTAGAGGTTCTATATGCCGGAGCTTGGTTGTGTAACCAGTGGTGTGTGAAGATGTGCATTACTTATAGACTGCTGAACAGTTCCGGCTGTTTCGACGATCAATACCATGTTTATTTACTAACCGTTAGTTATTTACAAGCTGCACCCAGCGGGTTTACCCGCTGTACTGTTTACACCAGTTTAAGCTTGAAGAAGTAAGAAATATACACACTCACAAACTTTCGCCTTGATAATATTATTGTGATTTACTAGGACCAGAGAGCCTATTGGCTAATTCTCACCCACTACGATTGATGACAACTTCGATGTACATTGCTCGATGTGCATCGCTTTTACATGTCGTTTGGGGATAGCCAATAGCCCCTCAGGTGAACTACGTGTCATCTACATGTATGTAGGTAAATCTACATATACCCGGTAAAGTATCAAAGAATTAAAAATATAATAGATAGTTTTGTGTGTTACTTCTTCGTGCTTAAACGGTTATATGGTATGGTAGACGAAATATGGTAGACCCAGAAATACCATTGAAGAGAACCAAAGGTTACATAGACCCTGAAATAACTGATAGGTTACTTTGAAGTAGGAAAAGCCGCTGGGCGTAGCTAGTAATTGTACCTATATGTATAAGGAAAACTTATATATTTTCAAGAGAGTGCAAAATGAGACAGCGCACACGAAGCGAGTAGGTGCTTTATGTTTTGTAAGTATTGTATATGCACCAACAATTAATTTGTCAGCCTGTTTAGAAGCTTAGAATGGCCTTTTCTCGCCTATGTTTTTATTTATCATAAAGTCTTTAACCTCAAGTATTTAGCACTAGTTAACGAATTTCCCGAAAATCCTCAACAAAATTACTTTGTTTTGCTATCAAAAGGAAATTTCGTTCACTAATAATAATTAATTTATGCAGTCTATTTTAATTTTGTCTATTAAAGTGATTGAGCCGGCAAAGCCTTAATTTTAACTTTAGGGAGCGCCCTACCGTGAGATGAATATTTATGTGGGGGTTTATTAATGAATTTTGCCGGTTTGATTAGCTACTACTATTTTGTGGCTGTATTGAGTGGAATACGGCTAATTAAATTTAGGTATTTTTAAATTCATTGGTAGGCTATTCAAAAAAGGCTTTGACCATGATATCGCGCGATGATAAGCAACGGTGCGGCCGTAGATAGTAGCAGACAACCTAAAAGGCAGGATAAATTCCTTATACAGCCAAACCCCCCCCCCCCCCCTACTTGCCTTATACTGCTGGCAATGTTGCCAGCATTCAGGGCACGCTGCCATCTGAAAGTAGTTGTCTCATAGCTTCATTTAGATGTGCGATAATTAACAAGTTGTTTTTTTTTTCAATATATATATATAATAAATAATAAATAAATTGTTTATTCAGTTAAGGCATTACAAATCACATAAATTACTAGTGAGAACCTATACCCCAAAATAGGCTCAAAGGCCCGTAATATGGGGTATAGGACTCCTTCGCCGGAGCGGGTTCACATCGATATTTACCTAATACAAACATGATTTTCTATAATTGATTCTGGATACAATGTAATAAATATATTTATACTAGCTTACCCGGCAAACATTGTTTTGCCATATAAATAATTTCCTAGTAATTTCTAGTGTAGACAAAAAATAGCTTACTTATTGGAAGTATGTATGTATGTTAGAATTTGTATATTGTATGTATGTAAGAATGTGGTATATGCGTTAAATAAGCATTATTTTATGGAAATTTTTTTCATACAACCAATATTTCCATTGACATTTCAAAATAAAGATTCATAATGATTGATTTTTTGTAAACTATGAAAATCTTAATTGTTCAATTACATTTTTTAATAAAATTAAATTAAAATTACATTTTTATAAGATCAACAACATTTTCGATATAAATAAAAAAAAGTATACTTACAACACAAAATCCGTTGTTATTGGAAGCTCGTGTCACGTGTTGACTACTTTTGAGGTTATAAAATCACTTGATTAACTAATCGTGCAAAATACACTCAAAATTGATAATTTAATTATTATTGATAAAATAGGAATGATTAAAAGTTAATATGAGAGTTACACTGAGATAGCAAAATAATAATTGTCAACGTTACTACTACACTTGATGCATAAACAATAATGATGGCCGACAACTGTGTAGGGAGTGAGAAAGAAAGGAGACCGGCTTCGTTCTCATCCCTACTCCGTGCTGTTTACTGGGTCAGAAGTGACACCTGTAGACATCTGGCGGGGATAACTAATTAAATGACGATTGATCAGTTTTCGACCGGAGAGGAAAAATGATTAAATTACTAAAATGGCTATTAAGAAATAAGGGTTGATCGTAGAAGGGTGAAAATTGAGGATTGTATGTATTTTTGTATGTTGTATCATAAAAAAATAGAAATTAAAAATTTTGTCTAAAAAAAAAAAAAAAATTTAGGGGTGGACTACCCCTAACATTTAGGGGGATGAAAAATAGATGTTGGTCGATTCTCATAGATATCGGATAAGCACAAAAAATTTCATCAAAATCGGTCAAGCCGTTTCGGAGGAGTATGGCAACGAAAACTGTGACACGAGAATTTTATATATTAGATATTAAATTCATTAGCAATTTTAAAATAAAAAGACAATTATTTATAATTTGTGTGTGTGTGTGTGTGTGTGCGTGCGTGCGTGCGTGCGTGCGTGCGTGCGTGCGTGTGCGCGCGCTTTTAGTTTGGAGCTATTATTTTAGCGTGTGGCCGATCTGTGTTTAACATACATAAAGTGTTCTTTACTGCTGTAGTGACAGTAGTATTTTTATTATTAGTACTTCATAGTATAAATATTTTAGTAGTTATGAATATTGCACGTAGGTATGAAGGAAATTTTGCCGGTTTGAACTACTACTATGCTGTGGCTATTTTGAGTGGAATGTAACTTATTAAATTTTAAAAAAAATTAAAGGCTATTCATTAAAGGCTCGATCTCGCGCGATGTTAAGCGACATTGCACTATTTGACACATTTTGAAATATAAATTCATAGAATTCATTTTTTCGCTACACAATATAATTGCACACATGTTTAAAGTGTTTTCAGTGTTATATATTAAATAATGCCATTAGAGAGAGCGTCCCGCGAACTTAGCCCTAATGATTTTTTGCCGGTTTGATTGGCTACTACTATTCTGTGGCTACAGCGAATGGAATGTAACTAACTAAAGTACATGAAACTAGTTAGTCCATATTATGATAAGTTTTGCAGGTACATAGCTAAAGGCTTTTTCAAATGATTTAGAGCTTTACAAGAAATATTTTCAGTAAGTAAATTCTACGCTGTACCTTTATTTAAAAACGAGCTGCACCCAGTAGTTTTACCCAATTATATAATATGTTATTCCATGGTCTAAGCTATCTCTACCCATCAAAAACATAAATGTGAAAAGAGAGCCAAGTTCAATATTACGATGTATGTACTCATAGTTACCTATGATTTGGTAGTTGACTTCAACGACAAAAGAAGTGAGATCTAAATGGGTGAAAAGTTGAATGGTCAGTCCTGAAAAATATTTACAACATAAAATATTTTATTACAACTTAAAAGATTATTTCTTCTTATCACTTAGAATTAATATTATTTTGAAGCCCAAAGTTTGACTTGGCTAGTTCTCATGGGTACCATACGACGAAGTATCATTAAGATAAGACAATAGATACTTTATTGTACACCACATAATGTTACAGAAAATACATAAGTACATAATTAAAATTAAAAATTACAATGTACAAGTGGCGGTCTTATCGTTAAAGAGGGATTTCTTCCAGACAACCAATGGATGGAGGGGACTAATTTACACGATAAAAGACGGTGGCGCACTAATTAGCATTAAGTGCGTTTAATAGTGATCAAGCTAAAGTTAAGAGAGTACCTACCTAGTATGTTATGAGAACAGGCCAAGTCAGTCTTTAGGCTTCAGAATAATATAAATTTTAAGTGATAAGAAGAAATAATCTTTTAAGTTGTAATAAAATATTTTATGTTGTAAATATTTTTCAGGACTGACCATTGAACTTGGCACCCATTTAGATCTCACTTCTTTTGTCGTTGAAGTCAACTACCAAATCATAGGTAACTATGAGTACATACATCGTAATATTGAACTTGGCTCTCTTTTCACATTTATGTTTTTGATGGGATAAATTTATCTATCCCAGCTATCTTATACCTACCGCCTACCTGGATGGAAATTTAACTTTTTAGATCATCTGGAACTGGATTAGAATTTCGATCAAAAGAAACCTAAGCCGACAAGACTTGTAATGACGACGACTTGGCGGGGGCACTACCGTGCCCCCAGATACCGCCACATACCTATAATATTATGACTATACGTTACAGGTACGTAGGTATCTAAAATGTTTACACCAACTAGCACCTAAGGCGATATACATACATTATTTTTATTGTAAACAATTTTAATATTATTACCTCTATGTTACTGAGCCGCCTTGTGCTGGTGAGTCGATATATTGATAGGTATTTACATAGGATATACAATTGTTACGTAGGTACCAGGAACCTATCTTTATTAGTGACTAGCTGTGCCTAGCTGTTTTACCCGCTATACAGTTTGGTACAGTAGTGTATATTATGTTATTCCAGGGGCAGGGCCGGTTTTAACATTACCAGCGCCCTGGGCGAGATTTCTACGGCGCCCCCTAAAAAGCAATTCAAACCCATACTAAAAACGAAAAAATCCAGAGCTCCGAGAAAATTTTTAATTTTTCAGCATGAAAGATGTGCGTTAGGCTTGCTTCGAGTGGCAAAGAAAGTAAATGTTCTCATTTATAAAAGCGCGAGCAGCTCGCTGCGAGCGCCGAGAAAATTTTGAATTATTCAGCACGAATGTTGTGCGTTTAGCTTGCTCCGAGCAGCAAAGAAACTAAATAAGTATTCTTATTTATAAAAGCGCGAGCAGCTCGCTGCGAGCGCCGAGAAAATTTAGATTTTGTTAAGCACGAATGCTGTGCATTTAGCTTGCTTCGAATGGCAAAGAAAGTAAATTTACTCATTTATACATAAAAGCGCGAGCAGCTCGCTGCGAGTGCCGAGAAAATTTTGAATTTTTCAGCACGAATTATGTGCGTTTATCTTCCTTCGAGTGACAAAGAAACTAAATGTTCTTATAAAAGCGCGAGCAGCTCGCTACGAGCACCGAGAAATATTGAATTTTTCAGAACGAATGGGGCGCCACGGGCGCCCCATTATAGAGCCTGTGGCGCCCCTTTTATCCGGCGCCCTGGGCGGTCGCCCAACCGCGCCCTACCCTAACGCCGGCACTGTCCAGGGGTCTAAGCTATATTTTTTATTATACCAAATTTAAAGTCAATCGGCCTATCCGTTTAGGCGTGAAAAAGTAAAAAACATATATCCATACGTACAGTAGGTATAAAGTTTGTATTTATATTTATAATTATATTAGTAGGAATAGTGGACTCGCACGCACTTCGTAGTATCTAACAGACAAGTGAATTAAATTAAACATTTAAAAAACCCCCAACGCAATACATAATTCACCATTTTGTGGTGGCGGCCATCTTGGATTTTAAATTTTATATAGTGGGCTGTATTTTACTCGTCAAGCCCTTTCATTTGATACCCATATTGAGGGGGTCGTGGAAGAAAAAAGTAATCCGCCATTTTGTTACGGCGGCCATCTTGGACCGATTTCCACCAAACATGGCTAAGAACACTCTCGACTAACTCTACTTTCAAACAAAAAAAAACTAAATCAAAATCCGTTCATCCGTTTGGGAGCTACGATGCCACAGACAGACACACACACACACACACACACACACACACACACACACACACACAAACAAACACACACACACACACAGACACACAGACAGACACGTCAAACTTATAACACCCCGTCGTTTTTGCGTCGGGGGTTAAAAATAGCCGCCTACACAAAAATTATAGCAACATGCAACATGTATTGCTTTATGCGTTCCTAGGCGTCCCAAACTTTATTATCATACATTTTTTTAAAAATTAATAATAATTTAAAATGTTAAAAAAATACTAGTTTCTGATTTTTCCCTTTGTTACTACGACATTACCTATCGGGATGCCAAATTTCAGCTTTCTAGGTCATCTGGAACTGGGATATTACTTTTGATCTATCCCTCAGTATGTATTAACTTCACCGATTACTGGATGTTTATATCTAAATAACCGTTTGAGCTGTGTTATTGGAATTTGGAACAGAGATATAGTTCGTATATTTAAGTATATGTGCCAAATTTGACTTGTCTATGTGTAATAGTTTTTGTATAACGAGGGTGTAAAAAGTCGTCAAAACGCGCTTTGGACGGTTCGTGTAATATAACACACGGCGCGGTCGCCAGTTCCTTTGCTTGAACTTGGCTTGACTCGCTGCCGCGTGTCTAGATACCAAATTTCAAGCTCAAAGCTTAATCGGTCCACCTGTTTAGGCGTGATAGAGTAACAAACACACATCCATACAATAGGATTCGTCATATAAATCGAGCGCGAGAATCGCAAACAGGGAAATCTCCTAAACAAAAGAACTTTGAAATTTACAGGTTGACAAAGCAAAGGAAAGTCGTGAAACTTGACTTCACAATTTTTCTTATCCAATGTTACGGGAACCTACTGAGACTTACAAACCTAAACAAGTGTACGAAACACAATAGCATTGCAAGATGAGAATTTAAACTCAAAGTGACAAGTATATTTTTTTTCAGAAAACGCGGGATAGATGCTGCGCGTGAATGGCGAACGTATATTTATTTCTTTTTCATTTCACCTTTAAGGCGCTATGGTAAGTGAAATGTATGTTTTTCAAAGCCTAATATAGCAAACTTTTAAGAAGATCTACTACTTTATATTTTAGTATGTGTAACTTCAATCTTTGAACAAGAGATCTTTATTAACAGAAACATGATAATTGTTTTTTTTCTCGATAGTTTTTTTTTTTTAAATATGCCTAATTTTCTTCCTTCCATTTAAATATTTGTAAAACTAGGACGAAAATAAACATTTAGAGTACTTTATTTGATACTGTTGAGGAGGAGGCTTCTTGGATTTGATGGTCGGCAAATGATAGATTTTTTACTTTGTGACGTGATTTTAATTATAAATTAAATGTTTAACAAAATTCATCCGCCTGCGATTTATGTGAAAAAAGAATGAATTGATACATCGAATGAAAAGAATGAAGTTAAATTGAACGAAAGATTAAAATTACACAGAGAACAAATAACATTTTTGACGTTTGATAGGTTGACAGATGAAGTTTGACAGTTGAAGTTGACAGTTGAAGTTTGACAGACGACGTTTGTGAAGAAAAGGGCGACAACCATATTTTGGCGCGCAGATGATGTCGAATCTCGCCGCAGGCCGCAACATGCCGCCGGCCTTGAAAGCGGTGGCTTTCAATCGGCTTGCACGGGAAGCGGGCAGATTCTTGAGAATGATCTTCTGACCACGCCCGACGCTGTTTGGACATCGGCGACTCTGGACACGCCGTCTCGCCCGGGAAACACGGAGATGACTCTGCCCATGACTCACTTGAGCGGAGGCGCGTTCGCTTCCTTGATGACGACGAGGGTGCCGGTCTCGAGGCTCGACGAGTTGTACTTCCATTTGGATCTAGTCTGCAACTCGGAGATATATTCTTGAGACCAGCGCGCCCAGAAGTGTTGACGCATCTGCTCCACTCGCTGATAACGCGTCAGGCTGTGCAGTGGCTTCGTCTCGAGGTCGGCAGTGGCAGGAGAAGTCAGTGGACGGCCAACCAGAAAGTGGGCTGGAGTAAGAGGCTGAAGATCTAGAGGATCTGAGGACATAGGAGTCAAGGGACGGGAATTCAGCACGGCCTCGATTTGAGTCAAAACCGTACTGAATTCCTCGTATGTCAAGTGAGCATTTCCTACTACCCGGCGCAAATGATATTTACAGCTCTTTACTCCGGCTTCCCACAAGCCCCCAAAATGTGGAGAGTATGGTGGAATAAAATTAAATTTAATATTTTGACTGGAAGCAAATTCTTTAATTTTTTCTGAACAGTTAGATAAAAATTTTGTAAATTCGTTCATGAGACCCACAAAACATTTCCCATTATCTGAGTAAATTACAGAGGGCTTTGAGCGCCTTGATATAAATCTTTTTAATGCTAAAAGGTAAGCATCTGTAGTAAGATCACTTACAAGCTCTAAATGTAAGGCACGCGTAGCAAAACAGACAAATAGACAAATGTAGGCTTTAATGGGTAAATCCTGAGATCGGGCGTATTTAAGTGATTTCCGTGGCAGATTTTAAATCAAAGTATTATTGCATTTTACATGTAAAAAATCAAATTTCCCATAATTATAAGCACATCAATCAAATAGGCATCATTATAACTTGTTTTGTTCAGAAGATATTTAAATTTAAATTTTTGGTGCCACGGGAATCAATAAAGTGTGGCATGGGAATCAAAATTAAAACTATTTTGTTTGAATTCTATGTTATTATTTAAATATTGACCTCTACATACTAATCATATAAAATAGAAATGATTAAAAACGGTGATCCAAACAGATATACACCAAACATAAAGTATTAAAAAGGTCTATATTGGCTCTCTAAATAATAATCATGTAAACTAAATAAAATCAACGTATTGCAGTCTTAAACAATGTAAAAATATTGAATATATAGTCCTAGAATATGAGATTAAGTTCTCAGTCACAGTCACTGACAGGATCAGTCCAGAAGCTGTCATCAAATTGTACATTTATCATTAGTTAGGTTAATCTGGACTGAAAGTTGCAGTCAGCCCATAGTTTCGTTTTATTTTTTCATCATACATCATCTCAGCCATAAGACGTCTACTGCTGAACATAAACCTCCCCTTTAGACCTCCATTTATAACACCGGTGTTGGAAGCGACCTGCTTCAAGCGTCTTTCAGCGACCTAAATAAGGTCGTCTGCCACACTTGTAGGTAGACGTTCTACGCTGCGTTTGCTTGCCTGTGGTAGCCACTTGAACACTTTTCGACCCCATCAGCCATTCGCTCTACGTGCTATGTGGCCTGCCCATTACTACTTCAGCTTCCTGATCCGCGGAGATATGTCAGTGACTTTGGTTCATCTCCTCATTCCTGATTCGATCACGTAGAGAAACCCCGAGTATAACCCTCTCCATAGCTCGCTGAGCGACTTTTTAATGTGGAGATATAATGGTGCCGCATAAGCCAGAGCGGCTGTCTACTATAGTACAATATAAAAAAATCTGATGTATACAATATAAAAAAAATATCTGAAATAATGAAATATACAAATATAAACTGTCAAAATCACTTCCATACCTGCGGCTTCGCTGTAGTTGGTTAAAAAGTGAAAGAATGCGCAAGAAAACTCAGGGGAAAATTGATCACCTTGGTAAAATGCCATAAGAATCAATACCATGGAAATCAAAATTGTATAGTTTTTTGTCAATATTTTTAAATACAATAATTATAGACCAAAATTAATAAAATATATGATAAACAATACCCTTTTCCTAACTGCACACCCTAGTCAAAAAACCGTAATGGATAAAAAAATATTTTTAAACATGGAAAAGGTAATCAATGATCTAGTGAACCAAAACCACGGTAATCAATTTCTCACCTTCGTAAATCCAGTTTATAACAACGAAAGGAGGAGCCTCTCTTCACTATGTTTAGAGCGCAATCGAAGTTAGGCAATAGCGTGCGTACAAGCTTCTAAGTATTGTGGTTTGTGAAATGTGGGTAGTTATGTCACGCGCCATGGGAATCACTTTTTGTCCGGGGACAAACCTAAATTTGTTATTTTTTCTAAAACTACGCTGAGTACAGCCTTCGCGTATTTTTTTGATCATATAACAGTTCACCCTTTACAGCTTTGATCACAGGAATTAATTAAATTCCTTTTATAAATTAGTGAAAAAAATATATTTTGTTCCGAAAATGAGTAAGGGACAGCCCACGGTAATCAAATTTCAGGGCTTTTACATTTTTTTTTAGATACTTGCAGCGAAATATAACCTGATGTCTATCATGCATTAAGTAGATTGAACCTTAGACTAACAGGAAAAAAATACCTTTGGGTAGAATTTTTATGTTACGGGTAGTTTATTCCCCCAGACACGTAAAATTTTGTCTCTCAGGAATCACCCTAATACATTTAGATCCTCTACCTTTTCTGTTAAGAATGAGCACTGGACCCGCATAGTCTACACCGCAGTACATGAAGGGATGGCCTGGACGCAGCCTTTCCTCTGGTAAATCTCCCATGATGGGCTGAGGCGTCTTGCCTCGCAATTTTGTACACAGCACACAATCATGAAAGATTTTCCTGGCTAAGCTGCGCCCCCCTAAGGGCCACCATTTCTCTCTGAGTGAAAAAAGTAAATTTTGTGGCGCAGCGTGCATTAACCTTTGGTGTTCACTTCGGAAAAGCAGAATGGCAAAGTGATGCTTTGATGAAATTAAAATGGGATGTTTCTTGTCATAAGAAAACTCAGTGGAGTTATTGATACGACCACCTACTCTAATTAGTTCATCTTTATCAATGAAAACATTCAAGTTCGATACTTGATTGTGTTTTTGCAAAGGAGATTTGTTCGTTAATGATTTATGAATGTCTGGAAAAGATTCTATTTGACCAAATCGGATCAGTAGCTTAAGCGCTTCATCTAGCTCATCGACGGCCAGAGGTCCCGTACGCAAATTGTCAGAGTGAAGCTTGTTGTAAATGAAACGTTTGATACGAGCAACACCACGGATCATTCGATTGAGGTTAGAGAATTTCTCAAAGGGAAACTTAAATTCTGTTTTTGTGTTGACAACACATGCTTGAATTTCTTTAGTTTTAACTTCAGGGAGTTCCTGAGCTAAAGGGCTATCGTTTGAATTGATCTCGTTACAGTTAAATTCAGGACTGCAAAGGAAATCCGGGCCGCCCCACCAGAGGCAGGATGCACTGAGAATGTCTAGCGCCGCACCGCGAGATACCAAGTCGGCTGGATTATCCTTGCCGCTGATGTGGCGCCACGGATGCTCCTTTGTCAGATCATGAATTTCTCCTATTCTGTTCTGGACAAAGGTTTTCAGTAAATTTGGCGCCATGCGCAGCCATCCTAGAACAATAGTAGAGTCAGTCCAAAATGAAATGTGACTGAAATTGCATCGCAGAGATTCTATGATTTTAGTGTACAACTTGGCACCTAACACTGCACCGCATAGCTCTAACCGTGGGATACTGATGGGCTTTATAGGAGCTACTTTGCCCTTGGAGCATAACAGCCTACATGTGACAGAGCCATCAGTGTTTATTGTGCGAATGTAGGCGCAAGCACCATATCCTACCTGCGAAGCATCAGTAAAAATGTGCAGTTCTAGAACGCGTGGTGAACTACCTATAGCTTGGCGTGGCACGCGCAGGTCCTTTAGTGTGGACAGGGACTGTTCAAATTGTTGCCAGGTACTGGCTATGTCGCGCGGTACCGGTTTGTCCCAGTCAATTTTGAGTAGCCATAGTTTTTGCAAAAGAATTTTACCTAACATTATCGTTGGGCTGAGAAGGCCAAGCGGATCAAATATTTGAGAAACACTAGATAGGATAAACCGTTTTGTAATAAGTTTACTGTCGTTTGGAAACTGTGTATGATAGTGTAGCTCATCGCTTTTATTGAACCAGCCTAAACCTAAGGTGCGGCAGTTAACGTTTTCGCCTATTGAGAGATCCTTTGTTGTATCATTGTGAGATGCCTGATCTCTGTTTTCGTTGATTTCAAAATTGTACACCCACTTGCGCAGTGGAAAACAGCCAGATGCCAGCACTTGTTTAGTGTATTCACACAATTCTAGAAGATGTGAAGCTGAATCTGAACCTGTTATCATGTCATCAACAAAAAAATCGTTAGTGATGATTTGAGCAACTTCTGCGTTAGTGCATTCAGCCCCAAGTTGCTTGAGGCACCGTACTGTTAAAAAAGGCGCGGAGGCTGTGCCATAGGTGACAGTGTTTAGTTGATAAGCCTCCAGCTGATCTGCGGGCTCGTTGCGCCATAAAATCATTTGGAGATCACGCTGGTTTTCATCGACTAAACACTGCCGATATGCCTTTTCTATGTCAGCACAGGCAACGTACTTGTGCTGTCGGAATCTTAGCAGAATGGCTAACAAATCACCCTGTATTGCGGGACCGACCAATTGTAATTCGTTGAGTGACACACCTGTACTCGATTTTTGACTAGCATTAAAGACTACTCTTAATTTAGTGGTAGTACTATGTTCGCGAAAGACGCCATGATGTGGCATGAAAAAATGAGGCCTTTTGTAGGTATCAACCTTGCTCATGTGGCCTAAGTCGATATACTCTTGAATAAAATCTTTGTACATAACCTTGTATGTAGGGTTACGCTGTAGACGTTTTTCTAATGATAAAAACTGGCTTTCAGCAATGCTGTGAGTATCGCCTAGTATCTCAGGGGATTGTTTAAAAGGAATCTGAACGCAGAATCTACCATCAGCTGTTCGCTTAACGTTGTCAACAAAGTGTTTTTCGCATAATAATTCTTCTTTGCTGTATAAATTATTGTTAGCCTTAGGTAGTTCCTCAATCTCCCAGAATGAACGCAATTGAGTATCAATAGACTGAGTAAAATTGCAATGTACGGAGTTGTTGCTTTGTGAAATCTTAGAGTGGATGGGTCCGGACACAATCCACCCTAGCCTAGTATTTTGTAGAAAGGGACCTTCCCTTAAACGCATATTACCCTCGCATAATAGATCCCAGAATTTATCTGCTCCAATTAAAATGTCTATTGGCCGAGATTCGCAAAATATTGGATCTGCTAGAGTTAAGTTACTGTGAATTTTTATGGAATCACTTTGTATTGGAATTGGTGGCATTGCTGAAGTAATTTCAGGCAATACAGAGCACCGTAAACGCATCGTAAATGGATTATTAATCGCTTTAATAGTGATATCGCAAGATTTTGTACTTTGGGTAACAGAATTCCCAACGCCTTTTATTTGCAATGTGGACTGTATCGTTGAAACTTGTAACTTATCGCATAATTTTTGTGTGATGAAACATCTTTCACTACCGCAGTCGAGTAAGGCTCGGACGACATGATATTTACCGGTGTTATCAGGTATCTCCACGAGCGCAGTTGACAATAAGACTGGATGTACCTTGGAAGAGTCCTCACCACCTACTAAACTTCCTGAGTGCGCATTATGAGAAAAAGTAGTAGGTTGCTCGCTGACATCGCCCGAAAGGAGCTCCGGTGCGACTGAAAGAGTCGCCGCGGCGGCGGTGATCAGCTGATCGCTGTGTATCAGAGTGTGATGTCTTTTGTTGCATTTACGACAAGAACTAAACCTACAATTGTTCACTGAATGACCTGTACGTAAACAGTTGCTGCAGAGATTATTCTTTTCTATGAACTTAACCTTATCTTGAACACTGAGGTCAATGAACTCTTGACAGGCATATATGGGGTGGCTCTTTTTACAAACAATACAACTTTGACCTCTGGAACCACTCTGGAAACGTGACCTTTGTGAATTTACCACTGGTGACACATGACAATGGACTTTGGACACTTGTCCCTCTTTGTTTACCTTTTGTTTATGTGTAACTAATAATGTTTCTAACATATCTGCCCTATCTTTTAGGAAATTAATTAAATGTTCTACTTTAACAGACGAGACTGTCTTTCCTGAGCTACTGCTTTGGGCATTGGTAGTTAACGAACCTCTGAACTGCTCCCACTCACGTTCTGTAGTACTATCCAATTTAGAAACGACTATATAAATAATGAGAGTGTCCCACGAATCTACAGGCTCATTAAGTAACTTCAATGCTCTTAAATTCTTTAAAATGGTATCAATAAGCTTCCGTATGTGTGTTGGAGACTCTTTGGTAAGGTTTGGGATCGAAAAAAGTGCTTTGATATGATTATGTACTAACAACCTGGTGTTATTAAATCTATTGCATATTAAATCCCATGCCACAGAGTAATTGTCCGAAGTGAACTCCAAAGAATCGATGACAAGCGCTGCAATACCTTTTAAAGAGGATTTTAAGTAGTGGTACTTTTGAATAGGCGTTATGTTATTGTTTTTATGCACCAATGATGTAAATGTATCTCGGTATTCGAGCCAGTGCTCATATGCCCCTTCGAATGTTGGCACCGCGATTGTTGGAAGTTTTACTGCATGTACCTTAACATCAGTGTGACTGCAAGAGCTGGAAGTGCTGTTTTCAGGTAATAAACTCTTGCCTTGAGCCATAGTAGCGTAAAATGATGACTCAAAGCCCTCCCTAATCTCAAGTTGTGTAAATAATTCATTCTCACTGACTATGAAATCAATATCATTTTGTATGGAATGAAAATCTTTGAGCAGGCTTTCTGCTCCATTCAACCTAAGCACTAATTCTGTCTTTTTATTGTCTTTAATATCTTCTGCAGTTAAGGCATTGATGTACTTCGCGAATACAGTTAGGCGACCCCTCAAAACACCGCGTTTTTTGATTAAATCTTTTAACTCTTCCGCTTTGGGGGCGTAAATGTTAGGCGAGAGCCGTTCGGTGCTCATTCTAGTGGGAAACCGAGAGTACTTACAGAGAAATGTCTGAACTTTGGCACGTGGTGGTCACCGGCCGGCGAATTTGCCGCCGGGCAGCACAAAATGGCGGCACTGACGAAACTCTGTAATTGAGAGAAATTGCACGTTTTAGCGCGATCTGATGATGAGGATGGGATGGGAAGGCTGGCCGTCTCACCAAATCCCGTTCGCTGATCACTCCTTCGACTTTTTGTTGAAGAAATTCGCATTGGCCGGAACCGACGCTTCCGCAGCGGCGTGCCGGGCGGCGCGCAGAATCCGTCTCGAAGGTCCAAATTATGTTGAGGAGGAGGCTTCTTGGATTTGATGGTCGGCAAATGATAGATTTTTTACTTTGTGACGTGATTTTAATTATAAATTAAAATCTTTTACAAAATACATCCGCCTAAGAATCGTGTGAAAAAAGAATGAATTGATACATCGAATGAAAAGAATGAAGTTAAATTGAACGAAAGATTAAAATTACACAGAGAACAAATAACATTTTTGACGTTTGATAGGTTGACAGATGAAGTTTGACAGTTGAAGTTGACAGTTGAAGTTTGACAGACGACGTTTGTGAAGAAAAGGGCGACAACCATATTTTGGCGCGCAGATGATGTCGAATCTCGCCGCAGGCCGCAACAGATACATAACATTCAAACGGATAGCTATGCAGGGTATTTTATCGATAAGTTTATGTAATGATTTTTAATTGAATTTTAATTCCCACGGAGCATTACCGCACGCACTCAGAACGCCGGTGACCACTGTCAGCGTCGGACCTGTGCACTTCGATCTCACCTCCACTACGGTTACACACGCGCGTTTGAATTATTTAGGAGTACTTACATATATTGTGAATTTCCAAATCTCAGAAGCGTGTAGGGGGTTTAATTTATTTGTAATTAGATAATAAATATTATAATCTTTATTTTGTCCTTCTAGTCGATTATTAAAAAATATAACACACACGTACTATATAAAATAAATTAGATTAAATTAATTTAAATTAAATATTATTATAAGTTAATAATTTAATTAGATTAAATTAATTTAAATTAAATATTAATATGAATTAATTATTAAATACGATTAAATTAATTTACATTAAATATTAATATAAACTAATTATTAAATTAGATTGAACTAATTTAAAATAAAATCAGATAAATTCGAAAAAAAATCAGATAAATTCTGAAAAATTCTGATAAATTCGAAATAATCAGATAAATTCGAAAGAAAATTAGAAAAATTCTGATAAATTCAGATAAATTCGAAAAAATCAGATAAATTCGAAAAAATCAGATAAATTCTGATAAATTCAGATAAATTCGAAAAAATCAAATAAATAAAAAAAAATCAGATAAATTCTGATAAAATCAGATAAATTCGAAAAAAAATCAGATAAATTCTGATAAATTCAGATAAAATCAGATAAATTCGAAAAAATCAGATAAATGCGAAAAAAAAATAGAAAAATTCTGATAAATTCAGATAAAATCAGATAAATTCGAAAAAATCAAATAAATTCGAAAAAAAATTCAGATAAATTCTGAAAAATTCTGATTAATTCAGATAAATTAAAAAAATTAGATAAATTCGAAAAAAATCAGATAAATTCGAAAATAAATCAAATAAATTCTGAAAAAATCTGATAAATTCTGAAAAATTCTGATTAATTCAGATATATTAAAAAAATCAGATAAATTCGAAAAAAATCAGATAAATTCGAAAATAAATCAAATAAATTCTGAAAAATTCTGATAAATTCAGATAAAATCAAATAAATTCTGAAAAAATCTGGTTAATTCTGATAAATTCAGATAAATTCAGATAAATTCGAAAAAATCTGATAAATTCGAAAAAAATTCAGATAAATTCTGAAAAATTCTGATTAATTCAGATAAATTAAAAAAATCAGATAAATTCGAAATAAATCAGATAAATTCAGAAAAATCAGATAAATTCAGAAAAATCTGGATTCTGAATTTTTTCGAATTTATCTGTTTTTTTTTCGAATTTATCCGATTTTATCTGAATTTATCAGAATTTACCAGATTTTTCAGAATTTATCTGATTTTTTTTCGAATTTATCTGATGTTTTCGAATTAATCTGATTTTATTTGAATTTTTCAGAATTTCTGATTTTTTTTCGAATTTATCTGATTTTTTCGAATTTATCTGAATTAATCAGAATTTTTCTATTTTTTTTCGAATATTTCTGATTTTTTCGAATTTATCTGATTTTATCTGAATTTATCAGAATTTTTCAGAATTTATCTGAATTTATCTGATTTTATCTGATTTTATCTGAATTTATCAGAATTTACCACATTTTTTCAGAATTTATTTGATTTAATTTCGAATTTATCTGTTTTTTTTTTCGAATTTATCTGATTTTTTTAATTTATCTGAATTTATCTGATTTTATCTGAATTTTTCAGAATTTATCTAATTTTATCTGAATTAATCTGATTTTATCTGAATTTATCAGAATTAACCAGATTTTTTCAAAATTTATTTTCGAATTTATCTGATTTTTTTTCGAATTTATCTGATTTTTTTTAATTTATCTGAATTTACCAGATTTTTTCAGAATTAATCAGATTTTTTTCGAATTTATCTGATTTTTTTAATTTATCTGAATTAATCAGAATTTTTCAGAATTTATCTGAATTTTTTTTCCGTACCTCAAAAGGAAAAAACGGAACCCTTATAGGATCACTTTGTTGTCCGTCCGTCTGTCTGTCTGTCTGTCTGTCTGTCTGTCTGTCTGTCAAGACCATTTTTCTCAGGAACGCGTGGAGGTAACAAGCTGAAATTTATAGGAAATACTAAGGTCCATTGCCTCTTAGAGCTGTGAAAATTTCAAACTTCTAGGCCAACGCAATCAAAAGATATAGTCGAATATGTCGTAAATTTCAGCAAATTTTCGACATTACTGTATAAATCAAAACCTACGGGGCACTTCCCGTGAACTCAGAATATTGAAATTTGGCACGAAGTAGCTCCTTAGAGTACAAATAAAGGAAAAATTGCGAAAATTATAAATTTTTATTTGCATCATATGAAAAAAATATTTTGAATAATTTTATACCTACTACCCTTTTTCTCATGAACGCATAAACGTAATAAATTGAAATTCATTTTAAATACTAAGGTCTATTTTATCTTTAAACTGTAATAAAATCAAACCTCTATGTCAACGCATTTAAAAGAAACAGCAATTTTAGTCGCAATTTTAAACCCGCAACTACTCTCAAAAAATCAAAACCTACAGGGTACTTCCCGTGATCTTAGAATCTTGAAATTTGGCACGAAGCAACTCCTTAGAGCACAGATAAAGGTAAAATTGCGAAAATTGTACATTTTTAGTTACATCATAAATTTTTTTTTTTTAATAATTTCATACTTACTACCTTATTTCTCACGAACGCGTGCAGGTATTAAACTGATATTAATATGAAATACTAAGGTCTATTATACCTTTAAACTGTAATAAAATCAAACCTCTATCTCAACGCATTCAAAAGAAACAGCAATTTTAGCCGTATTTTTTAACTCGCGACTACTCTCAAGGAAATCAAAACCTACAGGGTACTTGCCGTTAACTCAGAATCTTGAAATTTGGTACACAGCAACGTCTTAAATCACAGGCACAGGAAAAATTGCGAAAACTGTACATTTTTAGTTAGGTACATCATATAAAAAATATTTTTAATAATTTTGTATTTACTATCCCTTTCCTCAAGAACGCGTCCAGGTATTAAATTGAAATTCATACGAAATACTCAGCTTTTTAAGTGCAAAGATAACCCATCGTGCATCTGCGACCCTAGTGCCAGTGAATCAGTTCCACACATATTGTTTGAGTGCCCGGTGTTCGACCGGCAAAGGTACGACATTGAACAAGCCCTGAACTCCCGAATGATACCTGAAAACCTGGGAAGCTTGATACAAAGTAAACGACGAGACAAACTGTTAGAAGACTGTATAGAAATAAGTAAGATAGTAATAAATAGAAATAAATAGATAATTAGTATTAAAATAGCATAAGAAAAAATGGTAACATAATATTATGCAAAATATGAATGTATTACCATTAGCAAGATATAAGTAGATAATAGAAAAAGAACAGAAATAAAGAAAGCCCTACCTGAACCCTAAGCCCATCCCCAAAAATAATAGTAGTTAGTTTAGTACATAGCAAAAAAGTATAAAAGATGATGTTTGAAAGGAACGGATGAAGCGCGGAAGTACGAGAAGCATACAAGATAGAACCGGAATGAATGCGTAGAGAAAATATACTCTGCCAATGTCAGAGGTTCGTAAAAAAAAAAAACCCACAGTATATAATACTATACCCACTTTTCCTTAGGGTTCCGTAGAAACCCGTAGGTTTGTACGGAACCCTCGGTGCTCGAGTCCTACTCGTACTTGACCGGTTTTTTTCGAATTTATCTGAATTTATCAGAATTTTTCTAATTTTTTTTCGAATTTATCTGATTTTATCAGAATTAACCAGATTTTTTCAAAATTTATCTGATTTTTTTTCGAATTTATCTGATTTTTTTAAATTTATCTGAATTTACCAGATTTTTTCAGAATTTATCAGACTTTTTTTAGAATTTATTTGAATTTATCAGATTTTTCTCAATTTATCTGAATTTTTTTGAATTTATCAGATTTTTTCTGAATTTATCTGAATTATTGTTTTAATTTAATTAATTGGTCCAATTTAATTAATCTAATCTAATCAATTAAATGTAATCTAATTTTGTTTTTTTTTTCAACAAAAAATACGTGTATCTATAATATTCATCTCGTGTCTCATTTTTTCGATCTTGTCCAAAAATTTTAGCACATTGTAACCCCCGACGCAAAATCGACGGGGTTTTATAAGTTTGACGTGTTTGTGAATGTGTGTGTGCTAACTACATGCAAAGAATCACCAAGGGTTAATGACCGCGCACGTTTTACGATAAGCGTACGCCACACGTTTCCAACGGGCGTTCTGAGCAACTTTTGCCCGCACTAAATACCTAATCTGCTCGTAAAGCCCCGCCTTAACGCGTTGTCTCTTTACACCTTATTTAATGCAAATCCTTTTTTAGATCCTTCTTTTTATTAAGAAGACTTATTTTCTGTACCTTCATTCTTCTCGCGCGCATATTTTATTTTATGCAGTTCATTTTTAAGGACGCCCCTTTTTGTGCTTTGTTTTTACTATCAAATTTGTTGTCGTTAAGGCCGCTTGCTTTACAATTTATTTACGTAATTTATAACACCACTTATCTACACATAATAGGCTTTACTTGCGCTGTGTCACAGTGTAAAATTATCAAATAAAACCAAATAACAAAACACTTATTTGAATGAAAAGTAATTCACGTTAATTAATTTCAGTTTTTCTTTATGTTTTTGTGGTGTTTCATTAAAAAGTAAGCACACAATTTTATTACTGCGAGCGAACATTTCCGCAGAGTAGAGCGACGTCTTTAAGTATAATAAATCAGTGAAAGTAGTGACGTCAAAAGACATTATCTCCAAAACCAATGTGGTCCCGAGGGAATGTGACCCCGGAAACAAACCTAACCTTGTTTCAGTATTGGATCAGACTGCGTCCCTCGAGTAGACGGGAGAAGGTCACCGATAATGTACCGCACAGAAACTATGTTATACAGTAAAAGGACACCACGCACTAAATACTAAAGTGAAGCCGATTTTAAGCAACACGTCACGTCACGCAATAATAGTGACGTCAAATTAATCATCTATTTTATTCTATAATGGGACAACCACGGGTGAAAATCATTATATTGTGTACCGTATGGTAAGTCAATAGTGTTATAAATACGACACGGCTGTACTCACGTTAATCATTCGTTGAGATTTGTCTCAACCACGGTTTCGGACAATTACGATGTCCTTCATCACCATTCGAATGATTAACGTGAGTACAGCCGTGTCGTATTTATAATATGGATAACACTCACGGCAGTTTCCAAAATCGTAAGTCAATAATGTCTAGAGTCATCCATTAAACATACTAATGATTTTAATTGGTGATTCTAATATTATTGTCGTTTTATTTATAAACAATTTCCTTCAATGTATATTCACTTAAGGAAAATATGTGGTTGGTGATGACAATGATTGTATAAAATAAAATAAAATGGCTAATGGTTTTCTTCTACACATGATTGGTAATGGTATGATGTTAAGACATACGACCGACTAGACGATACGATTTGCATTGATAGAATCGTATTCTTTATTACCATGGAGCTTTATGAAGCACCTTGTCTCCAATATTACTATCGTCTTAATGTGCAGTGAAGCTGTGAGTTATCACTCCATATTTCAACTCGTGAAATGTTTGATATTCTCTAGGTAAATATATCAAAGGCGCTACGGTTTCTGTTTAGATACGAATGATTTACTATGAATTTATTAGATTGGCATGATATACCACAAACAAGAAAGTCTAGTTACACGGGTTTGGGAGTTGCGAACTATGTTTTGATTTACAGTGTACACAGTACGATAAGGAAGACGATTTACAACGGAATACTGAACACCTTTAGTTCCATTACTTAACGCTTATTTGCTGCGCTAACACACTAGTGTTAAGTTAACTTAGCATTATGAAGTTTGATTCCCTATGATGTGGACAATCTTCTTGTCATATAACACTTTAAACTTCCGCGATCTGAATTCATGTTAGTAGAAAACTGACTGTTTTCTCGCGACCACGGATCTTGCAACAGATCCGAAACGTCGAGGTTGGTTTATAATAATGATTTTGTAAAACTAACATAAATATAATTACGCGATAAGTCCCGATTCCCGATAAAATTAACATGAGTCTTCTTGTGGTGCCTCCTATTTCCGAAGGTCGGCAATCACCATCGCTATCTGTACTTTCGAGACAGCCGCACGGAATAGGAATCTTGAGCTCACATTGGACCACGTCCTGACGTTTTTGAGCCATTCATTTTTTGCGGTTTTAGGTTTTCCTGAATTTTACTTTGAATAATGAGGTAGAGCGTATTTCCAATATGCCATATATTTCTACTAATATTATAAACGCGAAAGGTTGTAAGAATGTATTACTCTTTTACGCCTAAGCGGGTGGACCGATTGAGCTGAAATTTGGTATAGAGATAGCTTACACCTTGGAATCGCATATAAAATACTGCACAGCGGGTAAATCCGCTGGGTGCAGCTAGTATAAATATAGTATGAACGATAGAGATAAGAACATAGATGAGGCAGATTAATCTAGCCTCAACAACACACACACGTACTCAAGTATTCGCAAAAAGTTCTAAAAGTATCTTACCTGAGTACATTATGATGTGCTAAAGCTGCAAGGGTGTGATGCGGTGACGGCGGTAAAACAGGCGCAGACATACACCGACCTGGCCCTTGCAGCACCCTGATGCCCATTCGCACTGTGCTGCGACGGGACACCTTCTCGTCGGGACGGTCCGCTGGAAACAAAAGAAGGGTTAATTTTGTTCCCACGTCATCGGTATCAGTGGCAAAGTTGTACCTACATGTAGTAATTAGTGAGATAGTTAATGAGTACCTTGTACCATCTTTTATTTTATAAGTATCAAATCTTTAGTTTTTACCTCTACTATTCTTTTTTGTAATATATTTTGCTCTTTTCTTGTTATTTTCTATGTGCTTTGCTTAATTAAATATTTGTCTATCTGTTTTCTTTCTTTCTAGTTGACGATATTTCGGGCTTATAATGATCTCCGGATTCTTCACTGGGTCTTCCTCACTGGGTAACTGTGTGGTACATTTCTTACCTGGGCGCTACTATGTTTCGGAAGACACGTTTCACCTTAGTGGTTTAAATTGTTTAGGCGGGAAGAAGTAACAGACATACACACACACACACACCATTCGCCTTTCTGTATATTTGTATGATCCTATGCCTAGCAAAGGACTGTAGATAGCTTGTGTATATGCTTTGATATAACACGACGTAGACACTTTGAACCAATTGTACAATAAAGCTTTTGAGCAAAAAATTTAACCATCGTAACACAGAAAAGCAAAAAAATAATAGTAAAATTAATTTTAAAAATCGGTCTACTCTGTAAATGTTATGCCTGGTCATATATAAAAGAATATACGCGTCGACTTGTAAACCTCCTCCGTTTTTTGTCGTCGGTTGAGAATGTAACAAAAGAGGAAGGTAACAGAAAAGGTACAGTGAATATTTTTAACATCAAGAGCATTATTTATTTGACCCCTTTCAGAGACCTCCATTCATAATTTTGCATGTAAACAAGTTTCTTTAAGGCCTTTTAATCTTGGTCATATTGAAATTTCTTGGCCGGTCCTTACTTCGCACTTCGCACACAAAGCTGCTAGCCTCCGCCTGGCTTAATTATACCCAAAGTATATAAAAATACTAGTAGAATCATTTTAATAATAAATGATGCACGCGTAGTAAGCCCGCTTGTATATATAAATTATGTACGTATATTGCACACATTTCTTAACACAACATTTATGACGTAATAATTGTACTCAGCCGTTTTACCCGCTGAAAAGTAGTTTATTATGTGTTATTCTAGGATCGAAGTACCAAATGTCAGACCAGTCGGTTTATCTGTTTATTTACAAAGAGGTAACAAACATATAGATTTAGAGTGACAGGTAACAAATGCAGTCTAAACTTTTGTATTTAAAATAATAGAAGAATACCGATTTAAAAATTTTGTAGTGAGCGAGCCGTACATTAGCAATATTTTTGTGTATAAGTGCGTTACTGTGTGTTACAGTGATTGGGCTTACTATAGATGCCTCATCTCGTTTTTCACCAAGCTCGGTCTTGTAGTTTTTCTCATGCATGATAAGCCTACATTTACCTATGTCGGTGTTTCACGCCACTAATGGAATAATAAATGATGTTGTATGAGAAAATATTTCGTAAAACATTTTTTAATTTACGCGGTCATTAATAACAGCTTAATTTAAAAGCTTAACCGCGGCGTGGCTTCGTGTAGTCATACGCTTTAATTAAACAAATGTGAACTCAATTAAACTTCAACCTCTTTTAATCTTTTACTAATATTAATTTTTTATATTAATATTTTTTGAATAGTAATTAATGGAATTTTGCGTTACTTTACCAACATCCATGAAAATTATTAATTATTTTTTATTTTTAGTGTTAATTCATTCTCAATTAATAATTCTTAACTCAAACGTATGTCTTCAAAGTAGGTATCTATAGAAAGGAAGACCTCAAAAATGTACAGTCTATAAAAATAAACTTCACTGTAAAATATAAATTCGTTTCCGTAAAACGTAAAGTCCTCCAGTATAATCGACTTCTGATGTGAAAATAATGCACTAGCTTTAGGTATCTCAATCTAGACCCAATAATGGGCGGATAAACGCGCTCGTAACCTACGCCCACGATGAAACCTAGGCTTTACGGTAACAGCCTATATTGAGATGGGAACTTGAAGTAGGAACCAATGGAGGCCGCGGATGAGTGCTTTGGCGTACCCGCTGCCCCGGCATTATGGCATCCCGCAGGAATACCTCCAGGTTTTTTAGTGTGTATCCCCGCCGCGCCCATCTTCGGTGGGGGAGTCCCACGTACCGCCCCGCGCCCTCCGGCGTGGGGTGATGATGTGTAACGCATTTTTCCTGGGTCAAAAAAAAGGCACCAATGGAGTTTGCGCGGCGAACACCAAACTGAAGCAACAATAATGACGTCAGGGTTGTTTGCCATTTCACTGACCTCATACAAATTAAAAACAAAACACTATCGTCAAACTACGTATGCAGAATGCAGTATGAGTAAGTGAAATGGAAAAGAACTGTGACGTCATTTTTCTTGCTTCAGTTTGGTGTTCATCACGCAGCCTCCATTGAATATAAGCTTCTTGGATGGGAACGATCGGTTTTTTATGGCATGGTGGAATATTACGTGGAAAATATAGCAAGGTAAAGCTGATGGAAGTATTGGAGCATGCGGCTTTATTAAAGTTATAGATGGATACTTTATCGTACAACACACGGGAAAACAGCTTCTACGCCATGAAATAATTTAAAGAATAATATTTTAATTTAAGTAATTAATTTTTACTAGAGGTAAATAAAGTAATTGGACTAAATTTATGCATGACATGACATTTTGGACGTCTTGCAGACGAAATAGGTATATTGTGTCGAGACATACACTTAAAACATGAACGTTAAGAACTGACTCAAAACATGTTATCTCTTGCTATAGCCTTTATGAAGATTCTGTTTCCGAATTGCTTTGGTGTAGTTCATCTTTATTTTCTAAATTGTCATGGAATCTTTGCTAAAAAGCTACTTCTTCTATCAATGTGTCTAGTTGTTGTGTGTTTACTAGTACTTAGGAGACTGAGGGCTATGACCATGGTATGGTAAAGGAGATGACGTTATTTTATTCATCGATTTATTCTGCGAAAACAATTGAGTTGAGGAAAGTAGACGCGAGTACACGACTAAATAAATATTGATGTAGTAGGTAGGTACTATTCTGATTCGCAGGGTAATCCCCTACCACCTTTTTATAAAACGTTAATACTTATACTATCATAATATGAGATAATCCAATTGGAACAATGACATCACGGACACAAAAACTATAATAGAGAGTTTTTGCGCGACCCAAGATATTGTTCTAGGATCTTGATCCTATATTATGGCTTTTTTATTGTGAACCATTTTTGATATCGCACGTAATGGAGGCTGGTGGAAAGAAAAAAGATCTATTGATAATATTATTGTAAATTTATTTTTCTTGGTAACAATAAAGAGTTTTTGTATTGTAAAGGTACTGAAAGAGACCATGTCCCTGAGCTGCTGTGTCGAGGGTTTATATATTACCATGATGATCGTTTCGGTAGATGACACTCGAAAAAATGGTAGCACAAATACTCTATAAGTACTACTCTATGTCTCTATGTAGGTAGCTTATCGCCTACGCGATAATTCCCGACTATACATACGCCTACGCTGAAGCTAAAATACTCTTTATTGAGACCGATAGTTAAATAAATTATGAAAGTCCCGGCTAACTAATCAACTAATATAATTAATATGAGTTTAAATCGCGAAAGTTTAAACTTTAAAGTGTTATAAGCTCTCTTTTGTAGAGACGCTGAAGCGCGCGTGATTTTACTCCTTTTTTAGCTCATGACGCAAATACGAGTATGTAATAGGTTTTTTGGGAGCGTGGTCAATGCTACTTTAATTGCTCTCAAATTATGTAACGATGTCGAATGTTGGATGAGTCATTTGTAGCGTCAATGGATCTCTCCAAAACTTTTTTGCTTTCAGAATTTAGATTGCCAATTTAGAAACTCGTATTTGTAATATTTACGATGACATTTTTTGAAGAAGGCGGGTCCTCTCTGGCTTCACTGAACATCATGCCGTAACACTGTCATAATCCCGGCTTCGCAACACGATTTTTTCCAGTCGGTCGTCAGACCACATTCTCACCTGCAGCTGGTAAGTGACGAAGGACGAATACAGACCAATGTAGAAAATATCAGAAGAGGTTTAAAGTTTACTAGCAGACCCGTGCGCATTTCAAACTGCCTAGCAGAAAAAGTTGAGTGTTTCTCTACTAAATAATGCATGTATTGTACATATAAATCATCCTCTTGAATCACTCTATCTATTGAAATAACAGCATCAAAATGTTTTGCGGAGTTTTAAAAATCCATACATCCTTACAAACTTTCGCGCTCAAAGACCTGGCTTTCGCGTAGCATTTCGTCTTTCCCTAACAAAATCTGTCAAAACCACGGATTACAGAATTGTGTTCTGTGGTCAAACGCATATCTAGGGTAGCTTCTTCACGCTAGGCGGCCCTAGCGGAGTCAGCTCCAGGTGGAAGGAGTAGGCTACATAGAGTAGCTTCTAGTTTAATCTTACCAATATAAGCCCGAACATCATACGAGGTCCCGATGGGTGCTCCGTGGTACTGCTTGGCGGGGACTAGTTGCACGCTAGGGGGCGCTAGCGGCGTCAGCTCCAGGTGGAACGGGTAGGCGTGGGCTCCCAGACGTTTTATTAGGGCGTCCTGTTGAATATTATAACAGTTAGAAGCGAAAAATAATGTAAAAGTCTAGGTAATCTTAATGTTGTTGAATTTCGTCCTCAAGTGCTACTCTCTCGTTCACGCGATACGACAAAATTTTAAATTTAAAATCCATAGAATTTACTTTTTGTAAATGTCTCTGAGTAAAGCTCTTTATAATATTATTTATTAATATACCCAGTCACACGAAAGGATAAAAGTCTAAATTTATAAAATGAAAGAGTAAATGGTTGACTAACTGATCTATCAACGGATAGCCGAAACAGCTAGTTAAAATTTACATCACAGATAATTTTTATGATGTAGACCGCTCTGCAAAGAAATTTCTTCACGCGGCCCATACTAAACCTCGTTCTGGTCTAGCTGGTTCACACATATAATTTTAAACATGTTTTGTATGTACTAACTAGCATATGATAGCAACTTTTCAGAAATTTCTTCGTAGGTCGCCTCGCTTACATCGTGCAATAAAACTTTAAGAAACAATTTAAAACTGCAATTTCTTATCTACAGCTACAAAAATGTGTTACGTTGTAAACAAAAGAGCCCAAATTAAAGCTAATACCGAGCAAATGCTGTATAAAGAGGTAGTTTAGCAGCAAATCTAGTTTGCGGGTCGCAGTCGAGGACTGAGCAGGCTTTGTACGGATACCGGTTGATCCCGCAATTTTCCCTGAATAGCTTCACCCTACTTTATATTGTCATGTTACTGCGTCGTTATCAGATTCTTTTGTTTCATAATTTATTTTCTAAAATATTATACCTAATAGTAAGTGAAATAAAAAAATAATCGGTCGATAGTGAGCTCGAAAGCGAGCACGTGTGACAAAATTTTCGGAAGCAGTTATTGGGCGATTTTGAAAATTTTAGATAATCTAGTAGAAATCTCAGATTTATAAAACTACAACATTGATATTTATAATTATTGTGATCTACACTATTTATAATTGTGATTTGACTCTGACTTCTATCTGTGGCAGTTTCATCAATTAGTAAAAATACTGAAGTAGTACTGTAGCACTGAGTAGATAAGATGCTTTTAATTTTCATACACTAATGTTGGTGCTGAAATAAATGATATTATTATACTAAATGGAGCCCTCATTTCACGCAGTAACGCCCTCGCGTGTAACTTCACATTACTATTAAATAAGGGCCGAATAAAGTTACTGTTATAAAGGGTAAGGTCATACTTTCACTAAATTAAGCACTCACAACCTCAGGTTACTTAATAACATTAGATCAGCTATTACCCGACTTCCTATTAATAGGTATTATTGAGATATTTTTTAAACGAAAGTATGGATCTTTGTTGGTAACATTTTCACGCCTGGACAGTTGTAAAAATTGATTTGTAAACTTACCGGGGATAGACTTCCTTTGCAGAAGTCGACTAGGTGGGTACCCCAACAGTGCCAGTTGAATAACATCACTGCTCAGGCGGTAGAATTACCGCCTGAGCAGTGATGTGCAAACATGACTGTGCTTCGTTAGGAGGGCACTGTAGCTAGTGAAATTACTGGGCTGAAGAGTCTTAATATCCTAAGTCAAGTAAGAAGCGTTGGCGCAGTGCATTGGGTAGCACTGTACTATAATTAGGCAGCGTTAACTCTTACCATCAGGAGAGCGTCTTGCTTGTCTTCTTACTTCGTTGTATTAAAAAAACCCAGAGAGCTGAGAATATAAAAACCCTTTTAAAAAATTGACAGGTTACTTCTAGGAAAGTTTAAGATTCTTATATTAATGTGCATTTCATACTAATTGCATGCAAAAAATAATGCCGTTGCTATTGCATACAGTAACAGACTAGTGTAAGTCATTTCATTTCATTTCAAGTAAAACGAAAAGCCAGCGACAGTTCTTACATACTGTGTGTGACGCATCAGACTGTGGTTTGCTCAAAACTTATATGGCGCATTTAAAAGTTTATCACGACCAATCCTCCTCCTTATTCCTTCTGTGCTGACATCCCTTCCTACATATTTATTACGAAGGATTCATGTTAATGGAAGGAAAAATGAAGCACCTAGTTGCGTATGTACGTAAATAATATTTAAGTTTGGGACGGCATGTGCTATGAAAGGGAAATTGGAACCGTGTAGGTAGGTTTGAAATATTAACTTTTATCTTAAAAACACTTATGTGCGTCACTGAAACCTATCGTATCCCACAGCAAAACAAATTTTATGTCGCAGGCAAATCGTATGATTTTAACATCAATGATATGAATGATCCGTTGCATGGGAAAGGGGGTGCCTGGTGCCTATCTGCCAAGATACAAGTCTACACTTAGTTCGGGGATAGGTGCTCACTAACCCTGCAGCGAGTTGTGCCTAATTGTTATCGAACCTTAAATTCAAAGTTTTCTAATTATAATTATTGTCAAATTAAAACTGAACTTTATGTAAGTTAATTCTAAGTTAACCCATTGCTTGTAAAGTTTGGTTTGAAATAAATAATTTTAATAGAAAAACAAAGCCAAAACGCACTTTGAACTTGCTTTGAACGTACATGCTAACATACAAACTCTTTTTTTTTTGTCGAGTTTAGAACTTATAAGTTTTATTTTATTTTATTTAAGTATAAGTTATTAATATTATGAACTCTACTAATGCTTTGATCAATGCGCTGCGGCTACCTCATTAACCTAAAGACTAATGAACGGTTGTACGTACCGTTCATCCACCGTTCATCCACCTACAAATGCTACTTTTGCATCTACACTAAAGCTACGCAAAAAACCCTACGGTTGCAGCTACGCAATAAAAACCCTACGCTTGCAGCTACGCAAATAGCGTTGAGCTTGCAGCAACGCAAAAAGCGCTACGTCTGCATCTCTTTGCAAAAAAATCTACGCTTGCAGTTACGCAAATAGCGTTTAGCTTGCAGCTACGCAAAAAGCGCTACGTTTGCATCTCTTTGCAAAAAATTCTACGCTTGCAGTTACGCAAATAGCGTTTAGCTTGCAGCTACGCAAAAAGCGCTACGTTTGCATCTCTTTGCAAAAAATTCTACGCTTGCAGCTACGTTAAAGTGCTACATGTATACCTGTAAGGGAGTGTTAGGTTCTCGCTCGTGGTTGCAGTGTATGGGCCAGATTTGTGCGAGGCTCATGATGGCTTCATTGCAGAACTTGAGCCCCATCACTTCTTCATCTTCTCTTCCATATCTGGTGGAAAAATCAACATATTATATTTCTTTGCAGTTTGAAATAACTACTGCTTATATAACTAAGTATAAAGCATGACTGAACACCCTAAACTGAGTCTTGGTGCAAGACCACTCCAGCCTGTCCTATTATACTATTATCCGCAATTTTCAGTTTGGAGCGTCCAAGGCTTAGGCCCTCAACTCAACCTTTTTCTAAGAAAAATGTATTTATAAAAGCGAGCCACATTTCACGGATGTATTTTTTCTAGTCTGCACTATCCTACTACTGGATAAAAATTATAACCATGAAAATTTAAAAACACTGTTCGGATCCTTTTATATTATGGTCGGTTGTCATAATATAAATGTGCCTTTACTTTCCTTATTGATTCGATGTGTTATGAACTTAAGTTTTCAAGTCGCCCAAGGTCTGACTTGACTAACGACTATCATCTTCGGTTACAGCTGTGACCAATAGTTTAACGTGACTTTCCAAACATGGTGCGCCCGCATGTTAACTTCCCATCCCTTTTGAAGTTAATATGAGAAAGTTTGTTTTATGTGAACGTTTGTTTGCTATCCCTTTATTTCAACAAAAAATAATTTAGTTGTTATTCGGTGTTTTTTTGTTGACACTGAGAAAAAACGCATTACACGTACCCTCCCGTCGGGGGGCAGGGGGATTATGTGGATCGTGCAGTCGTCCTTCACGATATATTAGGTACCCACTAAAACAACTTAGTGGCACTCCCGCATCGTCTTTGTGATGGAGGCCTGGGAAATCGGCGTAGCCTTTACGTCCAGTCCTCCAACCAGGGGGGTACCCTTTAAATTGGCGGTGTGTAGATAGCTAAAAGTAAGAAAAAAAACTTTCAGCTTCTGCAATCACACTGTAGGTGCTGCTGGTTTTACTTTTCCACATAAAGTGGTTACAAATAAAAAGTACGAGTAGGTAGATACTAGCAATACATTTATAAACTAACCTTTGTCTAGATTATTTTGCCACAAAAATATACCAGCTTAGCACGTGTCTAACCCACGCGGATCCCTTACAATATTTTCTTCATTCCCTTAGCATCTTCACATTTAAACACTTTAATCGATTTAACTTAAATTCGGTAGGTATGTAGGTTGCCTAGACTCTAGAACAATCTCAATACTTAATAGTTTATTTTCCTCCGAAGAACATAATATTTAGAGAATCGTTTAACTTGTAAAAATGGTAATAAAATAAAAAATAATATATGACTGAATAATAAACATCCCTAATATAAACAAAGTGAATTTAATTCCTCATTCTGCACCAACATTACGTTACCGTCGTAACTCATAACCGTATGTTACGGTAACCACACAGTTTGTTACCTGTCCGATGCCAGATGCCACAGAATCAACGTCATTTACTTTATGTATATAATAATGTACATAATGTAATATTTCAAAGGTGCATTTACATAAGGACTAATACTTATGAGTATAAGTTTGAACGTAGTAGGTACGATCTATTCCGGAGAAAACTCTCCATTCTATATTCAGAAAAATCATCATTTCATATTAGAAAAACACATGGCAATAAATATAGTAAGCTCTTCGAGTATGTATTTCTATTAATTTATTCAAAAACGTCTTGCTCGTCTTCTACTTCATCACGTAAAAAAAAAAAAAAAACAAAAAAAACAATATACAACATTGTATATGAAATTACAACTAACTAATTTAGGTACGGTCTAGACATGACCGTTACCAATTATTAACGTTATAAATGCCTGCTGAAACTTAGCGATATTCGCTATCGCTCTGGGTAGCGAAAATATAGCGCTGGTTTCTATGCAGTTTTGTTTCGCTATCGCAGGCGGAAGCGAGTATCGCTCAGTTTTGCACATACCCTTATACAGAATAGGGATCAAAGATAGCTCGTTGTAAAATCCATACATATAAAAATAACATAAGCTTAACCTTGCTAGCCAGCTTTTTTAGATTATTGCTTATGCTTGCTAAAAGTAAAAAACTTTTTTTATACAAAGAAGTAAGAAGTCGAACAAGACGCTCTCCTGATAGTAAGAGTTAACGCTGCACATAATTAGTACATATTCAGATCAGTTTCAAATTCAGTTTTCTTGTTGGAGATTTCATGCACCAGATGCTATAGCAACCAAACATACGTAGGCCTCCAATTCAAACGCTTCCTCAGTGAAAGTTTACCAAGAGAACCGCTAGCATGAAACAGCCCTTATCGCGCCGTGTTCTAACAAAGCATTCAGTTTAATTAACAAGACCCGACGTCTGACTCGGCATAAACTCTGATTACGTTGGAAGTTTACTCGTAACTCGCGGATCAATTTCGTGAGTCTCATCTGCATTGGTGTAAGCCATAGAGGACTCAACTGTAAGAGTGCGCATTACCGGAGGTATGCTGTCGCCGACGATATGTGTTGACGCTGCTTAACATACGTCGAATGTTTCTCAACCAAAGAGTTTCTATGTTGAACGACCCATTCAAAAGTTGCCATGATTGTAAACCAAAGAGTTTCTACTTTGAAGCCAATCCAAACTAGCCAACCGCCCCCGCACCCGCCGTGATTGCCGTCATGTTTTGGTGATTTTGTTTCCATACAGACAATCACATAAGCGGGGTCTAGTTTAGTCTGTGGTGAGTGGTGTAAGCATATTACGGCAGAGTTATACGTATACGTGTATTGCATTAGGTACTAATAAAACAAGGTAGGCGTTATTGTCGTTTTATTTCTGTTCTTTTTTATGCTAGATGATAAATGTCACCGTACGTCTTGATGTCTGCTTACCAAGGCTCTTCTCTCGGCAAGATCCTATCGCTAGTATAACGAACTTTGGAATATAAATTCAAACTTTTTGTAATTTTATTTTAAACAGTGAATTTTAAGGGGGGAATACATTTGCTAGTAGCTACACTAGCATGCTAGCTCCTCGTACGAGCCACATACTAGCAAGTGAACCTGTGCCTTTACAAGCAAGTGTACATGTGAGTTTAGTTGTTTCATTGTTTCCACAGAATACCAGAGGACCTATTGGCTAATTCACCCCCACTACGATTGATGACAACTTCAATGTACATTTCTCCGTTTGTTATTTTACTCATATTAATGAGGAGGTTAAAGCAAGTAATGTATGTAATTTTGTCTATGGATTCTAGTGTTTTACATGTCTTTGGCGATAGCTAATAGGCCCATAGGTCATGGAACATTAACGCTGCTACTGGCAATTATATTCCTCCCTTTAAAGCCTAATATAGCCGCGCAGACGTCTCACTCTATGATGAAATTTGAAATAAAAATTCGAATGAATACCTACATAGATTTAAATAAAACGCATACGGTACAGGCGTCTCACAAATGGACAGCTCCAATAAGGGTCATATACACAATTTTATTTTCCGCTAGTCGGCGCAGCATTTGAACATTCCGACCCAGCGGCAGCAGGTTTGACTATAACGCAACTTTTATCATCTCTTATTATTATTTTAATCTAGGTATCAATCTAACGATTTCCTTTTGTTTTCTCTCAAATATTAACCTTTAATGAAAGCAAAATTTTAATTACGGCCATTCTCCGAGCAGTAAATTTTATGTGTCCTGGCTCAATAAATCCATAATAATAACAAATGTAATCATGCACATATTTTTATACGGTAGTAAACACCCATATCTATCTGTACACAAAACCTTTGACTTCTGCTGTAATTAGTTAACGTGTAATTAATTAATCTTTGTTCAAAAAGCACCTGTTTTCTAATTTCCGTAACGTGTCCTAACACCAACTTCATGTGAAAATATGCCTATATTTTTTATCGTGGACAGTTTTAATATAGTTTATTATTTTTAAAAAATAGTTCAATGTTAGGTGTATTACCTAGCAAAGTATCTACGTGATAGAACCAGTCTGTAAATAATTATAAAAAAGTAAACGTTTGTCCGTGTCAAAGTTATAATTTCCATGATAATTTGTGTTCTTGGGCGTACATCCCTAAATAACAGTATTTAGTACATCAACATCGCATCCCTAGCGAGCCCTGAGTGTGTACCGCGGCCCATCAGCTGTTGCAGGTCATTAACCTTAGTGTACTACCAATAAAGCAAATGAGAATCTAATTTCCGTACCCGTGGTTTCGAAATTTTATAATTTCCATTTTACTGGTTTTAACAGCTAATTATTTATGTTAGAAAATAGGTCGTATTTTAAATAGATCCAGTTCTTTAGTCTCTCTACGTTATAATAAGCCAGTATTTGCTCTTTGTAAAAGTTTTTAAAATTTTGAAGAAAACCTGTTATATTCTAATTACCGTATACTAATTTCCATATTTTTATAAGTACCGTTGTATGAAAATTTCCTAGTAAAATGAACCAATTTGCTATTGTGAAGGTCCGAGTAGAGAGTTTTCCCATGGTTTATATGGTATGATATACTCACAATACTTTTTTCTTCCTTTCGCTCTACAACCCTTTGCGGGTCTTGGCTTCTTACACAATATTTTCTCAGTTGTAGCGAACCCTGGCGACCTCTTCCAGTGCAGTGGTGAGTTTACCCACTACGCAAACCTTCTTTCGACATCCTTATGTATGCCATGCCTATCTTATTCTCTGAAACTCATAGGACTTGAAGATGAGCTCTTGTTTGATGCGTGATTCTTCTTCGTCAGCTAGTGCTTATGCACTTATGAACGAGTAAATATGGCTTCCAGACAACTTCCAGTGACCTTCCGGATATCGTCACCCTTCACGTTCGCACGTTCTCTACGTTCTCTCGTCGTCTACGTTTGCCGAGACGCTGACTCCACTCTAGAACACAACTACCCCGTCGGTTATCGGTTCAGCCGCAAATGTGACCAGCCATTGCCACTTCAGCTTCCTAATCTTTTCGGCTATGTGGGTAACTTTGGTTCCCTGCCGAATCAACTTACTCCTGATGCAATCCTTTGACGAGACGCCGACTATATCCTGCTCCATAACTCGCTGAGCAACTTTGAACTTGTGGATCAGTCTTACCTTAAGTATCCACATTCCACACCCTGGCTTTGTGCGTCATAATAGGTAAGATGCACTAGTCTTCACTCAAAGTAACTTTTCAATAAATGTCGGCCATCCCAGCTGAAACCTCCGATTGGCCTCTCTCTCGAAGTTGTTCCTACCTAATTGCACTGTTTGCTCAAGGTATAACATCATCAATACACATATTTCTGAACAATTTCAATAAAGAGTCAATTTTTATCGATTAATATGAGCATTTGTTGCAAGTCCTGCAGTGATTCTGCTATGATGACTATGTTGTCCCCTAATCTCAGGTGTGAAAATGTACTCGCCGTTGATATTGATGCCCTCTCCTCTGTCCATTCCAGCGTCTCAAATACATCCTCTTGAGTCTAGAGCGTTTAAAAACAATTTGGGGGAAATAACGTCCCTTTATTTCACACCTCGTTTTGTTGGACTGTGTTTTGTTTGCAGGTTTTAGACTTTGTGGCGGTATCCTGTATAATATTAACAAACCTTTTAATACCTATATTACCAATCAACTTGGTATCGCTGCAAAGACTCCAGCACATACCAGGTTTTCAAAGGCCTTCTCATAGTCTTTAAACACTAAGCACATGCGCTGTTATATTTTCCGTCTTCTGCATAAAATACCACACTGTCTGTATGTGGTCTATAGTGTCATAGCCTGCTCGAAATCCACCCTGTTCCGGTAGCTGGAACTCGTCAAATCTTCTTTTTGCGAGATGATTTGTGATAACCTTTGAGAAAAACATAGACATGGTTCAAAAACGTACGTAACATTTATATCACTTTTTTGGAAAAACATGACTACGACGATTTTGCTCCACGCCTTTGGAGATCTCCCTGAAAAAAAAGGGGAAGAGTTGATGAATATTCGCTGGAGTTGTCGCAATATAGGTGCACCTACAGCCTTCAAGAGATCGACACTTCACTAACGCTGACATCCGGGAGGCCTTTGGTAAAGTGGCTTTTGAATTATCATTTTCATCATCATCACGTATATAATATGAAGATTCATTTTATTCTGGTTTTAGGCTGAGTCGCCTGCGAGGCATACAGCTGGCAATAAAAATCTTCCAACTCTGCAAGAATCTCAGACTGAAAGGTGACGAAGTTAACACTCGATGTAGTCAACTTCGTCAGCAGGCTCCTTCCCAATTTATTCACAAAGATCTGGTTCCTAAATGGTGCGTGTGTTGGAACTTGGAACTCCGGAGTACACGAGAGTAAGACGAGACGTCTTACTCTCGTGGATATTGTTTTATTCGGTGCTTGTTTCGTGTGTGTTTCTTCTCGCTAAATTAAGAGTCTTCTTCCCGTAAGACTTCCATCACTCTATTGAGATCCTGGTCTACGTCAACGACAATAGTGGTCCATTTAGAATCAAAATTAAATATATTATTTGCAGCTGCAAAATTCTCATTTCCGTTGCAGTAATTATTTTTACTTTTCTCATTTCCATAACCATGTAATTTTTAAATCTCAATAACTTTAAAACCACTATGAAGGGACAAAAACCAAATAAATTATTAAATTTGTACATTTAATGTCTTTCATATTTTAATGTATTTGAGTCAATCCAATTAAAAATCAAAAAAGGCATGGGAATTAGGCAAAGAATGCTTAATTGGAGAAAGGCCGATTACATCTCTATAGTTAGCAACGCAACGTGTGTATCTACGTTCAAACGATAATTTGGTACGATTTATCACTTCCTCACTGATACTGACGTAGATTGTAAAACTTTTCCGAACGTCCATTATTTATTGCTTTATTATTGAACGGACGCGACGCCTTGTTACTGCTGGTACGAATTAATTATTATTTTATCTGCAAAATTTTAGATGTAGGTTTATTTATGAGCTTTATCTTTAGCTTTAAAATTAGAATTGGGTATTAGTTACTGTTTTAACTTTAATCAAATTATTCGTTTTTTGTTAGGGCGGTAAAATACAACTTTTTAAACGTAGCAAACAACGGATTTAAAATTTACAAACGAAGCAAAAAATGTGAATTTTGCGTACATTTTTAGTCAGATTGTTTGTTGACAGATAGGCTTACTTATACGTAATATTATACTATGGATTTTTTACATTAGCTCTAAGTTGACGACAAAAGTTTAAATTCATTACAGTCATACAAAGTGTAATAGGCAATAAAGTTGAATTATTGTCAGTTTCGAACAAAGTGAGCACTTAGAGAGCAATGACGCAATTTATTGTGCCATTAATGTTTCGTTCGCAGCCAATCAAATTATAGCACTTTCAATCAACCGGGACTTTGGAAAATGTTAGCTTCCCTATTTTGTGCTTAGAACAAGGACTTGTACAAGTGAATTTTAAACTTGCAGATAACTTAAAAATTTAATAAGTGTGGACGGATTTAGTCTTAGCTCTTAGGAGCCAAGGCTAAGTAAGTTTGAAAACTGCAAGATCTAATTTCGATCACATTTAAATGGGATTTGTGAGTTAACAGATCCCATTTAAATGTGTTGTGTTAACAGGCTATAATAACTATTGCTTTAAAAAGCGAATTTTCTCCAATACTGTAATAACAAACTCTAATATTGTTGAGAATATCTCAACCACGGTTTCGGACCATTAAGATGTCCTTCATCAGGAGTTCACACCTACATAACCCGACGCTCACGCTCAACATAAGACGTCAGTTGTGCCGTTTTGTTATTTTAGTAAGGGTATTGTTTTATATAAATATTTAAACGCACTGAAAACTGAGAGTGAAATTGTCCGTAAACCTTCTTGTTCTCCAATGTATCAGACTTGACTGCAAGTTTAACACATCCTGTATCCTATTGATGGCCTCATTTTCAACCGTGCCTTATTATAGAGTCTATATAAAAAAACTTGAGAGGTGTCAAGGGACACCCGGATGGAACGAAGTTCCTTTCGATTAATGAAAATATCTGGCTTTCTTTCTATACAGACAGAGAAACATGCGCACGCCGCACAGCTTACAATAGCTTACTATATAGCAAAAAGTGTCGTGACAACTTTTCGTAAGATTTTTTTCCGTCTAGCCCCCTTATACAACGCGCGATAAGGAACTTCGTTCCAAAAGGTAGAATGTACTTAGTTTAAAATAAACATGTAAAACTCATCAAAAAGTGAGAGTAATTTGTCCATAAACCTTCTATTCTTGGGTGTCTGACTCAAAATTTAGCACTAAATACTGTCGTTGGCGATATTTCCCCCCACTAGGGCATGACTTGCCATGTACCTACAAGTTTTAGTATTATATAAACATATAAAACTCACCGAAAAGTGAGAGTGATTTGTCCATAAACCTTCTTGTTCTCCAGCGTGTCTGGCTCCACGTGTAGCACACCCTGTATCCTGTCGATTGCGCCATTTTCCACCACCAGGTCGCGACATGCCAGGTACAGCGTGAGTTTGTTGTTGGGCGATGTTTTTTTGAACACACTGTATGAAAAGAAGAAATGTTTCGTTTTGATATTCTATAGAGGTCTGTAGAGGATTGAAATGTAGAGGTAGAGAAATAATATTATTTAGTCATACATTAAAATATCTTAAAACTTAATTTATTCATCATTATCACACACAAATGCTAAAGAAATCTAACACTATGTTGTAGAGATATGTGGCCAGAATGTTGAAGATTAGATTTTATACACACGGCTGAATACAACTGCTAATTTTGTGGGTAAAATACAAGGAACCAAACCTTTGAGAAACTCTTTATAGAGCTTACGGTAGACTGAATATTTAAATTTAATTTGAAAATAAATTTACAACTTAAAATAAAATAAATCCTTATACATTATAATGATACCAAAGCTACCTGATAATGATATATAGGTAATTAGTAAGAACACTGCACAACGCTGTATCAGTTAAGAAATTATTTTAACCTCATTTTAAAAATAAAAAATCCTAAGTGATACCTAAATACTAAAGATATTTAAAATAATACAAAAATTAAATGTCGCTCGTAGACTCGTAGCTCGTCGTAGGTGTACCAAACAATACACAAAACAAATTATGTCACCTATTCCTATGTCAATATTCATTATTGTCCTACGCGTATCTTTCTAGAATATATTGGTATTATTTATATTACCGTTGGGAATCGAGCGAGTTGTGGGACGTCATGCCAGCTGTTTGTTACCTGAGAACAAAATAAAAAACATTACTTAAGGAGTTTTCTTCATAATTCTAAATGTGATATCATCATATTATATGGAAAAGTTTCGTGTGGGTGTGTATATAATGTTTGTTTTTCTTGTTTGGCAGATTAGAAATACAGCATGGATAAAGTCGTACCTACTAGTGTTAATTATATTTTATCATTGAGACTTGAGACCAACAATAAATATACTCGTAATATAATGATTTGATACAGTATTTGAAAATGTATAGTGGTTTTAATGCCTAAAGCGATGTTCTCGGTTTATCTTTAGGTCCGTAAAATAATAACAGTGAGTGAAATTACAGGAACTATCTAGTTTTTATTCCTTTCTTAATTTTAATTGTTCGAAATTGAAAAGAAACTGCATTAGATCTTATATTACTAATATGTATTATAAACGTGAAAGTTTGTAAGAATGCATGGATGTCCGGATGTCTGGATATATGTTTGTTACTCTTTCACGCCTAAACGGGTGGACCAATTGAGCTCAAATTTGCTATACAGATAGCTTAGACCCTGGAATATCACATAGGCTACAGTACAGCAGGTAAAACCGCTGGGCACAGCTGTTCTATATGAGTAAACTCCTTAAAAAAAAACATTGCCACATTTAAAAAACGGTACTAAACCATAGCGTCGCTGGCAACACCTGACGCGAGAATCAAATTAAATATTTCACAGCCAAGGCAGCGAGGGTCATGACTTCATAATACCCTTGAATTGGGCTATCCTTGGGAAATGATTTTATTACGACTAGCTTAATGCTTTCATAATGCTCTAACGAGGGACTGGAAGGCCATTTTGGGAAGCGTAATTAGAGAAATAAAGGTCAAAATGTAAAGGGTTGAACTGTGTTGTATTTTCGTTTCATTTATTTGAATAAAATAGCTAGTTCTTTTGTATTATTACAAGAAAGTTAGATAAGAAACTCTTTATTGCATATCTAGTTAAATAATTAATGGAACTAGGCGTTACTTTGCGGAAATCCATCACAACAATTATTAGTTATTATTTAACAACTCCCACGCTGCCACACTCCCACACACACTGGCACAGCATTGGTGCAGCTGGTTCACACCCTGTCCAGCGGTCGGTGAGTGAACATCTCTCTGAAGATGCCTCGTGTAGAGGCGAAACACGTGTCAGCGTTGTAGTCTATTTTTGCGTAGCGTCCGGCAGCGGTTTGTCATCGTTGTCGTCGTCGTTTCGTATCCTTTGTTCTAGCTACGTTTGGCGTAACCCCATAACTAACACTAACAAATAGTAATAACCCTTAATGCATGCATATGCGGGAGGGCGGGTGGTGCACTCGGTGGTGGAATTAATACTAATTACTATTTTGGTTACGTTTGAATTCCTCGCCGTCTCTTAAAACTTAGTTAGACTCACAAATTTAGAGCGGAATTAACACTAAATATTAAATAATAACTAATAATTTATCTAGTTAAAATAAATAGTTATAAAATTTTAAACTAGAGGTAAACAATTTGCGGTCTGATCGCTAAAAGCAATCTTGCACAAACATGATGGTTGAAATTTTTTTTTTTGTTATCGAAGAAGTACCTATGAATTTAAAAAAGAGAAGTATTATAATCATTATCTAGCAATTAAATATAACACACATATTAAGTTACAAACCTACCAAGCTTAGCTTAAATATATGACACTGTGTAAAATGTCCGAAAAATATAAACCTTATTTCTTTGGGAAAAGTCTCGAAAAGAACTGTAAGCATCTAAGTTTCCTTGACAGCATCCACATAAGTTTTCCATGTTGTACCCTCAGAAACTGCAATCCTACTTTCTTCTCCGTAGCGCTACGTGGTCATATATAAGTTTTCAGTTTAGTTTGCGGGCGGTGGTAACCAGAGAAGCATCTAAATTGCTGTTTCACCTGAAACGTATTATTGAGAAAACGACTTGATACTGCAACATACTCGCGTATACAAAGGTTGGCCATTGGCCATGTAACCTATAGGTAATTGTGACTTGACTCTGACAGTTTTAATAGCTGTTATATGCCTGTTGGTGTATTAACCCCTAATCTCAATTATTCTATGGGAACTAAATCTGACGTCACACAAATGATGTGCCGGAACGCGCGGGAGTTCTTGCACTGTAGAGAATATTGTTCGAAATAGTTCGCACCTTGAGAAATACACAACTAAGGCGGACACTAACAACACCAAGATCACGACCGCGCTATCGCATCTCCCAGTGTTTGTGTGACGTCGGCCTGACTACAAAATACGTCAATCACTACATAGTATAAACTAAAGTTGCTTCCCGCGTCTGTCTGTGCCTATGTATGCTTAAGTCTTTAAAACTACGCAACGGATTTTGATGCGGTTTTCATTAATAGATAGAGTGATTCAAGAGAAAGGTTTCAATTCATTTCAATTTGTTTATTTGCGTATAAGTGTAAATACAGTTGGTACAAGAACAATATTATAAACAGTCCGCCTTACAGCGCCGCCGCGCCTTATATAATACATGCATAATATTGTAGAGCAACAATGACAATTTTCTATTAAAAGCGATGAACTGCGCGCGGGTCCACTAGTAACTTATAAACAAGCAAATTATTGAGTGCATTAAATGTAATCTCACAGAGTACTCGAAACAAAAGTTGGATAATCTCAGAATCCCAGGCATCCCTGAGGACGCTGCCACTCGATCTGATGCAAAAGTTTCGTCCAACTCGCTTTGCCAAGTCGCAAATCAAATAAACCGTTTAACCTAAGCTACTAGTTTGTTTAGGGATTTACCTCTAGTTCTGCAGATCTGCGAATTGAAAATCAGTAGCTTACACACGTTTGAATCGAAGTTAGCATATTCAATTAAATGTTCACACTTCTTATATAGATGCCATGTTGGGTATTAAAACTTTGCAACAATAAAGTAGTTAGCTTTTAGTTTACATAGGTATGGAATATAAGCTAGGTAACATGGTGCGGCGATTCAAACTGAGTTTTGGCCACCGACTCAAGGCCGCCTTTCCTTTTTTACCAGGGGAAATGCGTTTACCTCCTGGGGGCTGGGGGAGAGACACGGGTTATGTGGGACTGCTTGTTTTGCGCTGTCACCGGTCAACATAGCTTAGAGCACTCACTAGGTACATCTTCTGGAATCTATATACTTATTGCATTGTATAATGTAGTTGCAATCGTGTCTCGGAAGCCACGTAAAACTGTGGTTCCAGGCTGTTTCCTATAAGATATTAAGTAGGTAGTTGTTAGTTAATATGCCAAGTAGTAATTTTGGCAACCTGAAACTGCAACGTAAAGGTTGACCATAATATACTACCTACCATATAGAAAGGTTGTTCTCAGCTCTCCTACCAGATTTCCGATTGTTATAAGAGGTGGAAATATTCTTCAATATGTTTTTCTACGGGTCCAAATGAGTATGTTACAGTCTGGTAGATAATTTAAATCAAATATGAATTATGAATATGTTTACTAATCTGCTTCAAAATTTGTCACAATATTTCGTGATGAAGCTACGGCTGGGAATCATTCGTTGTTCTGCACAGGAGTCGAGTCAGTTTCACGCGCTGAATCAGTGTTCGTCAATTTGTGAGGTTACAGGTCAACGAAGCAATTTCAAGTCATTGTACCTATTTCGTGTGTCAATATAGTTGCAATGTGTAAACTGACTGTAACTATTGCTCCACTTCGTACACATTTTTGCGTGCATTATATAAAATAAATAAATAAATATTTCAGGACATTTCATACAGCGCCACCTAACCCCAAGCTAAGCAACTTAATGCTTGTGTTATGGTGGTTAGGATAACGGATATGGGTGAATCCTGAGAGACAAAATTTTACGTGTCTGGGGGAATAAACTACCCGTAACATAAAAATTCTACCCAAGGGTATTTTTTTTCTGTTAGTTTAAGGTTTAATCTACTTAATGCATGATAGATATAAGGTTAAATTTAGCTGCAAGTATCTGAAAAAAAATGTTAAAGCCCTGAAATTTGATTACCATGGGGTGTCCCTTACACTTTTTTGGAACAAAATATATTTTTTACATCAATTTATAAACGGAATTTTATTAATTGCTGTGATCTAAGCTGTAAAGGATGAACTGTTATATGATCAAAAAAATACGCGAAGGCTGTTCACAGCGTAGTTTTAGAAAAAATAACAAATTTAGGTTTGTCCCCGGACAAAAAGTGATTCCCATGGCGCGCGACATAACTACTCACATTTCACAAGCCACAAGACTTAGAAGCTTGTACGCACGCTCTTGGCTAACTTCAATTGCGCTCTAAGCATCGTGAAGAAATGTTACTCCTCTCGTGGTTCTAAACTGGATTTACGAAGGTGAGAAATTGATTACCGTGGTTTTGGTTCACTAGATCATTGATTACCATTTCCATGTTTAAAAATATTTTTTTATCCATTACGGTTTTTTGACTAGGGTGTGCAGTTAGGAAAATTGTATTGTTTATCATATATTTTATTATTATTGGTCTATAATTATGGTATTTAAAAATATTGACAAAAAACTATACAATTTTGATTTCCATGGTATTGATTCTCATGGCGTTTTACCACGGTGATCAATTTTCCCCTGAGTTTTCTAGCGCATTCTTTCATTTTTTACCCAACTACAGCAAAGCCGCAGGTATGAAAGTGATTTTGACAGTTTATATAATTTGTATATTTAATTATTTCAGATTTTTTTTTTTATATTGTATACACTAGATTTTTTTTTATGTTGTACTATAGGAGACAGCCGCTCTGGCTTATGCGGCACCATTATATCCTCACATTAAAATAAGTCGCTCAGCGTGCTATGGAGAGGGCTATACTCGGGGTTTTTCTACGTGATCGAATCAGGAATGAGGAGATCCGAAGACGAACCAAAGTCACTGGCAGTCAAATGGGCAGGCCACATAGCACGTAGAGCGAATGGCTGATGGGGTCGAAAAGTGTTCGAGTGCCTACCACGGACAAGCAAACGCAGCGTAGAACGTCTACCCAAAAGTGTGGCAGACGACCTTATTAAGGTCGTTGAAAGACGCTTGAAGCAGGTCGCTTCCTACACCGGTTTTATATATGGAGGTCTCAAGGGGAGGTTTATGTTCAGCAGTAGACGTCTTATGGCTGAAATGATGTATGATGAAAAAATAAAACGAAACTATGCGCTGACTGCAACTTCAGTCCAGATTAACCTAACTAATGATAAATGTACAATCTGATGACAGCTTCTGGAGTGAATCCTGTCAGTGACTGTGACTGAGAACTTAATCTCATATTCTAGGACTATTTATTCAATATTTTTACATTGTTTAAGACAGCAATACGTTGATTTTATTTAGTTTACATGATTATTATATAGAATGCCAATATAGACCTTTTTAAAACTTTATGTTTGGTGTATATTTGTTTGGATCATCTCTTAATCATTTCTATTTTATATGGTTAGTATGTAGAGGTCAATATTTAAATAATAACATAGAATTCAAACAAAATAGTTTTAATTTTGATTCCCATGCCACACTTTATTGATTCCCGTGGCACCAAAAATTTAAATTTAAATATCTTCTGAACAAAACAAGTTATAATGATGCCTATTTGATGGATGTGCTTATAATTATGGGAAATTTGATGTTTTACATGTAAAATTCAATAATACTTTGATTTAAAATCTGCCACGGGAATCACTTAAATACGCCCGATCTCAGGATTTACCCATATAATACTTATATACTTTTCTTTTGAAAATACATACTTATAATAGATACAGAAAGCCACCCAGACCAGAAACAAATACCTGTGGATCACACAAACATTTGTCCCTTGCGGGAATCGAACCCGCAACCTTCTGCGTTGCAAGCGGGTATTAGCCCACCGCGCCACAGAGGTCGTCAAAGGCATTGTTAAAGTTTCATGCAAAAATCATTTTGAATTTATTTTTCATTGTAGGTGAGACTTTGACCACGATCTCGCGTGATGTTAAGTTACGATGCAGCCGTAGATGGTAGCAGACTTAACCTAAAAGGCGGGATAAATCCCTCCATGGTTTCACTAAACGTTGCGGCATAACACAGTCAAAATGACCGCTTGGCGACACGGTTTTGGTTAAGACTCAAGGTAAACTTGTGATAAGATATAGAAATTCTACCATTTCTGTTCATCCTAATACTTTGATCTCCACTTATTGCCAGTTAAACATTAAACAACACATTTGCGCATCGTCGCAATACCACTAAGTGGTTTCAAGTAAGGCGAACCATCTGCGACATTCACTGTTTTACTCATAAACTTTTATAGCATTTCTAGTGTCTTTAATACAATGAAACTTTGTAAAAACTACAAAGCTTATTTTTTTAAGGAGCCGAGAGGAAATATTATCAATAAATAAGGCCGTTAACACACGAACAGCATAGGAGCGAGGTACGCTTAGGTCATTAATGCGTAGCTAATTTGCTAATACTTAAGTAAAATACATCCAAGTTCTGAACTCTCCTTTACCAAGTGGTTAAAAACTACTAAGCAGTTCTTGTTTAATTTATCTTTTCTTTCCTGTCTTGCAATTTTAATTTGCCAGGTAGTGGAAGAGTTCAAGCGCTCTTTAATTTGTTGTCTCATGGTTGTCTCCATGGAATAGACGTCTGGAAACTTTTGTATATTTAACACGTGGAGTTTAAAAGTGGATGAACCATACCTATTGTGAATAGATAAGTAAGTTTGTAGTAGCAATATGCAGGCATTACTACGTTCTAAACTGACGGCACCAACGTGCGGCAAACCCTCCAGCCACACCAGGAACACAATTTGTCTGTAGTTTTTGCGGACGACGTTGCCAGTTGCCACTCCCGTATAGGCCTCACTAGCCATTCTCGTAAGTGCCGTACCTTGAACATGGACGCTGCTTTAATCATCTTTAAAGCAAAATACCGGGGGTAGACTTCCTTTGCAGGAGGTCGTCTAGGTGGGTACCTCAACAGTGCCAGTTATTCTACCGCCTGAGCAGTGATGTGCAAATATTGCTCCGGTAGGAGGGCACTGTAGCTAGTGAAATTACTGGGCTAAAGAGTCTTAACATCTTATGACTCTTGAGTAAGAAGCGTTGGTGCAGAGCTCCTAGAATTTCACATAATTGTGAAATTCTAGGTGACACTGTACTGATTATGGGCAGCCGTTATCTCTTAACATCAGGAGAGCGTCTTGCTCGTCTTTTACTTCATCACATAAAAAAAAAAAAAAAAAAAAAAGGTCAGTGATGAACTGAAGGACAATGTTAACGGCGAAATTACTGAACATGACGAGATTCATCAACTAATATGTCTAAGTACAGGCAGTGCAGTGGCACGTAGGACTCTAAATTTCAAATAAACTTTTTTTTTGGGTGGAGCTGGGCTATCATGATGCTTAAATGCTTACCATCACGCGCCTGGTTCCCTCATCTTCTCACTCATTGTCATAAATAAAATTGCAAATAGGATTAACTTGCCCTCTCGAGGGTCTCGAAAAACAAGCAAAAAGTTAGGGAACCACGTGTCACACATCCAAATACGTACGCGCGTAACATTCCTTAACTTCGGTGATTGATTACTGATTACGTACGTTGATATGAGATAGGTACTGTTATATATAATTACTTGTTTGCGGTAATGTAGCCAAGTATCTGTCATGTGACCATAAATTCTATCTCAATTATGGCCGTTGAGCTGTCTGTTTAACACACATCAAGCCCTTGAGAGAAATGGCATTTGGTTAGCTGCCAACATGCGGTCTTGCGTATTGCATTAGGTACGCGTATTATATTGTAAATATTATGAAATATGAGAGTTCTTGGTACTTATGCGGTTTCACTTGTTGATAAGTAAATTTCAAAATAAAAATATTAAACTGAACCAATCGCTTTCAATAAGTGAGGGTCACTTTTTCAAATCGCTTAGCGGCTTGTAAAGAAAAACATTTTTCACTTTGGGAATAATAACATAATTGGCCAAATCAGTCTTCGAGTAATCGCTGACATATTTTCAAAAAAAAAACATTATATAGAATATTAAAGAGTAAAGCGCTTAATTTTAGTAGGTTAACCTTAAGTAAACAAACACAAAAAAAAATAACATTCTTATAATACCAGACTGTATATTATATTAAATATGTACATTCTTATAATACAATACAAATACCAGTAGCACTTTGTAGTTGTTTTACTCGCCAAAAATATTCTGTATTATTCTAGAGACTCAGTTACCTACATAATAAATGCCTGCTCAATCGGTTTCAGCAGTTTAGGCGAAAGGATCTAACACACATATCTATGTACACACCCACATATACTCATCCATACTCTTGTAGGTATCAAAAATAAATATTCTAGAATCAATATCAATAATCCAGAAACTAGCGTCTAGATTTATCGTGATTCTGAAGTGGCTGGAAATCAATGGAGCGCTATCGTGATAAATAGTAATAAAACCTAATGCTCCGGTAGACGGCGATATGCCGGCAAAGTCAAGGTTACTATAATATCGCCTAATCTATGAGCTAATGTTACACATTTGGTTTTGGTAGGTAGTCATATTATTTTCTTTCTTGCTAGTATATACAAAGTTTTTGATTATTTAGTACATTGGTGTGAATAAGGCATCATTGGGGAGAAAAAAAATCTCGAAAACCATAAATTTGCGTTCAAAATATGGCCAATGACCTCCCTAATAAAGCCCTATACACCAATGTACTGAATAACCAATAACCCTGTATAATGTATAAGTACGAATTCTACTTAGTGGTAGAATCAGCATGATTCCACTACTTATCATCTTAGATCACGCTTCTACGACTATCTCACATTATTTTTTTTTATACTACGAAGTAAGAAGACGAGCAAGACGTTCTCCTGATGGTAAGAGATAACGCTGCCCATAATTAGTACAGTGCTACCCAGTGCGCAGTGCACTGGCCAACGCTTCTTACTAGCTACAGTGCCCTCCTACCGAAGCACAGCAATGTATCTGATGTATTTTACTAACTACTGATGTCTATTGGCCACAGACAAGAAAGAAAAAGAAAATGCTTAAGAACATGAGAGGTAGCGAGAGAAGATGCGTAATCGAAGATTTTTTTGCAAAGTGGAGAATACGCGCTGTAATTACGGCTTATCCTACCACTGAGTATTATTCGTAACAGTTTGAAAGATAGTTTGTAACGGTTTACTGATTTAAAACTTTATCTTCTTTATTTCTTAAAATTTTAAGTAAGGTAAAGCCACTCTAAATAGAATAGAAAATTTAGGTAGGCAAGACGTTTTACCAATTCGCGATTTAGGATAGCAAACATTTTGACTCGCTTTTAAGGAACATTAAATATTTGTTGCGTATTCACACGAAATCCGCTAAAAGTATTACAAAAATCTCAGTACCTAAGTCTGAAAACTTATAAGAAGATATAGACCACTTTTATCCGGATTTTTTTATTATCCCCCTCCCGATATATTTTATTTATAAAATTATTATATTTTTTTATATATTCCTACGGGACCTGCGATTATCAGTAACAGTATAATAGTTAATTATTGAGAAACTTATTAACCACCGTCGTTCCAGTATTGTATGAGGTCTGGAAGAAGTTCCCGTATGGAAGAAATTGCTTTGAGCGATAAGAGCGCCAACTGGTTCTATTACTATTAGCTTTAATTTTTGTGGTCGTCAGATTTACTTAGTTTCTTATCTTTTTAAAGTACACTAGCTGCGTCCAAAGGTACAGTACAGCCTATGTGTTATTCCAAGGTCTAAGCTATCTATATACCAAATTTCAGCTCAATATGTCCATCCCTTTAGGCGTGAACGATTAACAAACATATATCCAGACATCCTTCCACAATCCACAATCTTACGAACTTTCGCGTTTATTAAATTAGTAAGATAGTTCAAACTCTACACAAATATGTTACGTTGTTCATAAATATGGGCAAGAGCTCGTGTATTAGATAGTTTTAGATAGGCTTGTATAGAGAGACCACAGGACCCTTTGAGCTTTTCATCAAAGGAGGGTGTGTTAAGCCTACCTGATGAGACCTTTCTTCAGGAATATACGATTTCACACACATACATGTATATTTTATAATTTTCTACAAAGAGATGTGATAGTTCTGAAACGAACTAAAGGATTGCTTAATCATCCTATGTTAATATTATTAATCGGGACTAATCGCTTAATTATATTATTACATTAGTTCTACAAAAACATAAATAAAACCAACCTCGACGTTTCGATACAGTTACATAAATCATATATAATCTTACCGGGGGTAGACTTCCTTTGCAGGAGGTCGTCTAGGTGGGTACCCCAACAGTGCCAGTTATTCTACCGCCTGAGCAGTAATGTGCAAACATTACTGTGCTTCGGTAGGAGGGCACTGTAGCTAGTGAAATTACTGGGCTAAAGAGTCTTAACATCTTATGACTCTTAAGTAAGAAGCATTGGTGCAGTGCACCTCGAATTGCACTTCATTGTGAAATTCTGGGTAGCACTGTACTGATTATGGGCAGCGTTATCTCTTAACATCAGGAGAGCGTCTTGCTCGTCTTCTTACTTCTCCACATAAAAAAAAAAAAAACATGCACCGTGTTCACGAGAAAACTGCAGAAGGCGTTCATATTAATATGAGTTCAAATTGCGGAAGTTTAAAGTCATCCTACATAATTTAAGATCTTCGTCTTATCTACATAATATTATTATCTAGGTTGAATATAAAGACAAGTAGGTATTACGAATGCCAAATTCTTCCTTCCTTCAGGCCCTAGCTTCAAAATCATCATCGTCAATTTGTATCACACCACAGTTGATCGATCTTTCCCTAAATTTCCCTATTCTCCCCATGCATTTAAATCATTTATAGTTCATTTATTGTTGAAATGTTCGAACAAAGGATGACAAAGGCTGACACATCCTGTTTATTAAATAAGTCGGTCACGACACCGTTGCTAATGGACATCATTTACTACACGCAGCATTTCAACTGAGGGGTGGGCGTGTTTCGTTACTAAATGAAAAGGGACATTATAATATACATAGATAACTTGAAGTACTTATCTAAATATATATAAGGAAAGAGTGACTAACTGATCAGTCAACGCACAGCTCAAACCGCACGGTTTGGGGTGAAAGTTGAAATTCAGATAGGTTTTATGACGTAGACCTCCTAAGAAAAGATTTTGTCACGCGGGCAAAACTGCGATAAAGTTATATTCATAAGCTAATAATCTATATATGTATACCTGTGATATATACTAATATTATAAAGATGAAAGATTTGTATTTTTGTATGTTTGTTACAAATAAACTCAAAAACTACTGAACGGATATCCATGATTCTTACACCATTAGAATGTTACATTAAATATCTCTGAATAACATGGGCTATTATATCAAATCTGGGCGAAGCCGAGATAAAAATAAAAAATGGCTTTTTTGTATCCTACTAATAGATAATACAAGTCCAACAGTCCATTGGCCCAACCTCAGTCAAAATACATTTCAGTTGGCACCAACGAATTAGGGAAATAATGGCACAGTATTTACCAGTAGGTATCAAATTGAAGCAAATGAGACCGCAGATTGCAGCAAATGCTTCAACGTGAATTCACGTTCATTAATTACCTCGATATTATACCGAAACAACATTGTTAATTGTTGCAAACTTCGAACAAGCTCGTCAGTTTATGTTGATTTAGAAATACATAGGTATAGCTTGCTATTTACACATGTACCTTTGGTTTGCAAAGTATTGTTCTATTCTATTAAATTTAAAACAATGCAAAGAAGAATTATTTAAAATCTCTGGGAAATTCCTTTTCCATTAAGCTTTTCAAATAATTTAATTCCAATGAAATATTAAATATTATCTATGTTGTATGTACTTGTATCTTTAATATATTTTTTAAATGTAATTTTTTTAGAGCTATATAAAAAAGAGGAACAACAAGCATCTAGAATCTAGTTTTAGAAACGTATATAATAATACTTGTATGTAGGTTCTACATAACATATGTGTTATTCCCGGAAGTTCCTAAGTTATCTATATCTTTAGCAGTTTTATCATAAATTAGTAGCAAACATACGCAAACTTTCACCTTTACGAATAACATAATGTACTCGTACCTATAGAAAATAGTATCATATAGGCACTCGTACATACATATATTCCTTAGCACAAACTTTCTCAGAAACTTCAGTATCGTAGATTGTTCGGAAGTAAGATCGGTACTTCAGCGTAAGTTTATTTTTATTGTACCTCTAGTTCAGGATATAAGCCTTATTTATAGCTTTGAATATATAGGAGGAAATTTCACCTGCTTTAAGAGCATTTTACACTAAGATGTAGAAAAACGTTTTGTTCAGGATTTTCTCCATACTCATTGCCGTGCGTGGTGTGGTGGAAAACTTTTAAAATAAACAAGTTTTACGTTCACTGTACACGTCGTGTGAAGCGCTACGTTGACCCATTTAAATCTTTAGGTTGAACAATAAATAACATACAGCCAAAGAGTTTACGTTATCATACAGCTCATGAAAACGAATAAAAATAAGCGCGAAAAGCGCTTTATGCGTGCGGCTCGGCGCGTACCGACTAACCGAACGGTACAAAATCCAACTAAATATTTATTGTGGTTTACATAGCCAATGAAAAATACCTAATTTGAAAGGGATGTAGTTGCAGGGAGAGACAGTTTCAGCGCCTTGCAGGATCGATTGCATCCTATCCATGTGTTTTGTGTAAGATCAGTAATCTAAAACATATTCTGTATCTTCTATATCTTAGGCAAGTACCTAATATATAATAAGTTAACAATAGGTATCCGATTTTCAATCCGATAATAATCCGATCCTTTCCAAATATGCCATGTCTTTGACTACTTGAACACAAAATATAATATCTTCGTGAAACACAATTATTGTAAATATGACTTTATTTATGTATACTTGTACCTACATAATTTTCACTGATTAATTAACCATACTTTGGCCTCTTCATTACCTGGTTAAGCCTGGCAGACAGTATCGACACAATAAAAAAAAAAACAAATTTAAAAAACTTTAAAAACAAGTATTTTTTATTATTACCATCTAGCACCAAAGTTCTCGTTAAGACGATTCAAATGAGCACAAACTTGATGGGGTTGCGTCGTTTAATTACAGAGTTCCTATGGCCCCCTTTGAGCTTCATCATCAGAACAGCTACTAATATTGCATTGTCATCAAATTAAACTTGCAAGATTTGATTACAGACAGACAAGAGACAAGTGAAAGTAAATAAAAGCTTGTAAACACATCAGTAGCTTTTTTCCAGCACTTACGGTACGTGTGAAGTAGCCCCTACACCGTTTTATTTACACCCTTTTTCGCCCCTTGAGCAATGAAATGAGTAAATAAGCCTTTACGTGTAGTAAATGCAGTGGGCTATGTGAAACGGGTGTGTTTACTTCGTTTGAAAGTTTTATCCTGTAAACATGGATATAAAGCCTTTTACACATCATAGATGCATTATAATGGTGGAACCTATGTATTAGGTAAGTATATTTGAGTGTTGTATTAGGAAAAATTATCCGTATTTTTAAAGAGTCAATGGCAACATTATTTGGTACATTTTTTTTTATTTTTTGTAAATCACACGACATGAGAGCCAATGAACTTAACGTGGAAGATGCCGAAAACCGAGCAGGAGAGAAAGAAGTAGGAAAGGGGACCCATGCTAAGAAGAAGAAGAGGTAAAATTTAATTAAATAATATTAAAAAACTAAAACAACAAAAACGGCACAACTCACGTCTAATATTGCCGAGAATATCTCGACCACGGTTTCGGACAATTACGAAACCTACGATCATAATTGTCCGAAACCGTGGTCAAGCAATATTAGACGTGAGTTGTGCCGTTTTTGTTGTTTTAGTTATGGAGAACACTCGCGATAGTTTTAAAAATCGAATATTAAAAACATTGAAAGTGACAAAATTGGTCAAAGCACGTGTGCAAGTAACACTGTTTACGTACGAGTTCAGTGGAGTTTGGCGTAGGTACTAGGGCTAAATTTATTTTTCAGTCGCGTCCAGTAAATTTTTGTAACTTGGCTTGACTCGCTGCCGCGTGTCTAGATCTATAACATAAACAATATGGATAGTTACGAAGTTTTACAAGAAATCCCAAAACTTCCTTAAATATGTTACCAAAGAATGTTGCCATTGAAGCGAAAGATTCGGGTATTTCCCGGAATTTAGGTCACCACTCACCAAAAAGGTTGACTCAGCGTCCGTCCCAGACTATTAATAATTTTATTAGGCTGGCATTATGACCTGAATTTTCATCAGGGTTTTATCATTATATTTTGGGGACAAAGTATTTAAAATAATAATAATGGGACCGTGCGTGTAGGGATGTGTAAAAGAGGTAAACCGAAGGGACTGCGCAGACGGCACACTTTTTGTACGATCGAGTCTGAGGCGCACAAAAAATCTGCATGGCGCGCAAAAAGTCGGTTGCGGATTTTTCACAGACTCAACGCACACGACGCACATCTTCGATCATTCTGTCGGCAGAGCTGTAGGGACGTAGACAGGCCCGGATTTAGCCAAAATGCCGCCCTGGGCAGTGAGAAAATGCCGCCCCCCTCCGCCGAAATATTATTTATAAACGCTCATCGGCTAGACATTTTGCTAAGAAATTTGTTGTCGAGTTCTTTCATATTATACGTAATTATGAATATTTATAAAAAAAAATATACATCTAACTACGAAAGCTGTGTGTATAGCTTGCTTTGAAAAAGAGAAATTATAATTGAGAAATTTTATAATGCTAACTACAATAAGACCGCTGATTGTGAATTGTGACACATAGATTATAATACCGGGTTTTTATGTTTAAGTTTATTTTTCAATGTTTCAATAAAGTGTTTTATCTACCTATCTATCTGTCTACGACAGGTGTGCGTAAGACTCGCTTGGAGTGGCAAGAAAATTATAATATTATGTTGACTAAAAAGACTGCGAGCAGCTTGCTGCGAGCGAGAAAATTTTGTATATTTGACTACACAACAGTGGGCGCATACTTCACCCTGAGTGCCAAAATCGCTGTGAGCACCGAGAAAATTTTGTTTTTCTGACTATATAAACAATGGATGCATAGTTTGCTCCGAGTGTTAAAATAAAAAAAAAATATTATTCAAAGCGCGAGAAGCTAGCTGCGAGCACCAAGAAAATTTTATATATCTGACTGCAAAAAGTGAGTGCGTGAGTGCGTTTTGAGTGCCAAAAATAAAAAAAAGAAGGCGAGCAACTAGCTGCAAGTGCCGAGAAAAGTCTTGCTACGAAGAGTGGACGGATAGCTCGTTTGGAGCAAAAATCTTGAGTTTCTGTGGCCAGTATTCCAGACTTCTTATTAAGAGCGCAAAAAAAAAATATAATAATAACCAGCGTGATTGAGAATACAAATTTTAATTCAACATCGGATGTTTATGGATTGAATATTTTTTTCTCGTTTCGAAATTTGCCGCCCTCAGTAAATTTGCCGCCCCCTGAAAATTTGCCGCCCTGGGCACTCGCCCCGAATGCCCCTAGTGTAAATCCAGGGCTGGACGTAGACGCTATGGAAATCGTGCAGAGATCGCGAAGTATTATTTTGTACATGAAGTACAGAAAAAGAAGAAGAAAGAAGCGTTACGTCCACCCCTAGCAAATGCAGATTGCAGACTAAAGTGTGTGCCGTCTTGTTAGCGCGCGTTGAAGCAAACGTTCAATTTTTTTCACACACTTTTTGTGCGGAGCGGCGCGGCGCGGCGCGGTGCGGTCTGCCCGAATTACACGGATTATTTGTGCGCCGGACTTTTTACGCGTCGTGTGCGTTACTGCATATAATTGCATAGGTTCTATTTTCACAGACTAAAAAGTGCGTCATGAATAGTCTGTCGTCTGCGCATCCCCGAAAAATAGAGCAAACGCTAAAATGTTTTTGTCCCAAAAAATGAGGCATCGGTGTTACCAATAACTAGATGTAGGTACCTACCGTGTCGCCAATGCGGTTTTATAATTTACGATGATCAGTGAAGTTATAATGCGTTGGCAATGACCAACACCGAAGCTGTAACATCAATGATGCTGCGAACGTCTACAGGCAACGGTAATCGCTCTACTATTATAATTCACCATTCACTGAACAAAATCGTGTCGACGAGCGGTAATAATGACCTTTTTTTTTCTTAGGATCCTCTTTTCAGCAGCTACCTTGCTCAGGCATGATGTTCAGTGAATCCAGGGAGGGTTTATCCCGCCTTCTAGGTTTAGTCAAGGTAAGGAGATATATATCTTATATCTCTTTACCGTGACTTAGTCTACCATGTTCAGCTGAATCATCGCATAAGATTAGGCGAGAAGGCAAAAGGCTAACTAAAACATATTCCTGCTAAGCAGGTAGGTCCCTTAACTTTTAATTAACAAGAGTTACGAAACAGGTGAAGCTTTATAAAAGTAAATAGAAAAGTAGTCCACGGCAATGCAGTCCCCTGAGGACATTCCGTGCTACCCCGTAGAAAAATTAAATAATAGCGTGGAAATCTCTGAGCGCATAAAGCGACGTTGCTTGTTCAGACCTTCGCATAATTTATAATTTGCTCTAGACGCTAGCTCCGCTGCAACTGTTATTTATTGCTCAGAGAGTTTATGAGGTTACCTTTTCTCTTTAGAGACGAGAAAATCAATTATTATGGCTTTAACATGTTTATAATAGAACTAGTCAAAAACAACAGTTTTATCTCCTCTCCTATCCACAGCCCTCTACATCTCACTGTTGGGCATAGGCCTCCCTAACGTTATGCAACTCAACTCTATCTTGTGCCAATCTCGTCCATGTGTACTTTGACTTTACCGTCCGTCTACCCATCTGTCTGCAGCAGGGCTATTGACTAATTCATAGGCACAAAGTTTGAAGTGCACTTTAATGTACATTGCTTGCATAAACCTCCTCATTAACATGAGTAAAATATTAAAAGCAGTAATGTACATTAAAGTGGATATAATAAAACTAAGTGGCTATTAGCAAATAGCCCTACAGGATGTTAGACATTCCGTTCGCCTATCCTTGGTCACCATTCAGTCAGCGACTCGCTCATATTTTATATCTCTGTATTATTTATTTCTTGTCTGAAATCCCAAACATCCATCATTTGGCGACAATTTTACCCAAATTGCGTCGGTGCCAAGAAGTCAATTTGTCGTAAATATCGATTTCAGTTAAATATAATTACTTTATGACGTGACGTGATGGATTGCTCTCTGGGTATCAATAGATCATTTTTGTTCAAAAATAAGGGGAATTGACCAAAGAAAATAATGGGCTAACTTTGGAGGTCATTATGTGTATTGATTGCGTGTGTATTGATTTTATAATTTAGTAATAACGCCCTGTGCCCGCAATGAAAAAGATTTGATCTCAAAAAATCGGTTGAAAATTGTCCTAAATTAGGCAATCTTACTTTTAATTACTACTACGAGGTTTATCGAAGGATATAAGCACATTGCCATATAGGTCAGGCTAAATCAAGCAACTATGGATAAAATTTAAAAACATACTATACCTGGAAAGTATACCCTTATAACAAAGAAAAGATTTCGAATTGAGCCAGGCGTCTTCCGGTAATCGTTGAACATAATACATTATGCACATAAAAAAATAATTAAACAAGATTCCGACGATAGTAAGCCTCCTTATTTTGCTATAATTCTTATTGCTTATGCAATAATATTATACCCAAAACCTAAATCCATTTTATTAGTTCATTTTGATAATAATCTTATCACAGTAGGTACCTACTGCACTTAATCTAAATGGAAGGTTCATTATGACCGTCCCCAATCTAAATATGGACGAATTTCCCATATCATAGGCTTTCAGTAGATTTAGATTGAGCTTAGGCTATCACCTATTTAGAATTTTTGTTCTGTTTCAGTGATACCCCAATCATTTATTATATTTATAATTTATTTGTTCAATTGGTTTTATTAGCCACCAACGGAAGTGCAAACGCAACCCAACAGACAGAGCTTAATCGTCTGCAATAGACGCAAAGGCCGATGATGATGATGATTTTATTTTATAAGACAAAAGTTTTATTTTTCGTTCTTGAAAGTGTTAATTTAAGGGTCCCAACAAACTTCATAACAATTGTCAGCCTAAAATTTTATTCATTTAAAAAAATGCCCAAAATCCATTCGATTTTACAAAACTTACCTAAAAAAGGTTGTAATTATTTCCCAATAAAACCTATCTATCGGTCGGCACAAAGCCGAAGTAAATACAAATGAGTTTATGCCGTTAATTTACAATGATGAAAACCTATCTACTCAATTAGTCACTCAAACTATTATAAGCTCAGTCCTGATTATACACGATCAAATCAACCGACTGTTATCGCAATCATAGGATTTACGCAATGGACAATTGTGTTATTTATTAGGACCAATAAATGTTATATAAACTTACTAATAGACGATAGAGTTTGGCTCGTGATAAGCTTTTAATGGTGTTATTGTATCCGTGTTTTGGAAAGCACGTTGGTCGCTTAACATCAGCGAGATCGTGGACAAAGGCTCAAAAATTAAAAAAGTGTTGTACCCGGTTGTCGTCTAGATATTAGATGTGTATGGGCAGTCGTTAAGTCATATTGAAAGCTAAAAACACCAGCATAATATATCATCATTATCTCAGCCGTAGGACGTCCACTGCTGAACATATGCCTCCCCTTCGGACTTCCATGTACCTGTTGGAAGCGACCTGCATCCAGCGTCTTCCGGCGACCTTTATAAGGCATAATATAGATATACTCTACATTGAACCTTTGTATTTTAACCAAATTCACGTTTTCCACATTATCCGAATATCGTAAGCAACAGAAAAGCCAAAAGTAGCACAATATCTTACGTTATATTTGTGAGAAAGGTACTCCAAAACACATCTGTATTCGTAATCTTACAACATTTATAAAAATAATGGGCGAGTCATAAAAAAGTTCCCTACGCAAAATATACAAATTCATGACATAAATCTACATTTGAGCGTTTCATTACTACAATCTCTGCAATTTAATTACCATATGCGAGGAAAGCATTTTTATTCCAGTATTATTTTTGAACGTAGTAATATTGTTTGCAGGGTTTCGAGTATTTTTCCGCAAGGAATCTGGGGTTCGGAGATAATTTTTGATGAATTAATTCCTTTCCGATTAATGATGATTAATTCCTTTCCGGGTTAAAGCCTTATTACACTTTGCTGAATTTAGTCACTAAATTTAGTATCTAATTTTGGATGAACGATACTTTCTTCTAAATTTAGGATGCTAAATGTGATTACACTTAACTAAATTCAGTGGCGACTGAATTTAGGCTTCTAAATTTAGCCAGGTGTAATAAGCCTTTTATCACTGGCTTAGAGGAATATGCTTTTTATAGGAATTAGAATGAAATCAATATTTAGTATAGCCAGGAAGGGATTTCTCCCGCATTTTAAGTTCAGTTTGCTATCAACTACGGCCGCATCGTCGTTTAACATCACGCGAGATCGTGATTAAAGGCTAACTACCTTCTTTTTTTTTTATTCGGCTATAATATCGGCCCATTTCCAATCATTGTGTTGTCCAAGTATTCAATAGGCACAGTCTAAAACAGCGGAATTTGAGCTCATCGTGACATTCGGATGTCAGACCGAATTCGGATATTGCTTTTCGCTCTGCTGGTCTGAAACCGTCATTATGGTGTTCGCACAAATAATATTATGTCTACTTCGGCTCATTAATTATACGTCATGAACAGTCGCTGACGAACATAATATATTGGGTTGCTGTAGTGTGAGAACTATACCATACAAATACAATACAATCATACTAATATTACGAGTATAATCGAAAGTTTGTGAGTGGGTGAGTTTGTATGTTTGTTAATTCTTCACGCCTAAACGGGTGCACCGATTGAGCTGAATTTTGGTATAGAGATAGCTTAGACCCTAGAATAACACCTAGGGCGCAGCTAGTAACGTATGTTTACTGAGCGGGGACCTTTTTGCGACAAATATGCGATCTACAGAATATGATATAAACCTATTGAATTGTAATGTGTGATTTACCTTAAATAAACTTTTCTTTCTTTAAATACCATTATTTTTATTGAGACTTTAAATAGAAATGTTACAATAACAGTTAACTTAAAACTAAATGTAACTACATACGCGTACAATATATAATCGCATCGAATCTCGTATACCTAAATAGTATATTTACATAAGGTTTACAAATAGTTCTACGGCTACTAGAAACCTTCATTTGACGGATTCAGATCAGATTCGATTCAAAAAGTGGTCTTTTTTAAATTAGGTTCTTTATATTTTGAGCACAACTGTGTCCTAATTTTCCAGAGGTTTCTATTGTAAAATCAATGTTTCTTATGGCTTGTTATCTAGGTGTCAGATTCAAACCAGTTTTATGAGTAATATAATTTAACACAGCACGTTAAGGCAGCTCATGATCTGCCGACAATCGGATGTGATTTACGACTTTAATTTTAAACATTATATTAAACTAATAGAACTGGTTTTTGTAATTAATATTATTAGTTTTATACTATGTTCTGAAATATATGTAAAACACACACTATGATCTGGCAGACACTTCCTTTTCTACTCAATATGTTTTCCTTTAGTAAGTCTTTATTACATCCCTAGTTCTTTGAGTCTTTATGATTTTTTATCTCTACTAAGAATTGCGAAATTAAATTCACCGTTTATTGTCGTTGTATATAGTTCGATAGATAACTCTTTATTGCATACAATAATTACAAACAAAACATTTCATCATCATCATCATCATCAGCCCACGCTCGTCCACTGCTGGACATAGGCCAAAAACAAAACATTTACCTAACATTAAATACATATGATTAAAAAAGTGTTACAATTGGCGGTCTTATCGCTAATAGCTCTACATAATACTTCATATACAATATACACTTAATACCTTAATACTTTATATATTCTCCTCTCCCTGCACGGTTGTCTGGAAGAGATCGCTTTTAGCGATAAGACCGCCAATTGTAACACATAGATTATGATATTGTGTTTTATTTTTAAGTTTTTTTCTGTATATTTTCTGTGTTCCAATAAAGAGTTATCTATCTATCATAATAACAAACTCATAGTGGGCTCAAGTTTTAGGTCATTGATGCCGCATCTTTAAGAAAACGTTCACAATGAAATATGTTTTAAATCCCTTTTACTTTTTAATAACTTAATTAAAATGTAAAACTCCCAGAAAAAAAAACAACCAATTTTCTGTAGGAAACAAACCCAACAATACAAATTAAATATTTCAGGATTTTACCGACTGCTATCTCTGAAAGATTCAATTACGTTCGAGTAAAACGAAAGGCACAAAAATAAGCCGTTTTTTCACAGAAAATATTTCCTATTTAATTTGAAAATAATAGAGCTATAGGTGTATTGTTTTGTTTTGAAACGCGGCGGCCGAGTTGGTTGATGTAGATTTAAATATAAACGCAGTCTTTCTTCATTATTCCGACAGCGCTAGATTGATTTCGCGAATAGTGGAACTAAAGCGTCTATTTTTAAAACTATCATCGATTGCTACCACAGTGTAGGTATATTAGGCAGTAGAATTAGTTTCCTATTTCTTAGGTTTTAAACCAAACTGGAAGAAAATTTGCTGTAAAATCAATAATAGTCAAGATAAATATGAAGAAAAAGAAGATGGAAGATGGTTTCTAATATTCTAAAAGATTCTCATTGTTGCATAATAATAATAATTATTATGTCATTATATTTTGCCCAGTCTTAATGTGAACTTGTCCACTAAGTAATTATAATTGGTAAGTAATAATTCCTAACGTTTAACCGATGAACATTATGACAGCATGATTTCTACTAGACCCACACGATGTAACAAACATTCTAACATACCTTTTTTTATACAACAAAGTAAGAAGACGAGAAAGACGCTCTTCTGATGGTAAGAGATAACGCTGCCCAAAATTAGTACAGTATTACCCATTATTTTACAAAGGTAAAATTCTGAGTGCACTGTGCCAAAGCTTCTTACTTGAGAGTCATAAGATGTTCCCATTATTTTACAAAGGTAAAATTCTGAGTGCACTGTGCCAAAGCTTCTTACTTGAGAGTCATAAGATGTTAAGGTTCTTCAGCCCAATAATTTCACTAGCTACAGTGCCCTCCTAGCAAAGCACAGCAATGTTTACAATGCTCAGGCGGTAGAATAACTGGCACTGTTAGGGTACCCACTAGTCAACCACCTGCAAAGGAAGTCTACCCCCGGTACCTACCCGGAACGCCGGTCTACCTACATCCAAACAATCACTTTCCTATTTTTCTATTCATTACATTCATACATTGTCCTATTTTCACCATTTATTCTCTCCGGGAAATAAACGACAATAATAATAGCAGTAGTTAATTTAACAAGCTTTCGGCTTAAATAGCAGTATGTTGTGCCCTTACAGGCTAGATTTAGTGTTAGTAGCCCATTTAGACGAGGTCAATGGTAAAATGGCCTGAATGGCGTCAGTTAAGAGAATATTGTCCAAACTAGATACTACAAGCTTGATTCATTATGGAATATGCGATCGGAGTGGAGCTTTTAAACAAACTATAGAAGAGCTTTTTAATATAGCTTGACAGGTTGGCAGCCATTTTGCGCGAAGATACTATTATAACGAAATATAAGTTCACAGATAGATCTATTATATCATATTATACACTATATTGACACATTAAAACTAAAAACTCAAAGAAATAATTCGCGGTTTTATCGCTTAAAACGATCTCTTCTAGACACCCGTGACCGTAGGATTTATTACCTATTTTTTTTTACGAACTCTAGTAATTTGGTGGAAGCAAGAGGATCCCAGCCTATATTAAAGTAAAGTGAGTTTTGTTGAAGACAGTTAACAAAACCCTGTAATCACTTTAAAGAAACATCTATTTTTAAAAGATAAGTTAATAATTTTTTTTTATTTGTGTGAACAATAAATAGTTTTCTATCTATCTATCTAATTTATAATTACTTTAATAGTACACAATGGTAACACAAAACCACAATCAATAATAAAAAAGAGATATAAACCAGGTTGCCCACAAAATGACCAACCTTCTGCCAATTTACTGGCATCCAGTATGCGTATGAGCAAACAGGGTGATGGATAAAAACAAATAAACACGAGATGCTTGTTGATGTTTGGTTGCGAAACCCGCATATAGGTTATATAAAATATACCTACTTTTATGTAGGTATACGCTATGCAATGTCTTTCTTAGAGGTTGGTTAAAAAAAAGAGTTCTGAAATCGGTAATTTTTTTGTTATATAATTACTTATCAATTTCTGAACTTTCTCATAATTTCTAAAATACAGTCGTTACTATCTAATTAATTGATACAGTTACTTTACTATTATCGAAACCAAAGAGAATAAATTGCCATTCATTTTCATTTATTTTTTTTTTTTTTTATATAAATTGAGCGGCAAGCAAGCAGACGGCCCGCCTGATGTTGAGCGGTTACCGCCGCCTATTGACCCTTCCAACACTAGAGGTGCTATCAGAGCGTTGCCGGCCCTTTAAGAATTTGTATATACCCTTCTTAAATGCATCGAGGTTAAAGACTCTGGGAAGACCCATCGTGGGAGGTCATTCCACATCTTGCATGTACGCGGAATAAACGAGTTCGAAAACCGCACTGTATGCGAACTCCAGGTCTGCAAGATGTGGGGATGGGCCTTTGCGCGGATGCGTGATTTGCCGACGTGATGGATGCCGATGGGAACGGACTTACCCCATTTCAATAATAATATTCAAATAGACAGGGTAAATCCGTTCATAACTGGGTTTACTGAACAACATGCTGGAACACTGGCATAATTCGGTTATACCTTCTGCCAATTAACTAGTACATTGGCATGTTATGTTCGAGTATGAGCAAACAGTGTAACGGACAAAACAAACACGCTACATGCTTGTTGATGTTTGGTTACATAACTGTTGCGCTGTATCACACTTTACACGTATGCAAACACTGTTTCCAATTTCTCCTTTACAATAAGGGATATTGAAATGGGTAGATTGGATTTCTAAATTTAATAATCGCTGTTGTATTCACCGGGCCTGTGGTGACTGCCGACAGCATTCTGGCCACAAATCCTTCCAACATAGGATTAATAGATTTATTTATAACTAGCTGCGTCTAGTGGTTTTACCCACAGTCAGAGCAGTTATAGCCTATGTGTTATTCTAGGGTCTAAGCTATCTATACCAAATTTTAGCTTAATCGGTCCACCCGTTTAGGCATTAAGAAGTAATAAACATACACACCCACATACAAGATTTCGAAATATTAGTGTGATGTGTTAAACAAAGAAGTAAGTAGACGAGCAAGATCAGGAGATGGTAAAAGATAACGCTAGATAGAGGTCAGATTTAGTATATTTTTAAGTTTTTTACCTTAATGCAACGAGTATGGTCATCCGTTTAACAATGCAATACAATACGAAAATGCTTATTGACACCAAAAATATAAATTTTACAATTATACTTACCAACATTAATAACATGTCAATCTTAGAAAATGCCTAAATTTCTCCAAAAATACAACTAAATTCATCAAACATTAATCAATTTTAGAAATTACAAGTTCTCCGAACTAATAGAAATCTGAAACCACAGTGTGGAATTATTCAGCAGCCACATTGGAGCTGAACGTAGTCGAGGTTGCCAATTAGACTAACAATGTGGCGAGTTGCAATCATTGGGGTAAATAATGAAGGAGCAAGGAACAGCAAAAGGGAATAACTGGGATTATACAGGTGGAAATACGAATATAGCGGGGGATGTGAAATCTTTATGCAATTTGTAGGGTTCCACTGACGCAGAGCTGGACGAAGCGAAGTGGAGAAGAAAGGACAGTGAAATGATCAATAATTATCGGTTTCTCTGTGGAGATTTTATGTGTTATTATTTATGCAACGAAAATAAAATGTTCTTCTTAGAGACACTACGGTAAAGTTAATGTAAAGCTAAACTTTGTTGCTTATCAACCGTGTACGATACGACAGAGAACAGAAACGCTCATAAACTTTACCATTCTACATATGTATCTAAGAACATTAATGTGAATACCTATGGATAGATAGATAATGCTTTATTATACCGGGGGTAGACTTCCTTTGCAGGAGGTCGTCTAGGTGGGTACCCCAACAGTGCCAGTTATTCTACCGCCTGAGCAGTAATGTGCAAACATTACTGTGCTCCGGTAGGAGGGCACTGTAGCTAGTGAAATTACTTTTCTTAACATCTTATGACTCTTGAGTATGAAGCGTTGGTGCAGTGCACCTAGAATTGCACATCATTGTTAAATTCTGGGTAGCACTGTACTGATTATGGGCAGCGTTATCTCTTAACATCAGGAGAGCGTCTTGCTCGTCTTCTTACTTCTCCACATAAAAAAAAACCCACAAAAAGAAATACTTTACAAGTAGAAAATTATTGTCAAAAATATAAATGTACCTACAAGCGGCGGTCTTATCGCTAAAAAGCGATTTCTTCCAGACAACCAATTAATGGAGAGGATTTATAGAAAGATAAACACGATGGCGCATTACTAAACGTATATTATTATGTTTTAGCTTATTTCCCTAATTCGTTGGTTTTAGCCAAAACCGCTTTAACTTGCATTAAAAAATTATTATTTCATTTCACTTTTCAATTCATTGTTTATTATTTTATTGATTTAATTAATTACTTATTGTTAATTCTGCTCTACATATTAACTATTAAAACTAAAGGTAATATTAAAATTATAATATTATCATGAATATCCACAAAGGATCGCCTGATTCCATTTCATTGATTTCCAATGTAGGTGTATAATAATATTATGTTCATAAGCCAAAGGATTTTTATGATTATAAAACACATGATCAAATAGAATTCATAATTAATAAACGTCGAAACAAAGTCAAAGCCAGCATTCAAACAAGCTTTTAGTGGATTAACCTACTAAAGCCCTAAAGTTCAGTGAAATCTAATCAATCTTAACTCTTAACCCGCAGCTTTCAGGGAATACCTTCCATCTCAGAGATGAAACACTGGATTAATTTGTTTATCTTTTTAATCAACTTTTATTTAGCTAAAAGTCATTTTATTTTGTCTGGTAAAGTAGTAAGTAAACAATTATTTTTAATTGACTAAAAGTTTAAATTTGAGATGGCAGATGACCTCGACTCACATGCAAGAAGAATGGAAATCTATAGTGTGACAGAAGAAGAAAGGGTAGATCGGATGCCCTGCAGTGGAATTCTACAAGCTCACAATAATAACAATAATAATTGACTAAAAGAAGAGATATCCACTGATTTTTTTGTGTATTTATCACGCTATATCTTCATCAATTATTGTGAACAGATTTCGATACTTAATTCATTTTAATTGGCATGGTAACTTGATTATATTCAAAGTTTTTCTCATTTTAAAAAGCTATGTAAATGAAGCCATCACTATAGAATTAGGTACCCCGTCTGCTTGATTGACAACGCATCGACAATGATCGACACGGTATCGGAAATGGTGCTAATCTTCTGCTATCGCTAGTAACATTAGAAGACATTGAATAGCAACAATTTAATTCCATTAGAAGATATGAACTTTCACGCTCGTACTAACAGTAAATATTCCTAGGTATTCCAGTTTAAAGCCAGGTCTCCAGATCGTGCTTTGGTCTACACAATCAACATAAACATAACATTATAAACATTCAGTAAAATTCTTAGCAATTCTGTTATAATATTATGTTTTTGTGGACGTGCTTTCCATCGGGTATGGAAAACAGAAACATTGTTGATACAAAAATGTGTAGCTAGACAATGTATTGTGAAAAATGTTGACATGTTGATTGTGTAGACCAAAACACGAGCTGGAGACCTGGCTTAAAATACTCTTTGTACAAACATTTTGCACCGCTGGCTGCTCGGTCGTGTGTCACCCAATCACGAGGTCGAATATGATTGTGAGTGGACGTGACAGTTTAATTTATGGCCATATTACAACCGAACCATAACTCGTTCCATCCTACAAATTGAATTGACTGCTGTTCATTTGGAAAAATCTGGTCGCAAATCCGCCGAGTTTTTGGAATGAATATGGACTAGGGATGAAAGCGCTTGTTGCTTTGTACTCGCATATATATTTACATATTTATATTTTATTTTAAAAACTTTCACGGTTAACTGTGCGAATTACATTTCTGATCATATTTATAAGACAATTATTTATAGCTGTGTGAGCTTTGAAATTGAAATTGTTATTTGTTTTCAGTAGGTTAAGCGGTTTTGGATAAAAAAAATCAAATATAAAGACAATAATATAACTTGCAAAGAAATTCTGACTTTGGATCCATAATTATCAGTAAATTTTGAACAATAAGTTCAAATAATACAATTTCAGCAGAGTCCATAAATCAAATGCACATAGAATGTTCCTTGCTAAGACAATAACCAAATTATAATAAGGTATCATAATAGGTACCTTAAAATGAATTTATTTTTCTTTAAATCTGAAATGGAAAAATTAACTGGCGCTACAGCTTTTTCGGCAGAGCGAAACAGTTGAAAGGCGAATTTAATCAAAGGCCCAAATTTAATAAGGCCCCTACGCTACATTATAACCCGGAAATGGCGTACGTGTGCAAAAGGGCCAGTAGGCGTGAAATATCCAAATATATCATAGCCCAAGAGCCAGCAATCGGCAGACCTTTGACATTTTATAAAAACTGAAAGTTGTATTTTAGGTATTGAATGAATAAATGAATGATTTGAATGATTTATTTGAATAATTTATTTATTTACCAAAAAGACTTGCATGCTAAATGTTACATAGTGCACTACGATTCAGATAAATTTCATATTATAGATATATAGCCCCAATAGAAGTAAAATCGATCCCCAAATATCAAACTTGGGCCGTGCATAAATATCAAAGTGGCCTTATTTTATTTATTTATTTAAATCACAACATCCACAGACCATGATAAACTAAGTTATCTAAAACTATACAATAAAACTTAAGTCCAATTACGGATGTACTTTTTATACAATATAATATATAAGAGAGCAGCAAACGTTTAACGTTTAAAGTAGGTATGTAATACTAGTTTACTAAGTGTGCATAATATTTATTGATAATGTAAGTTTGTGTATGTGTCGTGTGTGCGTGCGTACGTGTGTGCGTGCGTGTGTGTCTGTATGTATGCGTGCGTGTGTGTATGTGTGTGCGCGTGTGTGTGTGTGTCGTGTGTATGAGTTTATAGAAATATATAAATAATTCTTCATAACTTATTTCTTATTTTTATTATTATTACCACTATTTTTAAATACATCAATAATTGAGTGTTTAAAACTAGCCTTATTTACACTAAAAAGTTTAGTTTCGCTGAACTGCACATTATAAGTTTTTAAAATACGGCAGATCACCGAGTTTTTATAATAATTTACATGCGCCCATGGGACATGAAACAAAGTAGTATGCCTCTTAGTAGAACTCAGGTAATAAAGGTATATAAAATTGGCTCTTAAATTTGTTAAAGTATAAAAGCTAGGTAGTTTTTATACATGTTTTTCTATTTTGTTACCTGATATCTGCTAAATCCACCGCCACCTAAATTTCATATTTGGGGATTGTTCTTACCTCTGGTCTCCTATTAGGCTACTGGGGGTATCCAAACAGAAACTTTCCGCCTTTATAAAATGACAAAGGTCAGCCGATCGCAGGCTCTTGCTCTATCAAGAAGACAAGTAGTCGAACTTGAAACGTGACCTGATTAAACAGAGGTGTTCTGATTGAAGATGTCGAATAATTGTAAAATTATAGGCGCGGCTGGATGAACTCCGAGTCCAATAGAACCTTTTATTCAAAACGTTTCAAATCACAGAGCTGCTAGGATATTTCAATACGAAACCCTAACCAAAAATAAAACCTAAATCGAAGACGTGGTACTTGAGTAAATTATTAAGAAGTTCAGGACCAAGGTTATTTTTTACCAACTTTCCGATACAATAACTAAAGTATTGTACTTGATTATGCTTGTCTTTGAATACAGAATTAGAGCTATTTCACCTGAAATCTTTAGTAAGGCTAAAGTGATTACTTATTTCGAAAGTCGCTTCTGGAGATTGCAGGGAGTCGTCAGCAAACAAATATGTATGTATGTTGAGGCAGAAAGAAACACAACCGACAGCTCGTAGGCCCACATCATGTCGACAATGTCACTGATGTTGCAGATTTCTATACCTACGTAATATAGGCACCAACAGGCTGACACTCACTCACTATTGGGCTGTCAGTTTGTATTATAATATCTGTCGCTAACATAAATAAAAATAGCAATCGATTTACTAAACTCGAAAAACACTCCATGTCACATTCGTTATTCTTTAATGTCACACTGTGTACGCAAATTACACATATGTAGGTACCTACAGAATGAATAAATTGGACTTGACTGTTTTGACACAAGTAAGCGTGATTAACCGCCGAATTTCACGACACATTGTTCAGGGTAGCGTTATATTTCTACAGCTGACATCAGTCATATAAAGTCGCATTTGAGCGACAGTTATGATGGATCGTTTTATCTCGCTTTGAGCCTGAACGGACACAGAAATTTCTACACCATTTGAGTTATGCGAGGTGACTGGTTATGACGTAGTTTAATTCTATCATAGTCTAGACGCAGGGGTTTATGGTTTTCGTTGGAACGCCAATAGCACTAAACATTAAATTTGTAACTACTGAAATAAGACGTGTTGTTCTCGTAACCTTTTTTATATATGTAGTAGAGTAACGGTTTTGATAAGACCACGAATCTTTTTGTGTTTCTTAGGGCTCATTATCCTAGGGAACTTTTTTTTAAGTTAGACACCGACACAAAAGCTAGCCACGGCCAAAGATTACACTACCAGTGCCTATAGCGAGTAGCAAAACCACACATAACTAATTATATTATAGCGTTTGTGGAACGGGGCCCAGGTCGAACTCGGTCTTCAAGAATCACATTTGCACCACATAACCCCTTGGCCACCCCTTCTAAAATTCCAAAGAAGTATACTATATAAAAGTAAGTTCTTATTTATTTAGATTCACATTCCTCTTTTCATTCTTATTCTATCTCTTTGCCAACACATCCTTTTTCCGGCCCCTTCGCCAAGAGACCGGAAAACCCTCATGTTTTCCGAAACTAACTGTAAATAATACCAGGCGCACATAAATAGACGGAGCCAACATGAACTGCAACTCACGCAGTAAGTGACAGGGTGAGGTCGCGCGTGACAGATACTGGCCAGATTATAGTGACGATGATTTATTCAAGCCTAGGTTTATTTCATTCACTGAGATTCTATGTAAGCCATTCAACTGTACGTGCAAAATGTATGTAGCTTTATAATTTCAATTTAATATCTATATGTGCTAGAATTTTGGAATGGATTTCAGCGAATGTGAAATTATAATCGTAATATTAACGTTTCTCACAATACGTACAAATTCATGGAAATGGTTCATGGAAATTCACAATAAAATTTATTGTACATATTACCTAGAGACATATACAAATTTTATTTATTTGCTGAAAATCATGAAGTTCAAAGTGGTATTGACATTTTAAATTAAATTCTGTGAAATGTTGCGTTGGCCAATTCATATTTGTTGGCTGTATCGACTATGATTAAAAATATTATATGGATGAAATATGAAATGGATGCGAATGAACATATTTTGCCGAGTCTGTGTGTGAAAACCATTAGTTCTACAACATCATTAAAATTTATATACTAATCGTATTTTACCTGATATACATAGGTATATTATATACCAACAAGTTCTGAAAAGTAACCGCAGTAGCACTATATGGGTGGAAAGGACCACATATATTATAGTAAGGGAGGCTGCCAGAATACCATCGCAAGGCTGGCGGCGGCTTAGTGGCGCATTTTATAACATTGTTTTGTTGTTCATGTGCATTATTATTATTGCCTTTGTTTATGTACGTTACTCTATATAAGAGGAAAATTGCCAGTGGGTTCCGGGGGCAGACTTGACCGCCTGAGCAGCGATATGCAAACATTACTAAAGTATTATCTTATCTTATGATGAATCTTGAGTAAGAAGCGCACCTAGAATTTTAGGCAGAGTGCACCTAGAATTTTACATAATTTTAAAATCCTGGGTAGCACTGTACTTATTAAAATAGCGTTATATATTACCATCGGGTAGCGTTTTGCTTCTTTTCTTACTTCTTTGTATAATAAAAAATAATATATATGCAGGTTCTTAAAAAGTAGTTATACTATTCCTATGCACCGCCAAACCGAGCTAATCACTTCAAGACGTGATGTGCATTCATGTAGACCCTGAATTAATTACCTCGCCTTAAGCGCACCAAATGAGGCACCTTAAGAGGGGTATACTAATAAATTATGATCTGTTTATTATGTGACCACAGCTGAATATAGTGCTGTTGTTTTCTGTCTAGACGCGTCTAGACTAAAGCCTATGCTCGCGCATTCGCTTCCGTCGCCATATTCTTTGTGCAGCAAACATGGAACTGGTTATTTGTGATGTTTCAATAAAGAGTTTTCTTTTCTTTTTACAAGCTTTTATTTACTTTCACCTGTCTGTTGTCTGTCTGTCTATCTGTAATCAAATCTTGCAAGTTATATATGACCCACTTCCCGGTTTCCGATTGATCTGAAATTTGGCATGCATGTACAAATCGGACGACAATGCAATATTATTATGACATTGAGCAGATCTGACGATGGAGCAGGAAGGTAGTATTAAGAACTGCGTAATTAAGTTTCAGGCAAAGCCGCGAGCGTAAGCTAGTACAATATAACTTGCATGGATGCTAATGTGTTTCAAAATGCACGCAAAACTATGAATCTGTTATTTCCCATAATATATTTATGTATGAAGCTGTCGTTAGGTCATGTTGCAAGTATATGTAGTAAACTGTGCGACCTGAAACTGCAACGCAAGCGTAGGTTGTGTATAGGTAGAGCTGGGATTCATCTAGCGGTGTATTAGAATAAGGGGTAACCTGACTGCATGGTATTAAACCCTCATTATTTAATTATAATTGCAGCAACTATTATAATTGCTAGCAATTTGGCGAATTAGATCAACTATTGGTTACAAGCTTACCCTTGCGACTTTGCCCGCGTTGAGAAATCATAGCGGACGTCTATGTCAAAAAACTACCTGTGTTCTAGTTCTAAATATCAACGCAATCTTCAGCAGTTTAGGCTGTGCGTTGATAGATCAGTCAGTTAATCACTCTTTCCTTTTATATATTCAGATAATAAAATCTATGAAAGCTTAGCTCTATTCACTGCTGACCCGTGGTGATCGGTAACATGCGATATTGTATCGATATAGGCTCGACCTAAAAAATCGATTAAAATCAGTCATCGACTCAACAATTATTTTTATATTGAGAACACCTAGTTGTCAAGTTTAATTGGGGTCGTATGGGGCATCGTTATAGATAGTTAAGCCAGTTCATTTTTCATAGCACCGTAAAATGTTTATAGCCATAATGTATTGGAAACTTACTCGGCCAGTAACGATTTTTATGAGACCGTTTTTTCCATGACCAGTCTTTGTTTTTGTGGAGCATAGGGGTTAAGGTGGCTATACATTGTAGTGTGCTAGAAGCCATAAGCTTGTCGTAAAGAAAAAGGAATTAAACCATTAGAAATTTTCTCCTGGCAGCTAAATAAATAAATAAATAAATTAAATATTTCAGGACGTTTCACACAGCGCCACCTAACCCCAAACTAAGCAACTTAATGCTTGTATTATGGTAGTTAGAATAACGGATAAAATACTTATATACTTTTCTTTTGTAAATACATACTTATAATAGATATTGAAAAACCACCCAGACCAGAAACAAATACCTCTGGATCACACAAACATTTGTCCCATGCGGGAATTAGCCCACCGCGCCACAGCGCTGCGGTCGTCAAAATAAAACGTTTATGGGTTAACTGAATGAATCTATAAAGCCCGTTCTCCACTATGGCAGCGAACTCTTGGCAAGAAGACTTATAGAAGATGCCAAGAAGAGTGGTAACGAATATCAGCTAGGTTTGAACAGACATTTAAGCATGACACGATTCTATTCCTTTGATTCTATTCAATACTCCAAACTGAACTCATTTCTTTTTCAAAACTGTGTATCTGCCTTCGTATCTACCAAATATAGACATTTTAACTATCGCGATTTCAAGAGACAGTCATTGTCCTCTACTGCTTAGAACTAGCTTGGGTTTATATCCACGAAACCAGCCCAATTCTTCGAAACAATCTGGTATATTTACATCAGTGTCTCTTGAGCGATCAGTTGCACACCCAAAACGCGGTTAGCCGATGAAGGACACTTAACAACACTGAGAAAATTCGTTATAGTTACCAGAAAACGTTTTAGGCACGGAAAACAATATCAGAAGTAGTAAATTTCCACGAAATTTCAATTTTCACATTAATAAACTTCAGTTTTCTCATAAGAGTACCTTTGATATCTCAGAATCTCTAAATTACGTGCAAAAAAATTATAATAAGTAAACCAAAATTGGTCGTGGTTATTGTGATTTTTTAAATGCTTAGCACGTCTTTTGGAATGCTATATTAAAACATGCAGCATGCTATAGTTAACATTAATAAGTGTTTTTTTTTAATTGCCTTAGTTGAAAAATCCAAATCCAGAAGAAATTTCAGGCAATGTTTGGCAAATGCAGCAACCGTGCAGTGCCATAAAACCCATGATAAAATGTTATCCAATTGCACCATATTTTCCAAATTAAGGCTGCATTATCAAGAGCGCTATCAGATAATAGTGATAAAGCTAATTCAATATTGATTTGTGAGGGTTCCACCATTTATGCGGCGGAAGACAAAAGAAACGCTCTGTGAATAGAGATTAACTACGAGTATTTTGTAATTGGACTTATCAGCCTAACAAAATGTTTCTTACGACTATGTGATGAATCTGCAGTTTAAAAATGGTCGTAGTGTATGTGTGTTTTATTTTTCGAAAATAAATGTCATGCCGATTTCGGCCATGTAAATTTTATAATTCAACCGAGACTTCAAGCTCGATTTTATTAAGCAAGGGCGAGACTACTTTAATACAAAACTCGAAAACCGCTTGACCAGTTTCGAAAAATAATTGAATGGGACGATGTAGAAAATACCCTTAACCCCGCCGCACATGCTCACACTCGCATTGGCCGTAACGAGCCGCGTGCGAGTGGCTGTATTTAAAACGTATGGCGCAGTACCAAACTCCGCATTTACTCTCACGCGTCGACGCAGGCACGTACATGAGTCGTACATGAGCGTGCACGCGCGTGTCGGCTAGGTGACGAGACATTTGTTTCGAGTGGCAATGTCGCGAGTGTTCAAGTAATAGTGTAAAATGGAGGAACTTATTGAAGCTGTTCGAAGCGAAAAATGTTTATACGACATAAACCACCAAGATTATATGAATACAATCTCTATTTGGATACGAATCCATAATTTTTTTTCAGATAATTTCCTTATTAACAATAATCTATTCAAAAACTCGTTATCACGGTCGGATTCTGAACTTATATCAATCGCGTCCATCTTGCTTCGTTTTCGTCTACGAACGAATGGTAGGTAGAGAGTAGAGAGACACTGACTGATGTACGACTCGTGAAAGCAATTGCGGACACACACGTGTCTACCAATGCCAATGCGACATTGGCGCAGTGTCGTGAACGAGTGCGAGTGTGAGCATGTGCGGCGGGGTTTAGAAACGAAAAAAAAACAATCAAAATCAGTCCAAGCGTGTCCATAAGTTATATAAAAATCTGATGCATTTCGAAGGCTTTTAAACCTCCCTTTATGAAATCGTTTGAAAAAGGAAAGACCCTTATCTGTCAATATGATTCTCCCCTAATATACCTCTAATTATGTAAAAGACCGACAGATTTGCTAATTGCTTTCGGCGCCTTAAGTTTAGTAAGAGGCTTTCCACCAATTAGCAATCGCCAATTATTCTTTTCGCCGTTTCTCTATGGACCCAAGCATAATGTGGATCATATACCTAAATTGCTTTTGCGTCGCCGTCGTGTTGCTATCGTTTTTTTTTTCTATGAAGTTTGACATAGAGCGACATAACTTTTTTTATTGGTTCTTGACGAATCTAATAAAAAAACTTGTAGGATGGCTGATGTATGGGCAGGTGATGATAATGATGTTAAGTGAACTTGATTTAGCAAGTTAAGCTGTTATCGCCTATCGCTAATCAAACATGACCGTCGAGACTAAACAAGTGTAATCTACACATGTGTCGACTCGTGAATTTCAGTTTCAGTAGCGAATAGATGTACAATGTATGGATAAAATTATTGTTTTGAAGGTAGGCTCTTAAAACTTGCCACTGGCAAATACACTAACGTGTGGGGTCCGTACAATATCCTGTGGAAGGCAAAAAGTTTGTGAAAGCAGTGAATTAAAAAAATTGTGATCTACTAGTAATTGTAAAACGTTAAATTTAAAGAAAAAACCTAATATTACACGGTCTTATGTTTAAATTTCATTTTTGAACACTCTAATTGCAATTAGGTACCTTCACTCTTTAATATTAAACTATAATTAAATACACAAGCCACCTCTATTAAAGAACGAAAACTTAAATTCATTTTTATTATTTTTGTCATTCTGTATAAAAAAAAACTTGATACATATTTAAATGCTTTACAATTTTTAAAATGTAACCTTTGCTCGATTGTATTGTTATACTTTAACATATAGTTACGTAAATAGCCAAAATTTAAATTATTTACAATATTAATTAGCATAATATAATTAGTTTAACTACTTACCACTTGAAGTTAAAACCGAAAATTTCCACTTCGACACACACCTTACAAAATAACTTTAAAACATTTTAAAAACCAAAGTTTAAATCACCACGCACATCACTAAAAATAAAAAATAAAACTAATATCATTTTTAAAAAAGTATTAGAAACTTTTTGCTGTTATTTCTTTTTAATCCACAGAAAATAAATGTCGTAAAGTTTTTTTTTAATCGCGGGCGTTGCGTGCCTTCGCGCGTGTTTACCACTCAGCCAGTAGAGACGGACTGAAGCTTCGGCTGAAAGTTCGAACGTGCATTCAACAAGTACATATGTCTATAGAGGTGTATGCGATGACGAACTTTAGTTAATAGCAAAGCTATCTCATTATTGAACTGTTCTTTTTTTAATTTTTATAGAAAATGCTATCTTGCTGCTCTATTTTAGTAGAATTGGAGCCGAATATCGAAATTATAAGACGTGTTCCATTATTTTCCCGTGTTTTCTATAATAATCTAAGTAGGTGTATATTAAATTATGTACTTCTACGCAAATCTTACGTGCAGTAAATTAATAGTATATAATACTTACTAGTAATGCTCGCGACTATGCCCATATGAGGAGAATTTCTTTATTAGCGGACGTATATCATCATAGCTATCTACGTTTACGTCCCAATCTTTGCAGCGGTTTGCGCTGTTCGTTGATATAGTCAATCAGTCACTCTTTTCTTTTATAATATATTGTTAGACTAGCATATTTTCGCGGCTTCGCTCGCACTATAATATCGTTTCAAATCGGATGTCTACGTCATAAAACCTATCTTTGTGCTCAATTCAGCGGGTTAAGCTGTGACTGGCTTATGAATAAACCTTTACCGTGCTCTGTAAGGGCTCAATCTAAATCATTACACAAACTTATATATACCTCTACATAGTAGGAAATGTATATAATGATAGATAGATAACCGTTTATTGAAACAAAAAAAAAACAAAAACAACTTAAAAAACATATGAGAAAACTAAGTGTTACAATTGGGGGTCTTATCGCTAACAACGATCTCCTTCAGACAACCGTGCAGGGAGAGGAGAAAAAATTATATTGACATGGTTATCGCACTATTATGTCGGTATATTACTTGTGAGATACATTATTGTGTTTTCATGCGATGGCCAAGTCGATCTATTAATTTAAAACACAAAAGATTTTACCGACTTGGTAATTAGGGAATGCAATCCCGATCCCGCGGGATCCCGATCTCGCGGGATCCCGCCTCATTTCTCGAGATCAATCCCGTGGCATAAAATGACGAGATCCCGGCCGGGATTGAAGGGCAGTGTGGTACGCATCGCTCGCAGTTTATGCATCTGTGCACACGCACGGGAGGCGACGCGGTCAGACAGACGGATCGGATCGGATTCAAAACTAAGACGAATTGCCTTTTTCTATGATTGCAGAGGATATAAGTGCTGCTACTGCTTCAGCAAAGACTAACACGAACCTTCAAGAGGAATAATTACAAAAGACTCCGAGTGCCTGTTAGGATCCTTTTGTATACGTATAGGCGTTTCTACGAATATAGAGAAGATAGAGTCACTTATTGAAAAATAAATGGATCTTTATGAGTGGGGGGAACAAGGAATATACTTAAACAGTTTGCTTGTAACAGCTTACTCATGCTAGTTCCAACCAGCGTTGAGTCAGAGAAGACATTTTTAGCAGCTGGTCACATACTGACATTAGATGCCGGTTGTCAGATTCTACTTTACTCGTTGTTTTTTTGGGGGTCGTTTTCAAAATCACTCATAATAAATAATGATCTGAACAAAAAATCAACAAGGTGTGCTTGAAGTATTATTATACACATACTTAATGTGTTTTGATTTTTGATTAATATTGTTAAATAAATTAAAATCGTAAATTCTAATAAATTATCATGTTCCATTTTCAATTAGTAAAGTACTTACTCGCATCATAATATGTATTTATAACTAACCTTTTTCCGTCGCTTTTGTTTATTAGTTGAGTTTTTTCTTTAATTCACGCGAGATCCCGAAAATTCCGGGATTGAAATTTCTAATCCCGGCGAGGTCTCGACTTACCGATCTCACCTCGGGATTGCATTCCCTATTGGTAATACATGGATCTCACAACTTTTTACAGTAGAAAAACTGCGAGTTGCGAGACTTGGTTTTTTTACAAGTTATGTTTTTGGTGGCATGTATTAGACACAAAGTGTTTTTTATGCAAAGAACTAAGAAGACGAGCTAGAGGCTCTCCTGTTATTAAAGAAATAAAGCTGCCCATAATATCAGTACAGCGCCACCTAGGATTTCACAATGATGTAAAATTCTAGGCGCACAGCACCAACGCATAAGTCAAAATATTATTAATAGGTAAATATTATTTAATTATTATTTTTTAATGTCAAGTTATATCTATTTCTATTGAATGATGCCTTTTGAATGAGTTGTTTTTCCAAACTTCCGTATTGTAAAGCTCACAAAGCGTATTAAATTGAAAACAATGCTTACATTAAAACTCCTTTTCACGATAAATATATTTGATGCTTTCAGCGTATTATGAGAAAATATTAAGATTAATTATTGTGACATGGTTCTCAGCTTCCGCCTTTGTAGTTTACTCATTGTATATTGGCGATGAAAATAAACAAACGGTGCATGTTAAATAAAGAATGAAGCACAAAGAATAAGCCCAATTGCAAGAAGATTTTATATATAACACTCGTAGGCAGCTTAGAACCGCGATCTTGATTGATTGATTGATTCTAGATTGATTATTCACCAAAAAGCAAGGACTAACTTAATGCTACAATAGCAAATTCTACTAGCTTGCCCTAAAGTTCTCATTAAGGCGGGGCTTTACGAGCAGATTAGGTATTTAGTGCGGGCAAAAGTTGCTCAGAACGCCCGTTGGAAACGTGTGGCGTACGCTTATCGTAAAACGTGCGCGGTCATTAACCCTTGGTGATTCTTTGCATGTAGTTAGCTCACACACATTCACAAACACGTCAAACTTATAAAACCCCGTCGATTTTGCGTCGGGGGTTACAATGTGCTAAAATTTTTGGACAAGATCGAAAAAATGAGACACGAGATAAATATTATAGATACACGTATTTTTTGTTGAAAAAAAAATAACAAAATTAGATTACATTTAATTGATTAGATTAGATTAATTAAATTGGACCAATTAATTAAATTAAATTAAAACAATAATTCAGATAAATTCAGAAAAAATCTGATAAATTCAAATAAATTCAGATAAATTGAGAAAAATCTGATAAATTCAAATAAATTCTAAAAAAAGTCTGATAAATTCTGAAAAAATCAGGTTAATTCTGATAAATTAAAAAAAATCAGATAAATTCGAAAAAAAATCAGATAAATTCTAAAATAAATCAAATAAATTCTGAAAAAATCTGGTTAATTCTGATAAATTCAGATAAAATCATATAAATTCGAAAAAATCAGATAAATTTGAAAAAAATTAGAAAAATTCTGATAAATTCGAAAAAAATCTGATTAATTCTGAAAAAATCTGGTAAATTCAGATAAATTTAAAAAAATCAGATAAATTGAAAAAAATCAGATAAATTCGAAAATAAATCCAATAATTTCTGAAAAAATCTGGTTAATTCTGATAAATTCAGATAAAATCAGATAAATTCTGAAAAATTCCGATAAAATCAGATAAATTCAAATAAATTCAGATAAATTGAGAAAAATCTGATAAAATCAAATAAATTCTAAAAAAAGTCTGATAAATCCAGAAAAAATCTGGTAAATTTAGATAAATTAAAAAAAATCAGATAAATTCGAAAAAAAAATCAGATAAATTCGAAAATAAATCAAATAAATTCTGAAAAAATCTGGTTAATTCTGATAAATTCAGATAAAATCAGATAAATTCGAAAAAATCAGATAAATTCGAAAAAAAATTAAAAAAATTCTGATAAATTCAATTAAATTCGAAAAAATCAGATAAATTCGAAAAAAAATCAGATAAATTCTGAAAAATCTGGTAAATTCTGATAAATTCAGATAAAATCGGATATTATCTGAATTTATCAGAATTAACCAGATTTCTTCAGAATTTATTTGATTTATTTTCGAATTTATCTGATTTTTCTAATTTTTCTAATTTTTTTTCGAATTTATCTGATTTTTCGAATTTATCTGATTTTATCTGAATTTATCAGATTTTTTCGAATTTATCTGATTTTTTAATTTATCTGAATATACCAGATTTTTTCAGAATGAATCAGATTTTTTACGAATTTATCTGATTTTTTCGAATTTATCTGAATTTATCAGAATTTTTCTAATTTTTTTTCGAATTTATCTGATTTTTTCGAATTTATCTGATTTTATCTGAATTAACCAGATTTTTTCAGAATTTATCTGATTTTTTTTCGAATTTATCTGATTTTTTCGAATTTATCTGATTTTATCTGAATTAACCAGATTTTTTCAGAATTTATCTGATTTTTTCAGAATTTATTTGATTTTTTTTCGAATTTATCTGATTTTTTTGTTTTTATCTGATTTTATTTGAATTTATCAGAATTTTTCAGAATTTATCAGATTTTTTTTTTAATTTATCTGATTTATTCGAATTTATATGATTTTATCTGAATTTATCAGAATTTATCTGATGAATTTTCGAATTTATCTGATTTTTTCGAATTTATCTGAATTTATCAGAATTTTTCTAATTTTTTTTCGAATTTATCTGATTATTTCGAATTTATCAGAATTTTTCAGAATTTATCTGATTTTTTTTCGAATTTATCTGATTTTATTTTAAATTAGTTCAATCTAATTTAATAATTAGTTTATATTAATATTTAATGTAAATTAATTTAATCGTATTTAATAATTAATTCATATTAATATTTAATTTAAATTAATTTAATCTAATTAAATTATTAACTTATAATAATATTTAATTTAAATTAATTTAATCTAATTTATTTGATATAGTACGTGTGTGTTATATTTTTTAATAATCGACTAGAAGGACAAAATAAAGATTATAATATTTATTATCTAATTACAAATAAATTAAACCCCCTACACGCTTCTGAGATTTGGAAATTCACAATATATGTAAAACTCCTAAATAATTCATACGCGCGTGTGTAACCGTAGTGGAGGTGAGATCGAAGTGCACAGGTCCGACGCTGACAGTGGTCACCGGCGTTCTGAGTGCGTGCGGTAATGCTCCGTGGGAATTAAAATTCAATTAAAAATCATTAAATAAACTTATCGATAAAATACCATGCATAGCCATCCGTTTGAATGTTATGTATCAAATAAAGTACTCTAAATGTTTATTTTCGTCCTAGTTTTACAAATATTTAAATGAAAGGAAGAAAATTAGGCATTTTTAAAAAAAAAAAAACTATCGAGAAAAAAAACAATTATCATGTTTCTGTTAATAAAGATCTCTTGTTCAAAGATTGAAGTTACACATACTAAAATATAAAGTAGTAGATCTTCTTAAAAGTTTGCTATATAAGGCTTTGAAAAACATACATTTCACTTACCATAGCGCCTTAATGGGTTTATTTGTTAGCGGGTAAAAATGCTGGGTGCAACAAGTGTGCATATTGTGCGTCCATGCATTTACAAATGGGCTTACTATGCATGCCTCATTTTAATTTTCAGCAAGATAGTTCCAGTAGTTTTTCCTTCCATGTTTAGTTACTGTTATTTAAAGTTTAGCTTCGAAATGCCAGAAAATGGAAACTTTGTAACATTCGTGTTTGTTTAGGACAAAGTTGTTAGTACAATAAATAATTGATTTGTTAGCCAATAATAACTGGAGTGAAGATAATACTGAAACTTTCATGATCGATCTTCGACGACTATTTGATTTTATTTGGCTTTCTAATAAAATATGTATATTCTAATAAAACTCCTTAAAATAATCTTTTCCAAATCAGATCCTACGAGTGATTACTCGTATGTACTTACATCATTATGTAAGTTACATCAAAATAACATTTAAATCAATCACACTACCTCTAATATTATAAAGACAAAAGTTTGTGAGTGTGTGAGTTTATGTTGGTTGTAATTCACGCATAAACGGGTGAACCGATTTAGCTGAAATTTCGTATAGAGATAGCTTAGGCCCTGGAATAACACACATGCTACTTTATACAGCGAAAGAAACCGCTGGGCGCACCTAGTAAGGAATAAAAATTTTGGACTCTTTTTTGAAGTAACTTAAAAGTAAAATATAGGTAAGTGTCGAAACACATTTTTTTTCGGTAGTTTTTGTCACTTGTTTTTTTTTCTCCATTTATTTTATAGCCTTTCGAAAAGTCATGTCGTTAACTTGAGCTTTTTAGTTACCTACCTTACACATTTTGATAAGCAATTCCTGATAAAAGCAATCAAGCTTCCAATGATGTTATTTTAGGCAGAAGTAGCGTCAACACGCCCTGGGCCAAACGGACCAACTTTCCTCCATGACCCAACTTGGCCATGTTTACTTAGGCCGGACTTTTGTCGATAGAACCTTTTTGGAAATCGAAGGATTTTAATGACTACTTTAATATTAATAGGCAATCTGATTGTAGACGAAAAAAGCTCAAGGCGAGTGTGAATACGTGAAGCTATTGGTACATATTTAGACTCAACCTTATTCGAGCCTTTTTATAGTTGTGCTCACTCATAGATAAGTGAACCAAAATAGACCCCGCTTCCTTGATTTTCTGTATGAACACAAACTCACGAAAACATGGCAGGTGAGGTTTTTTTTTGTTATCGCCGAGTAAAAATGCATTACGCATACCCTTCCACAGGGGGTATGGGAGGGTTATGTGGGACTCCCCGTGCAGGATGACTTCACGGTATGCCCACTAAAACGTATCGGCGGCACTCCCGCATCGTCTTTGTGACGGAGGACTGGGAATCGGCAGAGCCTTAACATCCAGTCCCCCATCGACGAGCCATGGGTTAGTACCAAGAACAATTTGCTACACTATGAGAATTTCAATCACAATATTAAAGGTGGCCAACCTTTATGTTGTAGTTTCAGGTCGCCAAGATTTCTAGAAGGCCAGGAAACGCAACTATGTATCGGTAATATCGGTACCTACACTCTCATCGTCATTGGCCTTAAAACATGTATTTATGAAATACTAGTTGCGCTCAGCGGTTTTACTCGCTGTACTGTAGCCTATGTGTTATTCCAGAGTCTAAGCTATATCTATACCAAATTTCAGCTCAATCAGTCCACCCGTTTAGGCGTGAAGAAGTAACAAACATACACACTCACAAACTTTCGCATTAATAATATTAGTGTGATGATTTAAGTTGGGTCCAACCATTTTACAACAAAGCATTATACCTTTTATCGCATCTACTTAGTATTCTCATTATTAAAAAACCTTTGAATTCAGTATTAAACTTATAAATATTTGAGATCAATCGCCATTGAGAAATTTCCACAGGGACGGCTCGAGCCCGCACTTTTGGGGGTTGATTACTCGTAAAATAGGTACCTAAATAAGTTTTACTTTAGACTTTGGCTCATTTATAACAAAATATGCTCGAACTAGTCACGAGAGACGTTATATCAACCTGGTCAGTGTAGGTACCTACATGTACACCTTTGTAAGCTATATGTAAATATTTAACTATACGTAACGAATTTTCTCACGTGGGAGTTGAGATTTAGTGAGCACCTAAGTACATAAACCTTTCTAACTTTATCTCATGTATCTTTCCACGTAGTCGCACAGCAGCCATCATGACTCTGTATATAATATTCCTTTTATCCATAGAAAAATGCTTTACATATGCGCCACCCTACACAGAGGGTGGCAAAAGTGACGTGTGAAATAATGATGTCCTATGCAAATACCAAAATTTAACAGCTCAAATTTGGTTTATAAATAAGGATGATCAAGTAAAACAGATAATTAAAAAACTTAACCATTAAACATCATCTCTTACTTACTTACCTATTTAACATCAGGAACATTACAGGATTTTTAGGTTGTCTGGAAGAGATTGCCCTGAGCGGTAAAAACGCCAATTGATGCTATTACTGTTAGCTTTAAGTTTTGTGATTGTAAAATTTACTTTGTTATGTTGCATCAACAAAGAGTTATATTTATCTTATCTTTTAACATTTTTAACTGAGAAACAAACTATACTATGAAATAAAGATGTCCTATGGATTAGATCGGTGTTATTATTGCCCCAAATATATTTGACGTCCCTGAATACGTCCCCGGCCCATTTGAGGCATTTCATATAATTTATTAGAGAAATGAATTTGAAAGCTGGAACGTGAGATATTGTCACGAATGTTCAGCTCATTTCAGTTTTTAGTTATTGTGATAAAGTACAATATTAAACAATTTATTGTTCAGTTTCTATGGAAGATGCTCCTTTGTCGTCGACGACAATAGAGGGTTTGGGACTGTCGCTGAAGGTAGCTAAATACTCCTAAGTATTAGGTAGGCATACATAACGATACCATTTTCTTTTCCTCAGAGCGAGACATATGTCTTATAATTTTTTTTTATTATTTTAATAAGAATAAATTGTTTAATTAGTAAACAGTTTTATATGCTTATTTATAATTAGGTCGCAAAATCTAAATATATAAATGGAAAGAGTGACTGATCTATCAACGGTCACCCCAAACCAATGAACGGATTTCGTTGAAATTTGGAACACAGATAGGTCTTATGACGTAGACCTACGCTAAGAAAGGATGTTTACACGCGGGCAAAGCCGCAAACATAAGCTAGTAGACTTATATATCTACATTAGTATTTGTAATTTTGGTTGTTAATATGGATTTTTAAACCCTTTCTTGATAAAACTACCTTAAAGGCTTCAAACCTTGCTCTCTCCTAGCTCAGGTCTTGAAATAACATACAGCCCACATAATTTGATTTTTACTATACTTAAAGACGAAAATTGTAACGCAAATATTGACTCTTTTCAGCGTCTAGACTGTAGACTTTCCTAATCCCTTTACAAATATTGCTCTAAGCTTCTTTGGAGAGTTACGAGTACAAAAATAACACCATCAATAACGACATTAAAGAAATTGTCACACAGTCTACCAGGCTGAGAAATACGATGGAACTTAATAATAAGGGATTATATTATTTAAAAGTATTAACCCTTTTAGTATCTTCAAATTCGTATAGTAGGTAGGTACTTGTTTACTGAACAAATTGACAAAAATTTAAGATTCGCAAATAAAAACCACAATACATTATATAAGGGTAAATCCTGAGATCGGGCGTATTTAAGTGATTTCCGTGGCAGATTTTAAATCAAAGTATTATTGCATTTTAAATGTAAAACATCAAATTTCCCACAATTATAAGCACATCAATCAAATAGGCATCATTATAACTTGTTTTGTTCAGAAGATATTTAAATTTAAATTTTTGGTGCCACGGGAATCAATAAAGTGTGGCATGGGAATCAAAATTAAAACTATTTTGTTTGAATTCTATGTTATTATTTAAATATTGACCTCTACAATCTAATCATATAAAATAGAAATGATTAAAAACGGTGGTCCAAACAGATATACACCAAACATAAAGTATTAAAAAAAATATTGGCTCTCTATATAATAATCATGTAAACTAAATAAAATCAACGTATTGCAGTCTTAAACAATGTAAAAATATTGAATATATAGTCCTAGAATATGAGATTAAGTTCTCAGTCACAGTCACTGACAGGATTCACTCCAGAAGCTGTCATCAGATTGTACATTTATCATTAGTTAGGTTAATCTGGACTGAAAGTTGCAGTCAGCCCATAGTTTCGTTTTATTTTTTCATCATACATCATCTCTGCCATTAGACGTCTACTGCTGAACATAAACCTCCCCTTTAGACCTCCATCGACCTGCTTCAAGCGTCTTCCAGCGACCTAAATAAGGTCGTCTGCCACACTTGTGGGTAGACGTTCTACGCTGCGTTTGCTTGCCTGTAGTAGCCACTTGAACACTTTTCGACCCCATCAGCCATTCGCTCTACGTGCTATGTGGCCTGCCCATTACCACTTCAGCTTCCTGATCCGCGGAGATATGTGACTTTGGTTCATCTCCTCATTCCTGATTCGATCACGTAGAGAAACCCCGAGTATAGCCCTTTCCATAGCTCGCTGAGCGACTTTTTAATGTGGGGATATAATGGTGCCGCATAAGCCAGAGCGGCTGTCTACTATAGTACAATATAAAAAAATCTGATGTATACAATATAAAAAAAATATCTGAAATAATGAAATATACAAATATAAACTGTCAAAATCACTTCCATACCTGCGGCTTCGCTGTAGTTGGGTAAAAAGTGAAAGAATGCGCAAGAAAACTCAGGGGAAAATTGATCACCGAGGTAAAATGCCATGAGAATCAATACCATGGAAATCAAAATTGTATAGTTTTTTGTCAATATTTTTAAATACCATAATTATAGACCAAAATTAATAAAATATATGATAAACAATACTCTTTTCCTAACTGCACACCTTAGTCAAAAAACCGTAATGGATAAAAAAATATTTTTAAACATGGAAAAGGTAATCAATGATCTAGTGAACCAAAACCACGGTAATCAATTTCTCACCTTCGTAAATCCAGTTTATAACAACGAGAGGAGGAGCCTCTCTTCACTATGTTTAGAGCGCAATCGAAGTTAGCCAATAGCGTGCGTACAAGCTTCTAAGTATTGTGGTTTGTGAAATGTGGGTAGTTATGTCGCGCGCCATGGGAATCACTTTTTGTCCGGGGACAAACCTAAATTTGTTATTTTTTCTAAAACTACGCTGAGTACAGCCTTCGCGTATTTTTTTGATCATATAACAGTTCACCCTTTACAGCTTTGATCACAGGAATTAATTAAATTCCTTTTATAAATTTGTGTAAAAAATATATTTTGTTCTGAAAATGTGTAAGGGACAGCCCACGGTAATCAAATTTCAGGGCTTTTACATTTTTTTTAGATACTTGCATCTATATATAACCTGATGTCTATCATGCATTAAGTAGATTGAACCTTAAACTAACAGGAAAAAAATACCTTTGGGTAGAATTTTTATGTTACGGGTAGTTTATTCCCCCAGACACGTAAAATTTTGACTCTCAGGAATCACCCATAATATTCCTGTCACAATGGCCTCCCCGATCGGTCAATTTCAATGGATCCATGGTTTCTTTAGGTACCTCTGTATGAAATCTTAATTCTTGAATAGCAAAATTTTTCTCGAATATTCAATTATTTTCTTATCATTATTATCGTTCAACTGAAGGCATTTAACATTTATCCTTTAACTTTAATTTTTTTATATTTTAGTACCACCTTCAATAAAGTCTTGAACAAAAGGTCAACTAGCTTTCAAGGCGAGCTCAAAAAGCTAACTACCTTGCTTGCAAACTTAATTAAAAAGTATTAATAGCACACCTTATTTTTCCCCTATTTCCGAGGAAAGTGTGCACATACATTTTCATTCCACGGACGTGCGCGGCGAAGCGCCTGTCATTTAAAAATTGCAAAAATAAAATAGCACTCCGCTGCTATTATTCTTTGCCCTCTCTTTCCGAGCAGGCGCTCAGGTAATAAACTCAGAAGCATTAGCTAGTATACGGCGAGGTCTTGTATATGTGATGCTTTAATTTTCTGCATTATACAAAGCAATTTGCTATTATAAAGTTTGGAATTTTCTTCCAGAGAAAATCCATATTTTCTTTTCAATTAAGTAGGTAGGTACCTAACTAAGTAATATAAAAGCTAATTATGTAATATCTTTGGGGAATACAGAGGAATAACTGTTTTTTGCACAGTTAGTTTCAAGAAATATTTCAGACAAAACAAACTTAACTAAACTACTTATTGGCAGTCTCATCGTCCAGAAAACCAATTTTGAAAATACTATGCACAGCGGTGGTGTGCAATAATGTCATAGATGAATAAATATTAAAGGTCGTAAAATTAATTGCGATTCTCTTTAAAACTTTTCCACAATGATCATGTACCTAAAATGGCGTGACCTCGTCAAACCGGTACCGATGACACTATCATCATTAATATCTCAAGATGTCCTTTAAACTTTCTTTTACTTATTATCATCATCTTGCAGACAGTAGGTTATTTCATACTTTCTGACAGAAACGAGTGGTTCCATCGAGTTGATAAATAGAGTCGGCACGCCAAGCTCAAGTCTTGTCACTTTTGTCAGTTTGTCCCATTTTTATTTAAATTTACGCAACAAAGTTCGCTGCAGCGCTGAAGTAAAATTTATTTAAAATATCTGAAACCGTAGTATGCCAGCATTAGTTGTTTTATTTACATTGTTTATTTCGCATAGGTATACCTATTAATTAAAAATATCTATAGTCTATAATATACAGGTATGCATATCTAATAATATACAATAATTGGTCAACAATTACCTAATAATAATAAGTACATAATCCTCATATATCTCTTCAGTACCTATCATCTATATTGCTTATCACTTATCACACAAAAAGGTACATTCCCAAAGTAAGTTTCCACGATCCATCAGCGACTAGATATACCCTATGTATAGATTTCGGCCAAGGTACTTTATACGACAATGGCGCCGTACAATGGTGGGAAGATCCCAAGATTTGGTTAGGCCATTTTTGTTTACGCAGCTTTTATTGTTAGGTTTAAGTAACTGGCTGTCGCGGTGTGGAAATGTCTTGTGCAAAGGTTTTATGAATGATGGTTTGGAGTTGAGAGATGTACAAGATGTGTTTTATCATTACGGCTTAGATTTTATTTTTAAGGCTAGAGCTTGCGAGAATCACGGATGTTAGAGTGCTTTTCACGAAAGGAGTCCTTTTTGCGAGGCGCCACTACCGCAAATTTTAAAAGTTAACATATCTATAACTTTTAACGCCTCATAATTTCTCTTATTTAATTTCTTAATTATATATTTATTTATTTTATCTAACAAATAAAAATTAATGAGGGTATGAAGTCCAGTAATTAACGAAAAAAATAATTTTAGTTACGCAAAATTCCGCGGGACCTCTTTCGTGAAAAGGACTCTACTGGCTGTCGCTACGACAACTACACGATACCCGTTGCATTGCGACGACTATTTAACTACGTATCACTACTAACCGACAAAATTAAAATGTTTTGGAGTCATAGAGAGCTAAATATAAAATACGTTTCTTAAATTTGTCGTGTAACGTGCTTGTGGATTACGCGAAAAAGTTGGAAAAAAAGAAATTCGCCGCTCTATGACCCAAAAACACTTTTTATTTTTGGTTAGTAATGATATGCACTAGAAAAATATAATTGCCATTTCGGACAAAGTGGCCGAAATTGTTGTGTTGCAAATGTCGGTAAGCAAGTCCATAGAGCCTTTCTTTTTTTTGACACAGAAAAAATGCATTACGCATCATCACCCCACGCCGGGCGCGGGGCGGTATGTGGGGCTCCCCCGCCGAAGTGGGCGTGGCGGGGATACACTAAAAACCTGGGGGTGTTCTTGCGGGACGGCATAATGCCGGGGCAGCGGGTACGCCGAAGTACTCATCCGCGAACCAGTCAATAGAGCCTCTGGTAAGTTACTATTTCTCCTATAACTTGAGCCATTATATATCGAAGCTGAGTGGACAGTAACAGGCGGCCTTGCGACGGGACAATCGCACTTAGAAAGGATGAACGAAACGGAGGGCCTTGCTTGCGACCGGAGGGCACTCGATGCTTCGGTATTAATACCTTAATTACTACCAGATTGGGAGATTAAGAGAAGGTCAGAGGAATGTGTACGACATAGGTGCTTGCTTTTCCTTGACTTTTACGTTAAATTTTTACGTAAGATTCTATAGACGCTTGTTTGATGTGAAAGGTACGCTTTTTTCAGGTGCAATGTAAATGTATTTATTAGTAAAGCTTTAATAAGAAATTCTACGGAACCCCGTAGGCACTGCACTTGGAATTATGTGCCTGATTATTAAAAAATACCAAATGTTTAAAAAGAATATTTAATGTAAATAAATAAATATTTTCATTTTCGGAAAAAAATTGGTATTTTAGTATACGAGTACACTCACTCCTAAAATAAATTACCTGTACAATCCACTGAGTAAGTATCACTGAAATTTCCAATAAATTGTTGTTTACCAACAAACGTATTCTCAATGCATGAAATCCACCTTCTTAAGTTATTTATTTTTGTACAATCTAGGTATTCAGATTGTAAAAACATTTAGTTTCGCTTCTGTGTTAAGAAATAGCCTGTTAACATTTTATATGTTTTCATGTGTGAAATTTTATTGAATCGTTCAATAAAAGCCATATTGCTGACCTGTATAATTGAGAATAGATACTGTATAGGATAAAGCTGATCCTCTTTTAAAACGCACTTCTAGCTCTGTGCCACATATCTACTGTTGGTATACTTTGTACGTAGTAATAGTTTTAATTTTACCGTGACGCCAATCGTCAGGTCTGTGCGAGCTGAAAAACAAGTGACATTTTAAAAATACTTTTAAAAAACAAGCTTTAATTATTCTTACCATCTTGCATCATAAAGTACTCGTCAAGACGAATCAAATGAGCCCAAACTCGATGGGGTTGCGTTGTTTAATGACAGAGTTCCTATGGCCACCTTCCAGCTCCATCATCAGATCAGCTCGATGTCATAAAAATATTGCATTGTCATCCGATTTACACACGTATGCAAATTTTCAGCTCAATTGGAAACCGGGAAGTGGGTCAAATTAAACTTGCAAGATTTGATTACAGACAGACCGACAGACAGACAGACAGACAGACAGACAGACAGACAGACAACAGACAGGTGAAAGTAATATAAAGCTTGTAACAAGTGAAATTTTAAAAATACTTTTTAAAAACAAGCTTTAATTTGTCATTACCATCTTGCATCATATAGTACTCGTCAAGACGAATCAAATGAGCCCAAACTCGATGGGGTTGCGTTGTTTAATGACAGAGTTCCTATAGCCACCTTCCAGCTCCATCATGAGATCAGCTCCATGTCATAATAATATTGCATTGTCATCCGATTTACACACGCATGCAAATTTTCAGCTCAATTGGAAACCGGGAAGTGGGTCAAATCAAACTTGCAAGATTTGATTACAGACAGACAGACAGACAGACAGACAACAGACAGGTGAAAGTAATATAAAGCTTGTAAAAATATCCGTCCTTGCTTGCCCCCCCTGGGCCAGAAGCTGGGTACGCCCATGTGTGTACATGTAGCAATTTAGTAATTAGTGTGATAGTTAATTAGTACCTACCTACAATTATTATATAAGTGTTAAGTATTAGTATTTGCCTATAATATTCTTTTATGTAATATATTTTGCTATTTTCTAGTTTATTTTTTCTATGTGCCTGTGTCTCTATGCTTAATTAAATATTTTTCTTTCTTTCTTTCAAATCGATCATTAAGGGTCCGCTATAGGCCAACGAGGCGTCAGATGGCTTTACATGACCCTATGAAAATTCGGGAAACACGCCATTCTCCTCTGGACTACAACTAATATACTAATGGTAAAAACGTAGGTATATAGACCAGTTCTACACACCTTATATATTACATATCTGATAAACATACAAAGGGAGGCAGGGTACTAAAGTACCTATCGCTCCATCAACATCGTCCTTTACATTCTCATAAAAAATACGAAACACTTTTACCAACAAAATATCTCGTTTCCTCCTCCCAAAAGCTCAAGAAACTCGGCAAAGCGCGAAGCAAAAAAGGCGCAATTATGGAGCCCTGTTAACCTTGAGTCGGCAGATGCAAAAGGATGCTTGATGCTTGCCCGAAGGTTGGCCTTTATTAACATTCGACGTACTCTGAAAATACATGAATACACTCAAAATATGGATCTCATTAACTTGGATAAATGCTGAATAAGATTTGTTTGTAATAAATTTTGATATTTCTAAATGTAGTTTGTATTTCTACTTTTGAAAACTATTAAGAAGTAGATGGGCCCAGCGGTTTTACTCAATGAAAGGTAACGCTAAGTGTTATACCCAGGTAAGACGTAGCGTAGTTAGGTGTACTAAATATCACAAATATTTTGTATTCCTTGTCATTAGATTCAGCTGAAGAAGTAACAAACACACATACTATATATTTTTCACATTAGCAGGAAAAAATAAATTCTACTTAACAAACAAGCCAAAATTGTTTTAGTCAATATTCAGCTCTTGAATCCAAATTTAAAAAGGTGGATGGCACAAACATAAATTAAAGTTTTGTAACCCTTGATATAACGAGTAATATAGGTAATTATTACGTACATCTGAATCTGCTATAGCGTACCTTGACTTTTATCACGATCGCCAGTTGCCGTAACCGATGTAAACTGTAGCCTGCTTCAAGAATTATGGTTCACACGATGTAAAGTACAATTTGTTTGCGGTGGCCTTGCGATAGAACCCACAGAACCAGAAGCTCACATTTATCTTAGGATCTAAGCTAGAAGGGCAAAAGTCAAATGTTATTTTAGCTTGTTAATTTTGCAAATTAATAGTACTACGGTTGGTTTAAGGGAAGAGACCTTCGTTTATTTTTGATACAATTAAAAGGCCAGTCCTTTTAATAATAATTTTGAAGATTTTTATTCAAGCTTCAAAACACAGAAAACTAGCCAAAATTATGAACTGAAAAGTGATTTAAGTTTTGAAATATTTTGAGTTAATAAAATTTGCTAACGAGGTAACTATATCGAAGTTATAGAGTCTAAAACTACCTACTTATTATTAGTTTTTTTGGACATCTTGTCGTTTATTTTCGAAGAAGGACGTTGAATTTTATTAAATCCTAGACCGAATGTGCTTCCATTTTTCTGAGTAAATTGTTTAACATTTGAATTCTCCGAACAGGTAAACGACAGGTTTATTTATAGTCGTCCTATACGAATGTTTTTCCGCCACAGGACAAAGCTCTAATAAAAATGGGAAGCACGTCGCGCCCGCGCATGACGAGCCCATTCAAATAGGCCGCAAAGTTCAACGCACATCGATATACACCTGCCAATTTGAAAATACATTTACTGCCTCACCGGGTAGGTATGCAAGGTGCAGTCTAAATACGGTTAATAACAGTGAAACAAGAGTGGAGAGGCGACTGGCCACATTCACCTGCGCCGGCGACGATTCCGCAGTCGAGTCGCTTAGCATCGCGTGTGCAACACCTTACGAGCTGATTTTAAGAATTTTTGTGTGTGTCAGGTTCAAGGACCGCTTTATTTTACACGTAAGTTTTTCCTTGCTTCTTTTCTACAACTTTAACATTAATTCCATTTTCAAATATTTTATGTTACGTTCCAAAAATTTTCGCGGAGTTTTCCGATATTACGAGTATTTAGCAAGGTACTTTTTGCACTAGATTTTTCTATGATGAATGTGTGAGATTATGTCATGCGCAGTCGGTGAAAGTGTGCAGAGATGTGAAAGACGGACTTTATGATCAGTTTGTTTCCTTATTACCTGACCGGTACGTAGGCTTATCTAACGGCTAGTGCATTTCTCTTGGAAATCACTTTTTCTTTAAGAAATGAAGTTATTTCTTAGCTTCTTAAGTTGTTGAGGTTATTAAAAATTATAGTCCATGTGTATTTTAGCTCATGAAAGCGCAGTTTTTTATTATTCTGTAGACTTTGAATCGAAGTTCGTAGTAAATTACAACTAGTATAGCTAATAAGAATAGTACCGGCTAATCACGAGAATCTTAGCGATGGTCTGATTTTCTTGACAAAATGTATATTTATTATAAGTATTTTATTATATTTATACAAATTTTAACACAAAAATCTGAAAAATATTAATGCAATTTCATACAGGGTCTTTATGTATGTATTTATTATCCATGCTTCTTAACAAGTATTTAATAAGTTATTTGGTTGGAAACTTCTAATATCGATTTGATTAAATTAAAATTTCTCTCTAAGTCTAGATTTGCATTCAAATGGGCAAAGTTAATTTAGTATTCAAAATCAATTAGTAAATTGGAGCTAGAATCATGGGCCAGCATTTTTAAGCGGCAAAATTAAATATACCTAGGAAATAAAAAAAATATTTTGATTTACTGAGTGATATATTATTTTTTTTCATCTTATTTAATTAAAGATCGTCTTAAAAGTCTTATTAAGGGTCCTGGCTTAAATTTGGCTTTCACAAATATTTAAAAGATTTTTTTTCCAAATTATTTATTAGTTTTTCTTTAAAATATCTAAGTTTCTGGTCACGCAGGGGCAATGTCACACTCTAGCATTGCCCCATTTGCCCCATCCTGGTTACGTCCATGGCTAGAATGATCCTAGTTCTACATATTACGGTAAAAATAGAAACTCCACTTTATATTAATACTATAATTTGCAATCTTAGATAAGTAAACCTGTTTAAATCCTTATTATAAATCTAATTAATGTCGTCTGCATGGGTTGGTTTTCCATTAAACTTGTTTAGAAAAAGCTGGTTTTGTTACAAAATATATTTTGTAATTGTATCTAGATAAAGCTAGATTAACTTTACTTGTTTGAACACTAATTTTATTGCTATGTGTGGCACGAGACATACGTGTTCAAAGTTTCGTGCCACACATAGCAATTAATAATGTAACTGCGGAAAACACAAGAGCTGTGTTTTTGAGGTCAGAACGCACACACATTGTTTTGTCAAATGATTTGTCCATACAAAATTAATTTCCGGCCTCGGGGATAATAAAAATAAATATAAATAGGCATAGGCGGATCCAGGATTTGGTTCTGGGGGGGGCCAAGGTGCAAACGGGCAAAAATATCATAATCGAAAAGTGTGTGTTTGGCTCGCTCTGAACAGTTAGACAGTTCAAATATCCTCAATAATAAGTGCGGAGAAAAAAATTATAATCTTTACCATGAAATATGTGCAAAATTCGTAACTCTACTATGCTTCTGGGGGGGGCCTTGGCCCCCTGCCCCCCCCCCCCCCCCCTAAATCCGCCTATGTAAAATAGGAATTTCAGGACATTACACACAGCGCCACCTAACACCAAGCTAAGCAACTTAATTAGATATAAAAAAACTCCGCCGCAACACAAGTGTTCAAAGAAGTGAAGCTAAATCGAGATATAAAATAGGTACAAAAATAAATGTTTGTGCAAAAAGTTTAGGAACGCGGAAATAAATTTTGGTATACTAAATATATATATTTTTGTACCTGAACTAAGAGTAATTACATTGAATACTAATCATACAGGTCTGTATTTACACGTGTATATAAATACATACATAACATATTATGTAAGTTCTGTAACTTAGCGATTTGTTTTGTAGTTTTTCCTTGTGTCGAGTCTTTAATGTAAAAAAATCTACATCTACTTATACAAATCCATATCCATATCCATATAATAAGAATGGAAATTTCTCCCCATTCATTGTGATCCTTTACTAAGGTGAACTGTGAAAATACGCATATGAACAAAACGACGCGAAAAAGTCGCTTGCGCGATCTAATTCGTAAAACATTTTGTCAATTTTTCCTAGGGAAACGTAAAATAAAATAATAAAATAAATAATAATCATTTATATCGGACACATCGCCCCTAATTTACATCAAAATTTTGAAGTAAAAGTAATAGAATATAAAGTAAATTCAATTCAAAAAAATCAAAAAGCAAAAAGTGCGACAAACTAAAAATACGCCATCTATCAATGTGGGTGTAAACGAAAGTAGACCTTCAGTTTAATTTGGGCTAAATTTGTAAATAGTTTGTGTCACTGGTGAGGTGAAACAACACCACCGATTTGAATAAAATTTTCACTAATACGTTGCAGTTTTCTCTACTTGAACCTTAGTGTTGGTTTTAGTCAAATCGGTTTTTAAATAAAAGAGTTATATCAATCTAAAGATTTACTTATCTTATTATATAAAATCGTTCGTACACTTTCGTGCTATCAACGCACAGCCCAAACGGCTGGACGGATCGAGCTGAAATTTGGACAGCGTATTTTTTGGAAAACTTCATCGTGCAATAAGAAGCGATTTTGCGAAATTCCCCCGGGAACGGGAATTATTCCCGAAAAACGTTTGTATGCAAATCCGTAACCGCTGAACCGATTGAGCTGAAATTTCGTGAAATGATTGTTGGGATTGTGATTAGAAACTTTGAATACTTTTTATGTCAGAAATTTACTTTAAAGGGGGGTAAAGGGGGGGTCGAAGTTTGTATGGGAAATTTAGAACCGCTGATCCTATTGAGCTAAAATTTGGCACAAAGGTAGTTTGAGTTGTAAAAAATGATATGGGATACTTTTTATTCCAGAAATCAACCTCTAAGGCGGGATAAAGGAGGTCAAAGTTTGAATGAAAAGTATAAGTAACTAATGACCCCATTAAGCTAAAATTTGGTTTAGATATAGCTTGAGCCTCTAAAAAGGATATGGGACAGTTTTTAACCCTGAAATTGGCCTTAGAGTGGAAGTCAAATTTTGTATAGGAAATCAGTAACCGCTAGCCCTATTTGATATGGATGTATGTAGTTAGACTCCAAAAAGGACATTTATTTATTGATTTTGAATAGTTTTTAACGCTCAAAAACATATTTTATAAAGAACACATACAAAATACAAACTCTTTTCCGATGTGCCACTATTTTACCCATTATGAAACTAGATGGCGCTGTTCGTCGTTAAAACTCGCAAGCGATTTGTTGGACATGAGTACCTTTTTAAACGACTTATAAAACCAAACCTTTTTGCTATTATGTAGTATTATTTATTAGTATTATGTTTAGTTGTGCATGCTGTGGCATCCTATAATTGTAGGATCACACAGACTAAAGACATAATAGCCTTAAGACTTTTAATTGTAATGTGTTTCCTGCGTTGGATGTCCTTAAATAAATAAATTATGCCAAAGGGCGGTCAACAGTCCATGTCGTTATTCCTGAATCCTAGAGTTTTACAGACTGCGAGTCAAAAATTTAACACTTAATTATTAACTATAAAATTAATGTAACTTTAAAATACCTGATATTAATTATTTTATTACATACCATATACCATATTTGTTGAATAATTTTATAAATAACTAGCTGACCCGGCAAACGTTGTTTTGCCATATAAATAATTAATAGGAATGATTAAAAGTTAATATGAGAGTTACACTGAGATAGCAAAATAATAATTGTTTTATTATAAATATATAATTTTATTATAAATCCGATTCTCACAGATACCGGATAAGCACAAAAAATTTCATCAAAATCGGTCAAGCCGTTTCGGAGGAGTATGGCAACGAAAACTGTGACACGAGAATTTTATATATTAGATATATTATATATATTCACTTTAAAGTTCCATCACATAATCAGAAAAATCATTGTCCTTAATTTTATGTTGAGTTTGTCTAATTGAATTATTATTATTTTATTAACTTTATGTGAGTAAATTCGTTTGCATGCCTTATTTAATAAAAGTCTTCGGAAGTTTTAAAGTTATTTTTTTTGTTGAGGTGGTTTTTAGGGTTCCGTAGCCAAATGGCAAAAACGGAACCCTTATGGATTCGTCATGTCTGTCCGTCCGTCCATCCGTCCATGTGTCACAGCCACTTTTTTCCGAAACTATTAGAACTATACGATTGAAACTTGGTAAGTAGATGTATTCGGTGAACCGCATTAAGTTTTTCACACAAAAATAGAAAAAAAATATTTTTTGGGCTCCCCATAGAACTAAAACTCATTTTATTCATCAAACCCATACGTTTTAGGTATCTACGGATTACGGATAGGTCTTCAATTATTGAGGTTTCTAATATCATTTTTTATTATTTTAAACGGTTTTATTTAGCTCACTCCGTTTGTTTTATTATTTTTTATTCTTGGGTCAAATTTAGTAAAAAAAAATCGCAAATTTGAAATTTCGTCCTCTTCCTGTCAACCGATTCAAATGAAATTTGGTGTACGCCTTTGGTTCTGGTGACAATATAATTACGTATATTTAAAATTATTTTAAATCCAAGATGGCCGCCGCTACAAAAAAGCGGATTACATTTTTTTTTCCAATCAATATGGGTATCAAATGAAAGGACTTGATAACTAGAATACAGTGCACTATACAAAATAAAAATCAAAGATGGCACTCGCTACAAAATGGCGGATAACCAATTTTTTTAATCTCATCAATATGGGTATCAAATGAATGGGGTTGACATGTTGAATACAGTGTACTAAAAAGCTGAAAAATAAAATCGTGAGGCACGTTAAATATCTAAATTCTAAATCCCTAATATGAACATTTAAACTTTTATTACAGAAACCAAGCTTAAAGGGAGAAAGGGGGATCGGTGTTTTTATGGGAAATTAGTACCCGCAGCTCTAATTTTGCAGAAATTCGAAATAGATACAGCTTGAGCCAAAAGAAAGGACATAATTGAGATAGTCCCTTAGTCTTAGTTCCTTAAGTCAACAATGCATATAGGTGAAAGGGCCTTTCACCTTCCCTCACTTTTAAGGTCAGAGTTTTATGGGCATATCTACAGGAACCACGGAATCGATTTGAGTCTCGGGAATGATAGTATGAGGCATGAGGAACCGATTTAGCTTAAATTCCCAATATAGATAGTTAAAAGGAAAACAAATAGTTTTATGGAATAAGGAATTCTGGAAAAAGGAATCAATAGCCGCTAAATTGATTTAGCTGTAATTTTGTATTAAAATATTTTGAATTCCAGGAAAGTAACGCAGGATTGTTTCCTGTGGTAGCGAAAAAAAAACTGCATAGAAATACTTGGCTCGATTTTCTTCGCTATCCAGAGCGGGAGGAAATATAACTATGTATACTAATTCAACGCCGCGGGGATGGAAATCAAATCAATTTCGAAATAGCTGCAACAAAATGAAATTTAGAACCGTTGACTCTATCTATTACGCTAAAATTTGATACAACCTTTAGTTTGAGTCATAAAAAATGATACGAGACACTTTTTATCCCAGAAATCAACCTTTAAGGGGAGGAAAGGGGGGGGATGCAGTTTGTGTAGGAAATCGGTAGCCGCTTCTTCGTTTTAGCTAAAATTTGGTCAACGTATTCTTAATATAACGTAGGCGACCAATAAGGAGGGATTTTGTGAAATTCCCAGGAGAACGGGAATCATTTCCGAAAAACGTTTGCATGGAAAGTTATTGAATAGTTTTTATGTCAGAAATTAACTATTAGGGAGAATCAGTATTACAGGCAGGAGGAAGGAGAGTCAGAGTTTTAATGGGAATTCAGGAATCACAGAATTGATTTGAGTCGTGAGAAAGATAGTGTGAGAAATTGGTAACCAATAATTATAATTTAACTTAGGTTTAGGTACATTACAGTAGAGATAAGTTTAAGGGTTACCGGGAAAGGACCACAAATAGTTCTAATTCCTGAAAAGAGGCGTGAAAATTTGTGAAGACAATCAACAACCGTTAAACCGAGATAGTTTGACCTCCGGGAAAGGACACAGGACTGGTTCCTGCGATAGCAAAACAAAACTTCATAGATATACCCAGTCCGATATTATTCACTACCCACTGGGTTAAAACTATTTTACGCTCACAAAATCGCGGAGATGGAAATACAATCCTAAATGGCAGCACCAAACTTTCGCTTTATTGACTGTCACGCGCAACGAAGTGCGCGCGGGTCAGCTAGTTGATAATAAAGCAATAAAAACACAAGTACACTGACATTCCCACCTACTGAACAAGCTAGAAATGCTCGGTGTGAGAGGTACTCCGCTCAGACTGTTCCAGGATTATTTAACAAATAGGAAACAGCGCGTAACAATAGACAAACACATAAGTGACGAGCTATCCCCGGAAGTAGGTATACCTCAGGGAAGCATAACTGGCCCAACCCTTTTTTTGACATATATTAATGACCTATGCAACCTACAAATTCCAGGATGTCAAATTTTTACCTTTGCAGATGATACTGCCCTCTTCTTTAGTGGTAAGACATGGGAAGAGGTTTTCCACCTGGCACAAACAGGTTTTGACACGGTCCGTCACTGGCTCAATAGAAATGTGCTGACCCTTAACGTATCCAAAACAAAGTATGTCCCATTTGCTATAAAAAGCAACCAACTTCCCCCCACATCTCTCTCAATAAAAGCACACGAATGCATTTCCTGTCTAACCTGCTCATGCCCCGTACTTCAAAGGACCGACATCATGAGATACCTAGGGGTCGTAATAGACAGCAACCTTAATTATAAAGCCCACATAGACACTTTAGTTGCGAGGTTGCGGAAGCTCATCTACATGTTCAAAACTTTGCGACATTCAGCAGACTTTCGAGTCGTCAAAATGGTTTACCTCGCCCTTTGCCAATCTCTTATTAATTATTGCATAACATCATGGGGAGGTGCGGCGAAAACAAACCTTATTCATGCCGAAAGAGCTCAACGCGCTATATTGAAGGTAGCCTCAGGGTTACCGTTTCGGTTTCCAACGGTTGACCTTTTTCAAAAGTGGAAAGTTCTAACAGTACGTCAACAATTTATCTTACACACAACTCTAAAAAAGCACACTCAACTTTATTATGACCCAAATATAAACAAGGGTAAGCGTAGGAAAGGCACTATTTTACCCACACAACCATGCAATACGGCTTTTGCCCACCGGTTTTTCTACTACCAAGGACAATATTTGTATAATAAAATAAACACCCAACTAAATATATATCCCATGAACACGTACACATGTAAACAAGCCATTAACGAATACTTATTATCACTTAACTATGACACCACAGAAAAACTTCTTATAACATTAATATGAAATACCCAGACAAAAAAAAATGGACACACAAACTCAACTGCATAACAATTAAAGCGCCCACGCACGCACAAACATACATTTGTACTCACACACATAAACACTCTCACACATACACACTCACTCACACATACTCGCATAGATACATTTTCATACGCCCGCACGCATAATTTCATCATATAACCCAACATAGGTACTTATAATAATAACTATATAACTTAATTTAGATATAAATACCTACCTAATAATATTATGTTAAATATTAAGTAAGTAAACAATTCTTTATTTTCATGTTTAACCTCATCACAACAATAGATTAAGTAACGAATTGTATTCAAATACTAATCTTTGCTGATAACAATATTTACCATTTGTCACGGATTTATATTATGATTAACCATAATGTCTGAGGTGGGGGCACTGGTGTCCTGCATTACAGGCTTTTAAATAAGACCTACAGTAGGCACCAGTCTCTCACAGTAGTCAATATGTTCACTGTTCACTAATTATAAATGTACTTTTATTGTTCACTACTATTGTGAGAGGAAATAAAGAAAATTTTTATTTATTTATTTATTTTATTCAATAAAAATTTAAGTGCCCCAAACTACCTATCAGGGTTGCGCTGGTTGTATTGCAAATCTTTTTGAAAATCTAAAGTAAGTTCCTTCACGCGAAGTCTCAAACTCTCATTCAAAAAGACCATTTGACTTTTTTGAGGGTTTCATACTTTGCGCGAACTTTTGCGACAAGTAGGACTGGCCCCTCGATAACATGTAACTGACTGATAACACGTACAAAACATACATCCTTAATATCACACATCACACTAATATTATAAATGCGAAAGTTTGTGAGTGTGTATGTTTGTTACCTCTTTACGCCTAAACGGGTGGACTGATTGAGCTGAAATTTGGTAAGAGATAGCTTAGACCCTAGAATAACACATCGGCTACAGAACAGCGCAACGGGTAAAACCGCGGGGCGCAACTGTTAGGTAAATAAATATTACCTGTACCTAATATTTTATATCCTTTTACAAATATGTACTTAAGTCTCCTTATATATCTTTATAACCACCGTCGCTCTATTTTATGTATTTCCTTTCCCTGCTTGCTTGTCTGGAAAAGATCGCTATTAGCGATAAGACCGCCAATTGTAACACTTATTACTGTGTAATCTTAGTTCTAAGCTATATTATTGTATTTGTGTGAACAATAAAGAGTTTTCTATTCTATTCTACAACGTAAAACATATTTTTTATTACACCAGAACAGAGCGGGAGCTAGATATGAATTATTTATAAAACAATTAGTTCAACGTAATCCCAGGGGATTAAATAAAGGTCGATTGTAAAATAAAGCGCCCCTAACGTCTACGATATTTTCCAATTATAATAAGTATTTTCTTTTAAAAATATTAAAATCTCCCGTAACTCCAACCTTTTTTGTTAAATTGGAATATGGCCAAATGCGATATTAAGTATTTTTAAACCCTGTTTTTATTATAAGATTTGCTTCTAATTGAGCTTAAATCGGGGGTGAATTTAGTTTGGCCAAAAAGAAAATGATCCAGCGCAATACTTTTTCATACATCATATTAGGTTGATTTTAATTATTTCAAAGCCTACAATTTTGGGGCATTTCGTCAATAATACGATTGGGTTTTTTTTAAAGAATATGCTAGTCAAGACGTATATTAGACGTACGTCTCGTTAATAGACAGAAACCACTTTATTGAAGCATAAATAAATATACAAAAAACACATAATATAACTAAAACACAATATAATAATCTAAGTGTTATAATTGTCGGTCTCACCGCTAATAGCGATTCTTTTACACAGCCATGCAGAATGCAGAGAGACTATAAATATCATCAACTTACAATATAAACTGTTGTGCCATCTCGCATAAAACATCCCAACTCACCTTGGCAACTTTCCCATAGAGACAGCTCCATATTCACTTCAAACCTTTCGACCCCTTACAAAATTCATACCTCCAACTCAGAAGTCATAGAGGCCCCTTAAAAATACGTGAACCGAACCCTTTTCCCTTAATGCGAATTGTGAATCTATCGTAGGTACTAAACATAGAGAACTCAACCATTAGAGTGCACATTACCGGAGGTTTCCTGTCACCAACGATACGCATTGACGCTGCATAACACATGTCTACATAATATGTCTTTCAATTTCAAATTTTCTTTGAACCAAAGAGTCGTACTACGATAGAGCAAATCAAAACTAACCATTTAGTCTTTTTCATTGTAAATTATGTCTTTGAACCAAAGAGTTTCTACTTTGAACGAGCCAATCAAAACTAGCCTACCGCCCCCCGCATCTCGCCATTCTTTGACGTTTTTGTTTTCACACCTTCGATCAAATATTTCCGATATATTAGATGGTTATTTCACACAGAAAATCACATAAGCAGGGTCTGGTTTAATCTGTGGTCCTAAATAAGGTGAGGCTATTGTTACGGAGGGTTTAAAATTGTGGCCCTAAAATGGTTCGTTTTCACCGCGATGGGTCGGTAAGGGCCCTTGAAAGGTCAGGTGGGTTGCGATTGTGAATTCGTATGTTGGATTTTCTTCCTTATATAGATCTTGGTATATTTTCAAGCACTGTAGATAAAGCTTGTTGATAATCTTTGTTAGTTTTTGCATTTTTAGGATGCTTTTGAGTATAAAATGTAGCATAATAGTTCTATTTTGTTTGTGTAAAAAAACAAAATCGGATGATTCATTTTAATTAAAAGGAAAGCAATGTGAAATGCTTCATTTTAATTGCAATAAATCAGTTGTCTAGCAGCAATAAATGAATCTTGACTGTTTTACGCGTGTTGCGTTTGAGCTGAAAAATAAAATGATGTATGGATATAATAAATATTTCCCCGATAATTATTTGTGATAGTTTTTATTCGCATATAGCAAGGAGGGCATCAAAAAAGCAACAAAGTTTATCTATATCCCTCTATTAGTAAATAAGGGAGTTTACATTTTCAAAGGATCTATTGCAAGATCCGTGCAACCACTCAATAATTACAAATCGCTACCACAACACACCTAGGTAATCATTACATCACAAACTACTTAACAGAAGACACCACGTACGAAAAACAAAAGTGAAGTCGATTTCAATAAATACTTTTTTCTAGAAAAACAATGACATAAAATTGCAATTTGATGAGAGCGACAAAATTAGGGGGTTGTTGGAAAAATAGTTGATATGGCTTTATTTCAAGAATATTTATAACTAGCTGCAACCCGCGGTGTTACCCGCTACAAAATTTTCGATGGTCGATAATTTTGGCCAAGTGGAGTTATGGTGAAGATGTTTGCTAATTTGGTTTACGGCGAAGATTTTTGCCAATGGACTCGAAGTCGACGTCGACATCCGACCCGCCCACACTCCTAAACAGGCTGGCCGCAGATGGAGCGCGGCTAGCCTCCGATGCCGAGGCATCATCGGTTTGGCCCTGAGAAGGGCCCTTGTTTTGGCCCTTAGAAGGGCCGTCGGAACCATCTTTCAATGGACCTTTGAGGAAGCGCCCGCGAGCGCCCCTCATCCACACAGGTATTTCAGTATCTTCCGACATGTCGTATAATCACCGCAGGGAATATACGAATTCTAAGCGCACTTGTCTGCCACTCCGTTACCGTGACAGAACCGGGTCGTTTCTGGGGGACACGACGAGGACGTATGCACTTAGGGGGGTCCCCCTGGGGTTACGGCTAAGATTTGCCAAGTAGGGTCATTGGCGAAGATTTTTGTCAAGTGGGGTCGATGGTAAAGATTTTTTCCAAGTGGGGTCATTGTCGAAGATTTTGGCCAAGTGGGGTTACGGCGAGGATTTTTGCTAAGTGGGGTTACGGCGCAGATAGCTAACTTCACCGAAAACCGAACCGAATAAGAAACCTAATTTTGAAAAATTGGAAAATCGAAATAAATTTGTCAAATCCTAACTTCACCGATAATCGAACCGAATCCATGTGGATTCGGTATGGTTCAGAATTAAAAAAATATCAACTAAGTTAACTACTAAAAAAATGGAAAATAGAAAATAAAAAATTTGTTTACGGCGAATATTTTTGCCAAGTTGGGTCGATTGCAAAGATTTTGACCAAGTGGGGTTGATGGCGAAGATTTTGGCCAAGTGGGGTCGATGGCGAAGATGTTGGCCAAGTGGGGTCGATGGCGAAGATTTTGGCCAAGTAGGGTGGATGGCGTAGAAGTTGGCGAAGTGAACAAACTAAAGATCATTAAAATCGGTCCAGCCGTTCTTGAGTTATGAGTATTGAAACTTTTACGAAGTACCAGGATATCAGAAACATATAGGAGATGTTCGTGTCATTTCGTGAGATTTCGGTTAAGTTCTGATTTGACAATTGCGTCATCAGACGTATTCGAATTTCAAAAAAAATTGAAAATCGAATATTGAAAATCGGATTTGACAAATGACAAATGTCAGACTTCACCGGAATTTCACAAAATGAGCCGAACATCTCTTCATGTTTCTGGTATCCTGGTACTTCGTAAAAGTTTCAATATTCATAACTCAAAAACGGCTTAACCGATTTTGATGATCTATGGTTTCTTCGATTCGTCTTCTTCTCGGCTATATGCATGTTAAAAAATATCAACCAAATTATTTACGAAAAAAAAAATTGAAAATCGAAATAAATTTGTCAAATCCTAACTTCACCGAAAACCGAACCGAATAAGAAACCGAATAAGGAAAAAATGGAAAATCGAAATAAATTTGTCAAATCCGAACTTCACCGAAAACCGAACCGAATTTGGAAAAAATGGAAAATCGAAATAAATTTTTCAAATCCTAGCTTCACCGAAAACCGAACCGAATAAGAAACCGAATTAGGAAAAAATGGAAAATCGAAATAAATTTTTCAAATCCTAACTTCACCGAAAACCGAACCGAATAAGAAACCGAATTAGGAAAAAATGGAAAATCGAAATAAATTTTTCAAATCCTAACTTCACCGAAAACCGAACCGAATAAGAAACCGAATTTGGAAAAAATGGAAAATCGAAATAAATTTGTTAAATCCTAAATCCTAACTTCACCGAAAACCGAACCAAATAAGAAACCGAATTTGAAAAAAATGGAAAATCGAAATAAATTTGTCAAATCCTAACTTCACCGAAAACCAAACCATGACCACACCATGACCACACCCTGACCACACCATGAACACACCATGACCACACCCTGACCACAACCCGACCACAAACCAACCACAACGCGTCCACACCATGACCACGCCCTGACCACACCACGACCACACCACGACCACGCCCTGTCCACACCATGACCACGTCCTGACCACACCATGACCACAACCCGACCCCACCCTGACCACACCACAACCACAACCTGACCGAAAAACGAACCGAATAAAAAACCGAATTTGGAAAAAATGTAAAATCGAAATAAATTTGTCAAATCCTAATTTCACCGAAAACCGAACCGAATAAGAAACCGAATTTGAAAAAAATTGCAAAAAAAAGATTTTGGCCAAGTGGGGTCAATGGCGAAGATTTTGGCCAAGTAGTGTCGATGGCGAAGAAGTTGGCGAAGTGAACAAACCAAAGATCATTAAAATAGGTCCAGCCGTTCTTGAGTTATGAGTATTGAAACTTTTACGAAGTACCAGGATATCAGAAACATAATATAGGAGATGTTCGGGTAATTTCGTGATATTTCGGTTAAGTTCGGATTTGACAATTGCGTCATTAGACGTATTCGAAATTCAAAAAAAATTGAAAATCGAATATGGAAAACAAATTTGACATTTGTCATTTGTCAAATCCGAACTGCACCGGAATTTCACGAAATGAGCCGAACATCTCCTACATTTTTCTTGTCTCCTGGTACTTCCGTAAAAGTTTCAATACTCATAATTCAAGAACGCCTGGACCGATTTTGATGATCTATGGTTTCTTAGATTCGTCTTCTTCTCGACTATAGACCTCCTTAAAATTTCTGGTATCCTGGTACCTTGAGGTAATAGGAGCCACCATTGAGACGCCAAAAATAAAGTTGTTTTTTTCATTTTACATCAATTCTCTCAGATACTGTTATATTTATCAGGATAAAAAGTAGCCTATGTGTTATTCCAGAGTCCAAGCTACCTTCATACCAAATTTCAAGTCAATCGGTGCATCCGTTTGAGCGTGAAGAAGTAACAAACATACACACACACACACTCACACACTCACACACTCACGCACTCACACACTCACACACATACACACAAACTTTCGCTTTTATAATATTAGTAAGATTTATAAAATATTTATTTCTAAATATCTGTATTATCTACTTCAATAGAGACAGACAGACACATGCAGACGGCCCACGTGATGGTGGACGGTTACCGTCACTCTTAGACGTCTGCAACACCAGTGGTACCTATTGCTTATGTGCTGTCGGCAAGTAGGAGAGGTTCATTTACGTCCCTTTATTATTGTGCCAAGGCTGATTTAACCAGTATCGAGTTAGTTTATTTAACTTTTTCGCGAACGAAAAACCTGTTACTGTAGGTACCTGTTATTGCCTGACTGTTACTTCAGTTTTGAAGATATTGGACCGCTTGTTGACTGACTATTGTTTCAGCGATATCTGTCAATATTACAAAAGTATGTATGTTACATACAAGTTAATAGTTATGTAATTCGATGAACACATTGATCTATAACTGTAATTGATTAATGCCAAGTAATTAATAATAATAAATGTTTCTTAGCTTAGCTACTCGTACTTCCTGAAAATAATATTAATTAAATTTAGCTCAACAATTTGTGTTTGTATTCACACTCAAATTTAAAATGCATTTTGTATTCAAAAAGGCTTCAATGGAAAGTTAATTTGTAAAAAATATTTAATTGTAATTTATGACTCAACCCCTTTTTAGGAAAGTACCTCTATGAAAAGAATTGGCCTAAAAACTCATAGAGGACTCCGTCTTATCATGACCACGGCTCATGTAACTGAGCCGAAACGTCGAGGTTAGTTTTATAATAATATGTAAAACTAGCATTAAATACCTACACTATAAGTGCCTGCCCGCTTCAGTGTTTCCTGAAAATTACAACTTGGGTGTCTTCAAGTCGAGGGTTAATGGGTATTTGCTAGGCCTGTGTGTAACAGCTTCGACCACGTCTTCACTTACCAACAGGTGAGACTGTGGTCAAACGCAGTCCTATTCTATATAAAAAAAACCTAAGTACACTATAAGTCCCGACTAGTAAATTTAATGTGAGTTTAAATTGCGGAAGTTTAAAGTGGTATTTCTATCATCTATCTATTATACCAAGTCCTAGTGCTTATATACGAAGCACTAGGCACTTTCCAATAAGTGAAATTTCGATAGCCTGCAAGACTAACCTATCAGAACAAATTATATACACAAGTGCAAGAGCGTAAAATGCAAATTACACCGATAGAGCGCGACTGAGCCGGTACTAATACTAATTAACTAGAGTAACCTTAGGCTTCACCTGCCTTCGATACACTTTAATTACATTTTAGTGCTTTCGCACGCGAATAAATAACAAAACAATCAAACTTTTTCCATGTCATTTTCTTAGATATTTTAAAATTTCTGTAACATGGCAATGATCGAATTGATAGAGTATGTAGAGTCTTTAAAATAGAACAAAAAATGTAAAATTTATTTGAAAAATGTCTGCATTGCATTGTAGCCTATTTCAATAAATGAATTTTAAGTTTGATTTTGATTATTCCAAATGTTTCATATTGTTATAATTAACGAGATAAAGTCACCCAGAGTAGCCCTCTTTAAGCCCTCAAAGAACCACGTACTAATCTGCCCACAAGTAAACTAAAGTCGTTAAAATATGTAAATTCAATCGCTCAGTTTATAACTAGTGTGTGCAATACATCTACATTGTTTTATGAGGTTTTAAGATTTATCTCCATTCTGCGAGAGCCGCAAAATCTAGTACAAAGTTCGGCGTTCTGTTGCTGCATCTTTACGAAACGATAATTACCATAAGTACATCGCTGTTTCCATACGCAATGGATTTCTAACGCCCTTACTAACACCGCAATGGTGCATTAGCATTTGGTAAGTACCGTTTTATGTCGGTCAGTTGAACTATTTGGTATATTTTAAGGTTACGTAAGTTTGGATGAATGGATGGGCGGATCGTGAAAGAAATTGTAATGTCGGTTTTGGTGTCAATGGCTTTATTTTTATTGATGGGTGTTGAAGATATTGCTTCTATACGAGTAGTTCTTTGCCTTGTATGTTTACGGAGAATTATTTTAAGTAGCTCGATAACTGCTTGATCAATTTCGATAAAAATTAAATAGGACCTAGAAAACATAAACTTCATTAACTACATACTATGAAAAATAATAAAATGAATCAATGTGTAAAATTGAAAATATTTAAGAGAAAAACCTTCTTCATTTTAAAAACAGAGAAGATTTTTTAAATCTTTTCAGGCTTCTTTGAATAGTCGGTCGGATTCGTTGAGTAATCGGAACATGCACAAAAAAAGATTCTGCCGAATCGCAAACCTTCTTCTCCCAATTAGTAGGTAATTAAAAAAACTGTCAACACCGTTCTTACATACAAAATGTAAGTTAGCATACAATTGAGTCGTTACGCTACGTTCTAATTACTGTAACCTAAGCCATGGATGAATAATAAATGAATAATAAAGGATTGACATTCGCCATACTAAAAAGCGTACCCCGGAAGTTCGTCCAAATTTCGTATTAAACCTAGATGGCGCTATTAATTGAGCGGGTTATAGGTTGCAGAATAAATTACGCAAGAGGGCGCTGCCACAAGAAGAGTTGTAATTCTTGGTGTTTCTTTATCGTACGAATAGATGTCGCTTAAATAAAATGATATATTAATTTCCTAAACCATGGATATTTTTTATTAAACGTACCTATCAGTTTTAATAGTAAAATTCATTTGTATATAATACTAGCTGCAACCCGCGGTGTTACCCGCTACAAAATTTTCGATGGTCGATAATTTTGGCCAAGTGGAGTTATGGTGAAGATGTTTGCTAATTTGGTTTACGGCGAAGATTTTTGCCAATGGACTCGAAGTCGACGTCGACATCCGACCCGCCCACACTCCTAAACAGGCTGGCCGCAGATGGAGCGCGGCTAGCCTCCGATGCCGAGGCATCATCGGTTTGGCCCTGAGAAGGGCCCTTGTTTTGGCCCTTAGAAGGGCCGTCGGAACCATCTTTCAATGGACCTTTGAGGAAGCGCCCGCGAGCGCCCCTCATCCACACAGGTATTTCAGTATCTTCCGACATGTCGTATAATCACCGCAGGGAATATACGAATTCTAAGCGCACTTGTCTGCCACTCCGTTACCGTGACAGAACCGGGTCGTTTCTGGGGGACACGACGAGGACGTATGCACTTAGGGGGGTCCCCCTGGGGTTACGGCTAAGATTTGCCAAGTAGGGTCATTGGCGAAGATTTTTGTCAAGTGGGGTCGATGGTAAAGATTTTTTCCAAGTGGGGTCATTGTCGAAGATTTTGGCCAAGTGGGGTTACGGCGAGGATTTTTGCTAAGTGGGGTTACGGCGCAGATAGCTAACTTCACCGAAAACCGAACCGAATAAGAAACCTAATTTTGAAAAATTGGAAAATCGAAATAAATTTGTCAAATCCTAACTTCACCGATAATCGAACCGAATCCATGTGGATTCGGTATGGTTCAGAATTAAAAAAATATCAACTAAGTTAACTACTAAAAAAATGGAAAATAGAAAATAAAAAATTTGTTTACGGCGAATATTTTTGCCAAGTTGGGTCGATTGCAAAGATTTTGACCAAGTGGGGTTGATGGCGAAGATTTTGGCCAAGTGGGGTCGATGGCGAAGATGTTGGCCAAGTGGGGTCGATGGCGAAGATTTTGGCCAAGTAGGGTGGATGGCGTAGAAGTTGGCGAAGTGAACAAACTAAAGATCATTAAAATCGGTCCAGCCGTTCTTGAGTTATGAGTATTGAAACTTTTACGAAGTACCAGGATATCAGAAACATATAGGAGATGTTCGTGTCATTTCGTGAGATTTCGGTTAAGTTCTGATTTGACAATTGCGTCATCAGACGTATTCGAATTTCAAAAAAAATTGAAAATCGAATATTGAAAATCGGATTTGACAAATGACAAATGTCAGACTTCACCGGAATTTCACAAAATGAGCCGAACATCTCTTCATGTTTCTGGTATCCTGGTACTTCGTAAAAGTTTCAATATTCATAACTCAAAAACGGCTTAACCGATTTTGATGATCTATGGTTTCTTCGATTCGTCTTCTTCTCGGCTATATGCATGTTAAAAAATATCAACCAAATTATTTACGAAAAAAAAAATTGAAAATCGAAATAAATTTGTCAAATCCTAACTTCACCGAAAACCGAACCGAAAAAGAAACCGAATAAGGAAAAAATGGAAAATCGAAATAAATTTGTCAAATCCGAACTTCACCGAAAACCGAACCGAATTTGGAAAAAATGGAAAATCGAAATAAATTTTTCAAATCCTAGCTTCACCGAAAACCGAACCGAATAAGAAACCGAATTAGGAAAAAATGGAAAATCGAAATAAATTTTTCAAATCCTAACTTCACCGAAAACCGAACCGAATAAGAAACCGAATTAGGAAAAAATGGAAAATCGAAATAAATTTTTCAAATCCTAACTTCACCGAAAACCGAACCGAATAAGAAACCGAATTTGGAAAAAATGGAAAATCGAAATAAATTTGTTAAATCCTAAATCCTAACTTCACCGAAAACCGAACCAAATAAGAAACCGAATTTGAAAAAAATGGAAAATCGAAATAAATTTGTCAAATCCTAACTTCACCGAAAACCAAACCATGACCACACCATGACCACACCCTGACCACACCATGAACACACCATGACCACACCCTGACCACAACCCGACCACAAACCAACCACAACGCGTCCACACCATGACCACGCCCTGACCACACCACGACCACACCACGACCACGCCCTGTCCACACCATGACCACGTCCTGACCACACCATGACCACAACCCGACCCCACCCTGACCACACCACAACCACAACCTGACCGAAAAACGAACCGAATAAAAAACCGAATTTGGAAAAAATGTAAAATCGAAATAAATTTGTCAAATCCTAATTTCACCGAAAACCGAACCGAATAAGAAACCGAATTTGAAAAAAATTGCAAAAAAAAGATTTTGGCCAAGTGGGGTCAATGGCGAAGATTTTGGCCAAGTAGTGTCGATGGCGAAGAAGTTGGCGAAGTGAACAAACCAAAGATCATTAAAATAGGTCCAGCCGTTCTTGAGTTATGAGTATTGAAACTTTTACGAAGTACCAGGATATCAGAAACATAATATAGGAGATGTTCGGGTAATTTCGTGATATTTCGGTTAAGTTCGGATTTGACAATTGCGTCATTAGACGTATTCGAAATTCAAAAAAAATTGAAAATCGAATATGGAAAACAAATTTGACATTTGTCATTTGTCAAATCCGAACTGCACCGGAATTTCACGAAATGAGCCGAACATCTCCTACATTTTTCTTGTCTCCTGGTACTTCCGTAAAAGTTTCAATACTCATAATTCAAGAACGCCTGGACCGATTTTGATGATCTATGGTTTCTTAGATTCGTCTTCTTCTCGACTATAGACCTCCTTAAAATTTCTGGTATCCTGGTACCTTGAGGTAATAGGAGCCACCATTGAGACGCCAAAAATAAAGTTGTTTTTTTCATTTTACATCAATTCTCTCAGATACTGTTATATTTATCAGGATAAAAAGTAGCCTATGTGTTATTCCAGAGTCCAAGCTACCTTCATACCAAATTTCAAGTCAATCGGTGCATCCGTTTGAGCGTGAAGAAGTAACAAACATACACACACACACACTCACACACTCACACACTCACGCACTCACACACTCACACACATACACACAAACTTTCGCTTTTATAATATTAGTAAGATATATAGTATATCGTCCGTGTTAAATTCATATTTATTTTATGAGATTAAATCTTGACCAAAATTACCATACACCATAGGTAGGTAATATTATAGGTTTCCAAGGCAACAAAATCTCTACAATAAATTCATGGAATTTACTTTTTAACCTCCGACGCAAAAACGACGGGGTGTTATAAGTTTGACGTGTCTGTCTGTGTGTGTGTCTGTCTGTGGCATCGTAGCTCCCGAACGGTTGAACAGATTTTGATCTGGTTTTTTTTGTTTGAAAGTAGAGTTAGTCGAGAGTGTTCTTAGCTATGTTTGATGGAAATCGATTCAAAATGGCCGTCGCTACAAAATGACGAATTACTTTTTTCTTCCACGACCCCATCAATATGGGTATCAAATGAAAGGGCTTAACAAGTAGAATATAGCCCACTATATAAAATTTAAAATCCAAGATGGCCGCCATCAAAAAAATGGTGAATTACGTATTGCGTTGGGGGTTTTTTAAATTTTTAATTTAATTCACTTGTCGAAATACCTACTTATTATGTTTTAGATATTTGTTTTACTGATGATACCTACCACCTAGGCTTCGGCCGCGGCCAGTTACCACCTACTGGACAAAACCGTGTTGCCAAGCGTTCATTGTGAATTGTGACCGTGTTCTGGCCCGCTATGATGTTCAGCGAAGCCAGTGTAGGATTTATCCCGCCTTCTAGGTCTAGTCTGTTGCCAGCGACATCATGGTCAACAAAAATGTATGTAATGAAATATGGTAATATGCCTATTCCCATGGGCGAATTTAGGGTTCGGGGCAGGGGGCCAAGCGTCACGCTCTGTCTGATGACAGTTCCACGGTAATATCTTTTTACCGAGGACCGTGACAGTTCGGAATATTTAGCCAGAATAAAAAAAAATATTTACGTAGGTATTTTTATATTGAAATTTCACATATTTTTGCATGAAAATATGATATTTGTGTATGAAATGGGCCTATCTACCATAATATAATAGCAATTCCAAAAATTAGTTAACATCCCTATTCCCGATACGTCGAGCCTACAGTTTTTGCCCCGCTTCTATTCCCTTTAGGTAGGGTCAATTCGCTAGTTTGCGGCCAATTAGTGGAGTACCCGGTACCCCACTTTAGGTTAGCTTTTTTATATGAAAAGTCTTTCTTGCGGATCTAATACATGATCAAGTTTTATTTAAAAAATTAAAAAGTAGTATAAATTTTTTTTTCTAGAAGTAGCTGTTTTACTACTTTGCGACCACCGTTTTAGGGTTCCGTAGCCAAATGGCAAAAAACGGAACCCTTATAGATTCGTCATGTCTGTCCGTCCGTCTGTCCATCCGTCCGCCGTCCGTATGTCACAGCCACTTCTTTCTGAAACTATAAGAACTATACTGTTGAATCTTGGTAAGTAGATTTATTTCAGACACTTGCTGCGATTATGGTTATAATAACCAAATCATACACAGTTACAGAAAATCTTATCTACATGTGACAAACACTCTTACACATACACACACACACACACATACATGCGCGCGCGCGCACTCTCACACAGACTCTCACAAACATGTGCAACTTATTTTTCAAATTTGTTTATATTTTTAACTAGTTAAAATGTTGTGAGCTGTAATCTCGATCAAATTCCTCCTGTAATTTGGGTCTTTGTAAGGTCTCCACGACACGGGCCTAGAGCCTAGTGTTGGGCCGCCGTAAATACGTTCTTGGATAGGAATATAGTTTAATGTTTAAGATACACTATTACATACATAATTTTACTTCCATTGTATATCGTTTAAGAGAAATAAACTATTTCAACATTTGGTGAACCGCATTAAGATAGGGGGCTCTTAAGGGGATACTTAAAACTGAAATAATTTTATTTTTATCAAACCCATATATTATATAGTGTAGGCCATATATGGATAGGTCTTCAAAAATGATATTGAGTTTTCTAAAATCATTTCCGTACCTCAAAAGGAAAAAAACGGAACCCTTATAGGATCACTTTGTTGTCCGTCCGTCCGTCCGTCCGTCTAGTCTGTCTGTCTGTCAAGACCCTTTTTCTCAGGAATGCGTGGAGGTAACAAGCTGAAATTTATAGGAAATACTAAAGTTCATTGCCTCTTAGAGCTGTGAAAATTTCAAACTTCTAGGCCAACGCAATCAAAAGATATAGTCGAATATGTCGCAAATTTCAGCAAATTTTCGACATTACCAAATAAATCAAAACCTACGGGTTACTTCCCGTAAACTCAGAATCTTGAAATTTGGCACGAAGTAACTCCTTAGAGCCCAGATATAGGAAAAATTGCGAAAACTATAAATTTTTATTTGCATCATATGAAAAAAATATTTTTAATAATTTTATACCTACTACCCCTTTTCTCATGAACGCGTAGACAAATTAAATTGAAATTCATATTAAATACTTAAGTCTCTTCTTCTTCTTCTTCTTAGCGTATATCCCGGCTAATAGCCAGGGTCCGCTTTCCGACTTCTTTCTCTCCACTTTGCTCGGTCTTCAGCATCTTCTACGTTGAGTTCATTGGCTCTCATGTCGTCCCTTACGAGGTTAAGCCAGCGCCGTCTATAATACCTTTAAACTGTTATAAAATCAAACCTCTATGTCAACGCATTCAAAAGAAACAGCAATTTTAGCCGTATTTTTAACTCGCGACTACTCTCAAGGGAATCAAAACCTACAGGGTACTTGCCGTTAACTCAGAATCTTGAAATTTAGTACGCAGTAACGTCTTAAATCACAGGCACAGGAAAAATTGCGAAAACTGTAAATTTTTAGTTACATCATATAAAAAAATATTTTTTATAATTTTGGGTTTACTATCCTTTTCCTAAAGTACGCGTACAGTTATTAAATTGAAATTCATATCAAATACTCAGCTTTATAATAACTTTAAGCTGTAAAAAAATCAAACATCTATGTCAATGCAAAAAGAAACAGCAATTTTAGCCGCACATTTTCAAACTCGCAAGTACTCGCAAGAGAATCAAAACATACAGTACCTATATAATATTACACCCACCTTCCCTTAGGGTTCCGTAGAAACCCGTAGGATTTGTACGGAACCCTCGGTGCTCGAGTCCTACTCGTACTTGACTGGATGCTGTGAAGGCTTAGTGGTCGTATAATGAAGGCATCAAATGACCACATTCAGTAAGTGATCTTTAAATTCGCATACATTTTGAGGCGGTCATTAAATGACGTCCATCCAGATCGCAAACTAACGTCAAGTCGTTTGGGCAGACGTGTTTTTCATATTTTGTTTAAAATAATTGTTAAAATGCGTTAAAAAACTATTTTAAAGCTATTTTAATCACTTAGTGATACACGGATATATCATGAAATACTCCGAATGCATCACGTGCACACCATTTTTTTTATATTTTGTACGAAACTAAACACGCTTAAAGCAGATATCGGTGTGATTTGTTAAAATTCTGAAAGTGCTATACTACCGATAGATCGTCACGTCTATCCCTCTTTGTTTATGACTAAATTTTATTTGAATAAAAGCGGCCAAGTGCGAGTCGGACTCGCCCATGAACGGTTCCATAGAAGCAGCAATTTACATATTACAATTTAGAAATTACGGGGGGATACATTTTTCCACTTTGTAAGCTTCTGACGCGCAAAGTATTCAGTTTAGAAAAAAGTATATTAGAAACCTCAATATCATTTTTGAAGACCTATCAATAGATACCCCACACGTATGGTACGCCACAGTTCTAAGTATGGGAAACCCTAAAAAAAAATTGTTTTTTATCTAATTGTGTGTGAAAATCTTAATGCGGTTCACCGAATACATCTACTTACCAAGTTTCAACTATACCTATAGTTCTTATATAGTCGGAAAAAAGTGGCTGTGTCATATGGACGGACGGACGGACAGAAATGACGAATCTATAAGGGTTCCGTTTTTTGCCCTTTGGCTTCGGAACCCAAAAAGGGTGTTGGATGTCTTATTTTCTAAGAATTTCTGAAGCTAAGTCTCTGAATAATCGTAAACAAACACTGGCCCCGAAACCGGCACAATCACCCTACGTCGACTGCTAAAAAGTAGTAAGTACAGTTAGAAAGAAAATTGAAGAATATATTTTATTATAATAACATTTTATCTTTTCTCAATATACCTATTTTTATATATGACAATATGCTAGCAATATATATATTTTTTTATACGAGATAAGCCTACGTTTGACCACATCCTACCCGACGGAAAGTAAAAATGCGGTCGACGATGGATCACGTAAGATGACTAGAAAGGAACCTATTCACTCGTGCCTAGAAGATACCCAAGTTGTACCGCTCGGGAAACACAGATGACGGCAAAGTTATGTGTGTTCTCCTTTATTTAAAAAAAATGTTCTTAGGCGCGTAGTAAGTACATAGCGTTAGTCTGCCGACCTTCATGATGGAGGACTTCTGGCCGCAGGGAGTCGTGTTTCGGAAATTTCGAGGTCGACTTCCAGCTGACTCTGCGCGCAACACGTCGCCGGCGCTACGTGTGACCTAGTTTTTAAGTTTATAAAAATTTATGTATGTTAGTCTGTAAGGTATATATGATATGGGCCTCTGGTACACTGCGTCTGTGGCAGTGTACTATTGCCTGAAATAAATGATTTATTATTTATTTATTATAGCACATAATGTTATATTAGTGTATGTGTGTTTACTTATATACCTATAAACCTGCCTTTTAAAATTGAGGCAGGTACCTACCTACTTTATTTAAAAAATACATTAAACGTTTATTTCAATTAGTTTAAAATGTTGACATTTATTAAAAACTTCAAGATGACTATTAACTATAAAAACAATTCGAACATACAATAATAAAATACAAAAATCAATAATTATTATAATAATAATTACATACATTAGAAAATAGTGAAAAATAATGTTTTATTATTATAAATTGAATTTGAAATATTTTATTTAATAATTATTTTTTTGAATTATGAATGAATAGGTAGTTTATGTTAAAGACAGTACAAGTATCCACGTAAAAGTATAATTAAGTAAAAAATACATCAATAACTTCAGATAGAGAGCACCTATGATTATTCGAAGCGCCATCTCCCGACAGCGACCATAATCATTTAAGCAAGACGATAATTTTCATTCCGATCAGTCAAGTGACGTTATTACAATTTAGCTCAATTGATACATTTGAGTACTACTAGAGCCATCTAGTTTATTTTTTCGAACTAAATTAGAAGTTACGCTTTTAAGTAAGGAGATTGTCAATCCTTTATTATTCATCCATGCCTAAGCTGACCTTGCGAATAACTTCATATGACATCATGACACTACAACAGCCTACTAACTACGTTAGGTGTGTAGAATTACCTACACGCAATCTATAGCCAAAGAATATAAATTACAAGCTGCGCCCAGCGGTTTTACCCGCGGTACATATGTAGTCTATGTGTTATTCCAGGGTCTAAGCTATCTCTATACAAAATTTCAGCTCAATTGATCCACCCGTTAAGGCGTGAAAGAGTAACAAACATCCTGACATCCAGACATCCATTCTTGCAAACTTTCACGTTTATAATATTAGTTATTAGTAAGATTAATAAGATAATAGGTAAGCCTTTGACCACGCTCTCGCATGATTTAAGCGATGATGCGACCGGAGATGGAAGCAGACTAATCCTAGAAGGCGGGATAAATCCCTCCCTGGCTTCACTGAACATGATGCCGAAACACAGTTATAATGACCGCTTGGCGACACGGTTTCGTTCAGTGGGTGGTAAATACTCCTATCACCAGTATAACGAGTGGAAAAATTATGATCTTGTGTACTCCAAAGACATACAGGATACTTTAGGCACGTAAAATTGCTGAGCTTATCTAAATATACAAAAGGAAAGAGTGACTGACTGACTGATCTATCAACGCACAGCCCAAACCGCTGGACGGATTGGGTTGAAATTTGGAACATAGATAAGTTTTATGACGTAGACCTCCGCTAAGAAAGGATTTTGCCATGCGGGCAAAGCCGCGAGCATAAACTAGTCATGTATATAGCTTACAGCTACTGAATTAATATCATATTAACACGTATCCGTTATTTTTTATCAACTTTCTAATCTATACTTAAAAACAAAATAATTAATAATTCGGATAGTCCCGTTATTCTCGTTCGCTAAAACACTCGAATCAATTTAAGTCCTGTTAATAATTAATATATACTCCACACGCTTTATCAACGGCAGATACCGCGCACCAAATCAATAAATGAAGCCCGATTTATTGAAAGCAACCATCTAATATATCGATGATATCGATCGAATATACTAGATCGTTGATTGTTATAAATTACTATCTTTTTGCGGCTTTGCCCGCGTGGAGAAAGAAATCCTTTCTTAGCAGAGGCCTATTCTAAATGTCATCTCAATCCGTTCAGCTGTTTAGGATATGTGTTGATAGATCAATAATATTACTCAATCAGTCACTTTCTTCTTTCATAAATTTAGACTAACTTCTATTGTGTAGAAAAACAGTTTCTTTTAACGAAATGCTTCGTGGATTATATTTAATATTTATGCTACTCATCATGATGATAATAGGTAGACTCTACTTTGAGCACAAAAACTTAGAGGACACACAATGGTGTAGATGTGTCATCAAAGGCGCCCCAAAATTACTTCTTCTGCATTTATATTAGTAACATTCATCAACTGAATATTTTACAAAACTGACATATGGTTCTTGTTGCGACAGCTTAGGCTTTTCCTAAAAACGTATCATTGACAATAATAGAGCTCTTAATTGGAAAAACGTTTTCTTCTGTAGGTACGCTACATGGCGTTTTGTCTTTGATACACGGTATCTGTATATTACTATAGTATGTGATAATCTTACAAAACACCACACGCTTCAAACGGACCGTAAAATGAATCGATTGGGTTATATACGATTCCATATACATTATTTATTAGGCGGTTATATGGGCTTATGTACAAACACTTGCTACTACATATTTAACTTATTATGTACACAAGCTTACGTTATTTCTAAGGTAATATTGATAATATAGAATAATTTATAAACTTTTACAGAGGTTTTTCTAAATTAATATTTAAATTTGACCCTAGATGTAAAAAACCGGTCAAGTACGAGTAGGACTCGAGCACCGAGGGTTCCGTACAAACCTACGGGTTTCTACGGAACCCTAAGGAAAAGTGGGTATAATATTATATACTGTAGGTTTTGATTCCCTTGCGAGTACTTGCGAGTTTGAAAATATGCGGCTAAAATTGCTGTTTCTTTTGATTGCGTTGACATACATCTTTTATTTTTTTACAGCTTAAAGTTATTATAAAGCTGAGTATTTGGTATGAATTTCAATTTAATACCTGTACGCGTTCTTGAGGAAAGGGGTAGTTAATATACAAAATTATTAAAAATATTTTTTTATATGATGTAACTAAAAATTTACAGTTTTCGCAATTTTTCCTGTGCCTATGATTTAAGACGTTGCTGCGTACCAAATTTCAAGATTCTGAGTTAACGGCAAGTACCCTGTAGGTTTTGATTCCCTTGAGAGTAGTCGCGAGTTAAAATATACGGCTATAATTGCTGTTTCTTTTGAATGCGTTGAGATAGAGATTTGATTTTATTACAGTTTAAAGGTATTATAGATCTTAGTATTTGATATGAATTTCAGTTTAATACCTGCACGCGTTCATGAGAAATAAGGTAGTAAGTATGAAATTATTAAAAATATTTTTTTATATGATGTAACTAAAAATGTACAGTTTTCGCAATTTTTCCTTTATCTGTGCTCTAAGAAGTTGCTTTGTGCCAATTTTCAAGATTCTAAGTTCACGGGAAGTACCCTGTAGGTTTTGATTTTTTGAGAGTAGTTGCGAGTTTAAAATTACGACTAAAATTGCTGTTTCTTTTGAATGCGTTGACATAGAGGTTTGATTTTATTACAGTTTAAAGGTATTATAGACTTGAGTATTTGATATGAATTTCAATTTAATACGTCCACGCGTTCATGAGAAAAGGGGTAGTAGGTATAAAATTATTCAAAATATTTTTTTCATATAATGCAAATAAAAATTTATGGTTTTCGCAATTTTTCCTTTATCTGTGCTCTAAGGAGTTACTTCGTGCCAAATTTCAAGATTCTGAGTTTACGGGAAGTGCCCCGTAGGTTTTGATTTATTTGGTAATGTCGAAAATTTGCTGCAATTTGCGACATATTCGACTATATCTTTTGATTGCGTTGACCTAGTAGTTTGAAATTTTCACGGCTCTAAGAGGCAATAGACCTTAGTATTTCCTATAAATTTCAGCTTGTTACCTCCACTCGTTCCTGAGAAAAAGGGTCTTGACAGACAGACAGACAGACAGACAGACAGACAGACGGACGGACAACAAAGTGATCCTATAAGGGTTCCGTTTTTTCCTTTTGAGGTACGGAACCCTAAAAAGGAAAGGAATAATACGCCGTTATATTAAAATTACCTGCTTATAACATTAATCTCTTAAAAAAGTTAATTTTCATAAAAGTGTTTACCTACATCAAAAACATAAGTCTATATTTGTACGCAAAACGTTCAAAAATTATTTAAAAAGTTCTCACCGTTTCCCTGGCTTCGTGTATGCTCATCCCAAATTAAAAGCTTAGCCAAGGGGATACTTTATTAACTACGCAAAGAGGCACAAAGACGGCTTATGTGTGTTTGAGTGATCGAGAAGGTTTAATGCTAGGAAAATTTACCCATCACTGTCGCCCACATATTTTCCGCCACAATTATGCAAAGCTGTCTAAATAAAATATAATCCATTTGGCCTTAAATGAAGGATTTTGCACTTTAGTTTGTTAAATCCAAGTACCAACGATAGTGACAAAATTGAACATATAAATAAATGTGTGAGCGCGAGCACACACGTGCTAGGTGTACTAAGGGTGCATCGCTCTTTTTCAGGTGATTCTGTCCTGTAGTATTCTAGGCCCACGATTTTCCGTATGCCGATCCAAATTAAAAGCTAAAGCAAATTTTATCTTTATTAATTGGAGCTCGGCTCATGTCGGAAAATATTAGAAAGTCATACAAAAGCTGTTATAATCCAGATAAACAAATTATATTAGTGAGCTTTCATTTTCATGGACTGCACAACGAAATTATTGGACGTTGCTTGTTAAAAAAATAATGAAGCACCCAAGTAAGCTACGACATACGTGCTCACACGCCTACAAACACACGTTTGCACTCGGAAACTATTTCTCATCATGACTCACAGTCACAGTCCCTTATGTTTCACTTCTGTACAGACTTTTCAATTCAAGAATTTTATTTCGGAAATGTTCCATATAGTGTTAGTTACATTAACTTACAAATCCTATGTTAGTCTACGAACAAGGAATGATGTTGGTATGATCCTTAAACTATTTTGGCATTATTAAAAACACACGCCTACTCATTCATTTAGCAGTGGGCCTGCATGCCTAATACCTATAATAGCCCTGTTTTAAGTTAAGCCAAACAATTCTGACCTATGGCATTCACTTCACCATCATCATCATCGTCACCTCTCCCAGTTTGCCCAATACTGGGCATAAGCTTTTTTTTTACCGGGGGTAGACTTCCTTTGCAGGAGGTCGTCTAGGTGGGTACCCCAACAGTGCCAGTTATCCTACCGCCTGAGCAGTGATGTGCAAACATTACTGTGCTTCGGTAGGAGGGCACTGTAGCTAGTGAAATTACTGGGCTGAGGAGTCTTAACATCTTATGACTCTCAAGTTCTCAAGTAAGAAGCGTTGGCGCAGTGCACTGGGTAGCACTGTACTGATAATGGGTAGCGTTATCTCTTACCATCAGGAGAGCGTCTTGCTCGTCTTCTTACTTTGTTGTATAAAAAAAAAAGCTGTGGCATAGATAACCGCTTGATTTGACAAAACCTATATCTTGCTTTTCTCTAACATTCACCCGGTAGCAATCGTGTAAGCGAGCAGAGAATGTGTACCGTGCATGCATTATGTCTACAGGAAAGACGGCTTACTATGAGAACTCATTTATTTTTTTACTTACCATCTCTAATAACTTTATTTCATGTTCATTTTTCAATGCTCGTTTGTGGTATCATAACCTTTTAGGTTTCATTAACTCAAAACTTTCTAGAAACGAACTTAAATTTGGGTCCTATTTTAGAAAAATGGTTTTATATTTAAAAAAAAATGTTTTTATTTGAAGATGTTTCGAAGTTACTTTATAATAATGAAATAGTTTACAAAATCCGACATTATTTTTGGGTTTCGAAGTTTTTGACAAATATTTTTCTTCTAAAATTATTTTCGTGCATTAATAACAGGAAGTAATATCAAACATATAAAAAATAATATAATATTTAACCTCCAAAAATGAAGTCAAATTGGTAATATCTGCGTAAACGAGGTTTTACGAGCATTTTACAATGTTGCCATAGCACACTTGTTTGTTTACCGACCTTGATCAAAATAATATTATCTTCTGCAAAATTTGCCTTCAGGAAAAGACTTATAAAATGTTCAAGCAACCAAGTTATGTCAAAACAAAATTTTTGATGAAAAATTGACAGTTCGAACAAACATTTTCGCGAACTGAAAGAAAGTGGCGGTCTTATAGCTTAGAGCATTTTTAACTCTGTGTTAATGATTTTTCTTTGCGTTTGAATAAAATTTAATGTTCAGATCTTTGTTATACAAGGTTAAAAATTGGTACACAGGTATAATTTGGGCTTTTCTCTACACATTAATGTGTTATGTGTGTGTTGTGTTTTTTGTGTGCTGTGTGTGTGCTTTATCTACACCTACACATTTCCGGATGCAGTAGGCCCCGAATGACTGGAATGTATATTTTGAGTGGTCTCCCATTTCGAACTCTTAAACAAGATGTAAAGGGCTTTACAATAAGTCATGGATAACCACTGAACCATGACTATGAGCCTTCAATTGCTCATTGCCGGCTATAACCCTTACTACTTATACCTTTGATTTTGCCATTCTCGTGCAAACATTTAAAAATCTAGATTTTTGAAATGCTTTTTGCTTTAGACTAAATGAAATACCTTTTCCTATGACAGTAACACCCTCTATCACAACTGCAAAACATTACACAGTCCCAGTTTCCAATACGTGGATAGGTACATCCATAGGCGGATCCAGGATTTGGTTTTGGGGGGGGGCCAAGGTGCGGACGGGCAAAAATATTACAATTTTTACTACGAAAAATGTGTGTTTAGCTCGCTCTGAGCTGTTAGAAAGATTAAACATTCATTATAATAAGTGCGCGAGCAGCTTACTGCTCGCGCCGAGAAAAAAATTATAATCTTTACCATGAAATATGTGCAAAATTCGTAACTCAACAATGATTCTGGGGGGGGGCCTTGGCCCCCTGGCCCCCCCCCTAAATCCGCCTATGGGTACATCCCCGTTATTGTGGAATGTTCATACATAAAACATGCGTATTTCACCAGCTCTATGCGTAACTCACAATAACACGCTCGCCGTAATTTGAAGTGACAGACAGCTCGGAGGGTTATTGTTGGGCTTGTATGGGTTCCGCGGAAATATTGCTTGGTAAGATTTTATGCTGTTCGTAAAACAAGGTGTTTGTAACATTTCTGGTGATTGGAACTCGCAAGAAAACAATATCAAAATTTACAACTTAACTAAATACTTTACCCGGTAGACTTCCTCTGCAAGAGGTCGACTAGGTGGGTACCCCAATAGTGCCAGTTATTCTACCGCCTGTGCAGTGTTGTGCAAACATTACTGTGCTTCGATAGGAGGGCACTGTAGCTAGTTAAATTACTGGGCTTGAAGAGTCTTAACATCTTATGACTCTCAAGTAAGAAACGATGCGCCGTACCTGAAGAAGATCCTCGTACAGGTTCGAAACGGTCGGCACGAAGTGAGTTTATGCCGTTTATTTACATACATGAATCTACGACCTTGTCTTAATTTTAATTTACTGTTTGCTTAAATATACCTGAACTATTGGAAATTTCATATTCTACTTGCTTTGCTTTAATTCTACTAAATATATTTCAATTTTTTTCATATTTATCGCATGTCGTACGCAAAGCTTCTTCTCTTAAACTATTGAATATGCCTCATTTGCCTCGTTCTAGTAAATAAACAAATTATTATTCTCCCAATAAATTACTCCACGATGCCGCCAAATAGACGCCGTATTATACGAGTAAGGTCTATCAAAATTAATTTTACGAACTCCATAAATAAGCACTCCGACATTATCCCTTCTAACTGTAACCACATAACTTTCCTTACTTATCTATTGAGTTAATTGCTGGATTAAATACCTAGCTCGTTAGCTAGTTCGGATTAAAAAGCGTTCTTTTAATGAGACTTATTTCCAAATTGTTTATTTATCACTTATTGGGACTTGTGCACATTAACGCTAAAAAGGTTTATATTACGGTTGAAATAACTTAAAAACCTGCGTAGTTACTAATTTTCTCTCAACTAGGGTCTCAAATAAGATGCGAGAAGAGAGAGTCCTTCGCTAGAACCTTAGCTACCGGTGCTGCCTTTGCGTCGCAACCTTCATTAGCAGAGCTTAATCCTTTTCCTTCCCTTTCATTTTGTTCGGCGTGACCGCAGCATTCAAAATATTATACATGCAGGTCCATTGACGACCAAATTATGACTTTATAACTACAACGAAGTAAGAAGACGAACAAGAAGACTCTCCTGATGGTAAGAGAAAACGCTGTCCATAATTAGTACAGTGCTACCTAGTATTTTACAATGGTGAAATTCCGGGTCCACTGCGCCAACGCTTCTTACTTGAGAGTCATAAAATGTAAAGACTTTTCAGCCCAGTAATCTCACTAGCTACAGTGCGCTCCTACCGAAGCACAGCAATGTTTGCACATCACTGCTCAGGCGGTAGAATAACTAGCACTGTTGGAGTATCCACCTAGTCGACCTCCTGCAAAGGAAGTCCCCTGGTAAAGCTACCTCCTACCTACCTGGCTAAGCTACTCAAAATTCGCGAGCCAACCCTACGTTTCGTCATCTCATCATCAGTATGTGAGCCCCTCAATCTTCCAGTCAAGTCAGTATTAGCTACTTTCTTGAAATACCTACCTGTCTCTATAAGTACACACGAATACCGTCTGGTCTCAGCGAGCCCTCATTTGGGCTTATACTTGCGGGCCGCTGGTTACCAAATTTGGATTACCAGACTTGGTAGGGCTGTCAACTTTTAGTTTTAGTGTATGGAATAGGGTTGAACTAACAAATGCTATAAAAATATTATAGTGCAAAATAATCACACTAATATACTAAATGAGAAAGTTTGTGAATGTGTGTGTATGTTTGTTACTTCCTCACGCCTAAACGGGAGGACCGATTGAGCTGAAATTTGGTATAGATATAGCTTAGACCCTGGAATAACATATACGCTACTGTAAAGCGCGTAAAACCGCTGGGCGCAGCTAGTGCAAAATAATTATAAAGAAAGTATAACGAATTTGCTAAGACTAATTTAAAAAATATAACTATAGGGAAATAAATGTGTGATACGAGTAAATAGTCAATAGATAAAGTTGTAAAAATCAAAAATAGTACGAAAAACATTGTGCAAAGAAATAACATGTTTCAGTACGCTATTCAGTAAGTTCAGAAAGAGATTAATCCCGGCTTCTAGATTTGGTTTACCAATTATCACATCGATTAAGGTCAGGCGAGATCGTATATAGTCAATAATCTTCTAAATATATAAGAGAAAAGATTTATTGACTGACTGATCCGACAACGCACTGCCCAAACTGATTAGGTTAAAATATTGATCACAGATAAGTTTTATGAGGTCAAAGGATTTCTCCACGCGGGCAAAGCCGTGAGCATAAGCTAGAAATATACATTTAATTTTCCTAGCTCTTTCATACTTTATGTTCATATTTATTTTCACTTGTACGTGTTCTTTTCACCTCGTGTCACGTCCATTGGTCGGCTAAAGAAAACTCTAGAAGGGCCGTTTCTAAAGAACATAAGCCATTTGGGATGTAAGGGCATGTCACGTTTTCAAACGAAGCCTTTACAAAAATATTAAGGATGGTGGAAACATTTTTATGTTACATTTGAAGTACGTGAAGACAATTTTAATTGTATTGTGCGTATGTAGAGTTAACTGTGCCTCATTCATCCGCGCGAAAAAAAAATCATTAAGAAAGAAAATACCAATTTATTTGTTATACACATACCTACTGTACTTGCGCCCAGCGGTTTTACGCGCTGTACAGTAAGTAGCCTGCATATATATTATTCCAGCTATCTCTATATTAAATTTCAGCTCCATCGGTCCACTCGTTAAGGCGTGAAAGAGTAACTAACATACATACATCCATACATATCCTAACAAACTTTCTCGTTTAAAATATTAATAGGACTTAATACATTTTTTAAACCTCAGAAAATAAGCAAAAGATTCAAGCACAGATCGGCCCCATGCCAATTTAAAGAAGTTCCAAGTGCTCCAACGGATATGTACAAAGGTGTACCAAATTAACAGCCTTATTAAGTATCGATAACCTACCCATCAATAGAGACGACCTATACAATCAAAAATAGTAATAAAAATTCAAAATGCAATCCAAAGACATTCTGAAGCACAAAGAGTTGCGACTAAATGATTAATTGTTTATGGTGTATATTATTGTTTTAATTATTATTATTTAAAAAAAAAATTGCCTGCGGAATCAAAAAATTACAATAATGTATTGAATTTAAATATGTAATATTGTTTAGATTATAATTAATTAATCCCTTTGGTTATTGCACGTCGAGTAGTTTAGGCGGAACGTGTTAAACTCATACATTTATTAATTCATTAAGATCCACTTGTACCACGTTTCATGCAATAAAATTCATTTCATTTCATAAAATGCCACAATCGCGATCAAATCTGTGCCATCAATGACCAGTCAGAGGTAAATGGATCATCCGCCAGCCCTACCGATTACATAACGAATAATTGCACGCTTTCACCGGCGACTTGCGACATTTTTACCGAGGACGCACGTTATCACCTCTGACGCAACTTTCGCGTGAGAAAACGCATTAATGAACCCGCCTTTAGACGCGTCCGATGACTGATGACACGCGAGCGCGCTAGTGGAACATTACCTTAAGTGGAACTAATTTTATTGTGCGAATGTGTGAATGGACGCTTTAGATTTCACAAAAAAACTTGAAGATTATCTATTTTTAGAACAATCACCTCATGCGCATTGAAATATCAACTTTTTGAAGGAATGTCTATCCTGATTCAATATTCTATCCTCTAAAAAGATTAAGCAAAGAAATATTTCCAGTTTAATTAGGTAAAGTTGAGTTGAATGAGGCGAAGCCATGAAAGTTTTATGAATGGGTATTCTAATATTGTCCTTTCGAACTTTGATAGGAAAACAATTGACTTTCGGAGTATTTAAGTAAAATTAATATTATAATGTTATTAAATTTATAATGCCCAGGCTACGAATTTTTATTCATCGTGCACAGGGGCAATTTATTATATAATCAAATTTCGAAATAACATTTGACCTATTTTATAGTTATCTACCTCTAAATCAATAATGAGTTTAAACAATCACAAAGGGTATATATACAAAAGGGTAGGAACTGAAGTTCCTACCCTTTTGTTAAGAAATTTTCTTTTAATATTCCCTCGAATCTGACAAAATATAAAGCTATTTTTCAAAATAACTTCAAAAACTTGTCAGATTCGCGGGAATATTAAAAGAAAATTTCTTCCTCTAGCGATGATAGATCTTTATTACACACATACACATCATTAATCTGCAGATTAGGCTAACTACAGACTGGCAAAATAAAGGCCATGCTAAACCCATTAGTACTAAGCCTAAAGGTCATCTCTCATTGCACCAACCTAACGTCCGCACCGCTTCGATTCTACTCGCAGTTAAGCCAAGAACATCAAGCTGTATTTAAATAAAATTTAATTAAAAGAAGTTATGTGCACATGTACCACGACTTGTCGATGTGATGAATAGAATTCTTTAAAATGAATTTAACCATTTAGTAGCTTCTGAATACCTATCTATATAAAAGAAAAAACGGCTGATTGATTCATCATCATCATCATCATCAGCCTATGTTCGTCCACTGCTGGACATAGGTAGGCCTCCCCCATGGCACGCCACTCGACTCGGTCCTCAGTCTTTCTCCCCCAACCACACCCAGCGACACTCCGGATATCAATGCCCCATCTCGCCCAAGGACGCCCTACTTTTGCCGAGACGCGGTCTCTACTCTAGATTCACTGACAAATTTTTATCAACATTCAGCTCAGAAACTGAACAAATTGAGTTAAAATTTGGTACACAAGGGTTTACCTCTAAAAAAAGCATATAAGGAGCGAGGTTGTGAGACCGTGAGCGTAAGCTGGTACATCAGTAAACTCGTAAAATTATTCGCTGAAGGGCATTATATGTCAGGGAAAAATAGGGATAAACTCTTTTAAAATCATAAAGCCTGTCTAAGAAAAAAAATTATAACACAAATTCTATTAATTATAAAATATATATTTTAAAAATCGTCAATTCATGTAACGTGTGAGAAAAACGCCGAGGCAACATAGGGCCCTTAACTGCTAGTAAACTCCGAGAGTCTTCGTCGTGTCGGCGTGGAGTAGAAATAATGTGTGGAGACCTTAACTCGAACAATCAATCTTCCAACCCTTGCTCACGGCAATTCATTATGATATTATTTTCGTGCCATCCATTTTGATAATTAATTGTTTCCATTACATTTTTTGGTAATGTATTAGTTTAGGCAATTCATATTTTATTTAGTTTTCATGAAATTGATCGCTTCCACGAAGCAATTTCAGCTATTTTTAGGACAGAGTTCCGTGTGTGGGTCACGCAGGGTAATTTTAATATACCTATTAAACTAGACTAAAATAGGTTTAGGACGCAAAATATTTTAACATTTCAACACACAAAACTAATTAAAAATGGCGCAGTAAAATTATCAGTATATAAAAATGACTTAAAGCACGATTATGAAAAGCGATCTAAATGTAACTAAACGAAATATGTACCTCGTATTATGTAACTGCTGTTTATGTTTGGTTTTCTTTGCCATTTATGAGATACTTTTTTATTCATGTTGTTTAATGAGTATCTAGAGTAATTCTGGAAGAAATTATAAATTTTATATTTGGTGATATGTAGGTAAGAACTTGTATTAATTAACAAATACAACCTTCAACTTGAATTTACCCTGCGGACTTTTGTTCCGAGTTTAACAGAGGCCTGCAAAACCTCACCAACAAATTACTTCACAGCAAACAAAGCAAAACCGTTCGAATGCGTTCACTGAATACCCCATTCCCAATTGCACCAAAATCAACTGTAGGTTCTATTTTCCAAATGACTTTGTTTAACATCGCAAGTTCAAATTACGACTCTAAACTGAAAGTATCAAGGTTCAATCCTAAATAAATTCACGATCGATTCACCAAAGTAGAGCTCGACCACTTTAAAATTGCAAGTCGTTCTCGTAGACGCCATGCACATTTTGTTTACATGAAAAGTTCAATTATAAAATGGTTTATCTCTGGATGCAGGTTTTCCTGAAATGCAATTTGGTCGTGTCTGATTCGGTTTACTTTTGTTACAGAATTTGAAGTGAACCGGCAGAATGTCAACGAACTGGAAAAGTTTTATTGGTAAGTTGATCTATTAAATTTGTCATGCTAGTTTTGTGCATTGTGAATTTATTTGTACCAGAAATATTTTACTTTGAGCTTATTAGCTCCGCCCATACGTTTAACCTGTTGAAAAGTGTACCTACAATGAAATGAAAAAAAAAAATGAAATGAATAAAATTTATTGACAACAGAAGATACATAATATTCCGTATAAATATTAGGTACAAATTTTACTTAGTATAAGAATATATATAAGACTCAGTCAATGGGAGCAGACTCAGCATGCTGTCAGGTTAACTCTATGGCTAACCTGACTGCTGGTTTTCAGTCTGTCCCTGTGCTCAATGCTGATGTTAGTGCCGAGTGAAGTTGTTGCGGGGTTGTATATATTAATTATAATCTATCGAAAAAACAATGCGTTATTCCAGAATCTAATAGAAACTATCGTTCTACCAACACACACACTTTATTCATCGAGGGATTTATCCGCCTTCTAGCTTCTAGACAAACCTCAAACCTTTCAAACCTTTGTTAAACCTATTTAAACATCATGCGAGATCGCGGTCAAATGCATACACATAACTAATAAAAAAACAAATTTCAGCTAAAACTGTTTAGCCGTCAAAAAGAAAAAAATTCACATCTCTTCTTTCGCAGAATTTATAATATAAAGTAAAGTTTACTTTTTTAAAAATAATATTAGTACTTTAAAGTAATTAATTTGAATACAGGTATGAAAGAGAGCTTATGTGAACATTGTGTACAAATTAACTTAACCGCTGAAAATTAAATTATGTTTCGAATACATTCATAGCGGTTGATGAAAATTGAAATTTGGTTTTCGGTAAATTGCATTGTAGGTATATTTCAGACATTATTAATCGACATAATATTTGTGATTCATAATGAGAGAATAGGTTTAACAATATAGTTTTCAATTGAAATTCGATATTCGATTATGAATTTGTATTCAGAGATGTCAGAGTTGAATTGAGTTTAGCGGTCATTATCAATTTCGGTTCGAATTGCCTTGCACAGCTTAAAACCAATATCTTTGTGATATAATGGATATTATTCCCTGATAATGCTCTGATTTAAAATAATTTGGAAAACTGTAAAAGACATAAAGATAGAGTTAATCTTTCAAAATGGCGCCCGGTCGTCGTTATTTTGATTATTGATTACACTCGTACTATTAACATAAAATTCGCCCGTTTTTTTCTCGAGATTGATAAAAAAACAATCCTACACTACTCCTATAGACTAATAAAAAAAACGCCTCTTACATCGCGCTGTAGGTTAAAAGAAATCAGACATAGCAACTTTTGACGCAAATGACACTGAAACTGCGGTTGCCACTTTCTGGGAACTGGCATTTATTTTTATGCATATAAACAGTTGTAGCTCTATAGACGAAACTCTTCGATTGCAACAACTGAAAAGTTTATATTTGTTACTTTTTTTTATACTAAATAGGCCTACGTTTGACCACATCCCACCTGATGGAAAGTGAAAATGCGGTCGACGATGGATCACATAAGATGCCTAGAAAGGTACCTATTCACTCGTGCCTTGAAGATACCCAAGTTGTACCGCTCGGGAAACACGGATGACGGCAAAGTGTTCCAAATGCGACCAGTTCTCATTAAAAACGACATAGCAAAACGCTTTTTGAGTGCAACACGCAGTTACAGTGGCAGTGACTCTAAAAGTTGCCTGCAAAGCGCCTTAATGCCTAACTACGCATTCATAAAACCACACTTCCTTATCATCACGTAACTTATACAAAACAAACAAAAAGAACAAACGCTCAGATATAATATCGGCAAAGTACCAAGTGACAACTTTGATGGGAAAACTTGGGGAATAAGCGCTTATCCATACTTCAGTTCCTTAATTACTTTTGTACGATGACATTGGAAATGTTCCCTCGGAGGTTAAATGGGTGCTTGGATTATTGTTTTCCTGATTTCATTATAGAATATCTACTCGGGTTTTTTGAAATCACTTTAATTTTAGTCTAAATATTTAACATGAAAAAATGTGTGTGTGTGTGTGTGACTGACTGATCTATCAACGTACAGCATAAACCCCTGAAGAGATTGGGTAAAATTTAGAATACAGATAGATTTTATAAAGTAGACGTCCGGTCTGCTAAGAAAGTAATTCTCCGAGAATATAAGCTAATTAGTATATAGTATATGTCTCGTACTTACGTAATATAGATTTCCTAGGACGTAGGAATCCAGGTAGATAGCTAGATGGTCAGACGAAATCAAGATTGTGGCGGTAGTGGATTGATATGACAGTGGCAAATGGAATAATCAAAGGGCGGCCTATGCCCTGCAGCACCAGTAGATCATTGAAGTCTGATGATGATAATTATAGTGAAGATTTAGTATAAATAAGGCGATTAAATCAAAGCATATCCGTGTGACAGTGAGCGGTTACTCTCACCTATAGTCTTGATCTGATTGAATAAAATAGAACTGTTTATACACAAATAGTTTTTAATACATAACAAACTTTAAACCAGAGGTTAACATTCGACGACTTTATCTCATAAAGCAATCTCTTACAAACGACCTGGTTTTAAGGAATGAATTGACTTCCAATTTGATTAACTTGACTACCTTTAGTCAAAGAACTTTTCCTAAGCAAAGTTTATTCTGTTTTATTATAAACATGATAATACTTAATAAAGCTAGTCATGATAAGGCCGACATCAAAGGATATTAAAATAAACGTTATTCTACTCCAGTTATTAAAAGCTAGCTCGGGGTAGTTAGTATCTAGAACCTTGTATTAAATCTAGACTGAAATTATGGGCTAGGTATTTCGTATGAAATGAATATAAGCAGTGTGTGCAGATTATATATTGAATGTAGGTTAGTTTAGATAGGTAAATGTAGAGCATAGGCAATATAATTACGGAATATATTTTATTAAATTCACAAACACCTATTTATATGTAAGTAGGTACTTATATAAAAAAAATCTTACAAACTAAACTTATAATCTCAAAATCATAATTACTTAATCTAAATTTAAATAAACCTTATTTGGAGTGATAGGTAGCCAGAATTCTAACTGAATATATTAGCAATACAAATTCATTTTGGCGCATTCGGTAGGATTCCGCGTCATAAAAGCGAAAAGAAGTTAGCTTTGATTCTATTTTCTCTACCAACAGACTCGTCTTAGTTGACTTTATCTAAATACCTTATATAAAAGGAAAGAGTGACTGATTGACTGACTGATCTATCAACGCACAGCCTAAACCACTCAACGGATCGGTTTGAAATTTGGAAAACAGATAGGTCTTTTAACGTACACCTTCGCTAAGAAAGGATTTGTCCACGTGGGCAAAGCCACGAGCATAAGCTAGTTTGTAGAATAAATGAGCTTGACTAAAGAGCTATAATTAGAAAAAAGGAATTATAAGTTTTTCAAACCAATTAAGTCTATTTTTGTTGCTACGATAGTTAAAACTATTTTGTACCCGTTCTGTAGATTGCGCAATTTTTGAGATCAGTCAGTCAATTAGTCACTCTTTCCTTATTATATATATTACTAGCTTGTGCTCGCGGCTTTGCCCGCGTGGCTAAATCCTTTCTTAGCGGAGGTCTATGCCATAAAACCTATCTGTGTTCCAAATTTCAACAAATCCGTCCAGCGGTTTAGGCTTCGCGTTGATAGATCAGTCAGTCACTCTCTCCTTTTATATATTTAGATTTAGATTAATAAATAGAAATAATACTCTTATTATTTTCTCATTTAAAGCAACTGTTACAAGAAAATAAAATTAGGTATTATTATCTGTAATGATAAACTTGTATTATCTTTTTATTAAACTGTAATTTTATGGATATATTTCATATTATCATTATCAAGACGAAAAACTTAATATCAAAGGCATGTTTTATTTATGAAATTGAGAGCGATCAACATTTCATAGGAAATTTAATGTGGAATAATAAATGTAACATTATGTCCAATCCCGGCCTTTTTATCCGAATTTAAATGAAAAGAAATTATGTTTATTGCCTAACTTAATTATATAAAATAGGTTAAGTGATTTGTAAACTTTAAAAATTAATGAAATTAATAGTGGATATATACTCCAATTCAAAAATTTGGCATCTTCATATAGAGGTAGATCAATATTCTCCTCTCTATGCACGATTGTCTGGAAGTTAGCGACAAGGTCGTTTATTGTTACACTTAGATTATTAAGAATTAAATAAAGGAACTAGGCGTTACTTTGCGGAAATCCATCACAACAATTATTATATAATATTTAGTGTTAATTCCGCTCTAAATTTGTGAGTCTAACTAAGTTTTAAGAGACGGCGATGAATTCAAACTTTACCAAAATAGTAATTAGTATTAATACTTATTACTACTAATGTGGAATTAATACTAATTACTATTTTGGTAACGTTTGAATTCCTCGCCGTCTCTTAAAACTTAGTTAGACTCACAAATTTAGAGCGGAATTAACACTAAATATTAAATAATAACTAATAATTGTTATTAAGTATTATTAAGTTTTGTTTTTGTTGTCTCCACTCAATGTGTCCTGCCCAGATCGCTTAAATCCTTATGTAGGTTTAATCTAGTTTAATAAACTTGTGACCATAATATATGAATCTTTTATACATTATGTTTTAAAAAAACCCTATTGCAACATTAGTTTCTTAAACAGAGAAGTAACAAGTGAAATAAAAAAAAACTTTTTAAAAACAAGCTTTTATTATTATTACCATAAAGTACTCGTCAAGACGAATCATATGAACCCAAACTCGATGGGGTTACATCGTTTAATTACGGAGTTCCTATAGCCACCTTCCAGCTCCATCATCAGATCAGCTCCATGTTATAATAATATTGCATTGTCATCCGATATGCATGCATGCAAAATTTCAGCTCAATCGGACACCGAGAAGTGGGTCAAATTTAACTTGCAAGATTTGATTACAGACAGACAGACAGACAACAGACAAGTGAAAGTAAATAAAAGCTTGTAAAAAGACGACTAGGCGCTCTCCTGATGGTAAGAGATGAAAGAAAGAAAGAAAGAAAGAAAATATTTTATTTGTACACACACATATAAAAATTAAATAATATTAATAATAAGAAAAAAAAACACAAATAAAAACAATACATAAGTGTGTGCCACAAATCGGTCCCCAACTCAGCATTATGCTGGGTGCAAGCACCCAGCGCTGGTCTTCCGTTGGGGCCGCTTAGTGACGTTACGGACATACTGTACACTCAAACAAAGAACAAAATTAAATTGAAATTTGGTAATATATATACACATCCAAAGACCATTAACAGGTATTATTAAAATCATATGCCAAATTTACAATATAAATAATACACCCTAATAAATACAATATATTATGTATATACGCCCAATAACCAGTACAGCGCCACCCAGGATTTCACACTGATGAAAATTTTAGGAATCTTCTTCTCTTTATTTCCTATCTATTTCTATATTCTAACTATTAATATTTTCTGTATATTACTAGTAGTTAATAGTATAATTGTAAATGCACACTTATCTGGCATCAAGTTGCAAAACTAAACGGTAATCTCCTAAGTCGGGAGCTTTCCTATTGTTCTGCTGAACAATGGTCGGTGGGTGTTGTGTGTTAATTGAATAGGTGGATGTGGAGGTACTGCGGGCGCGTTTGATTACGAATGATGACAGGTACTAATTAAATCTGATTACATTATCATAGGCCTTCCGTCTACTACTCATGTTTGAAACATCGTTTGAACAGGGATGTTTATAAGGTAAAAAAAAAATAATTAGTCCGTAATAAAAATTACTGAATGTTATAATAGCTGAGAAATAATAATAATAATTTGTGGGAGGCACTCTGTCACTATATAATACAAAATGTACCTACACAAGCTACTTTAGCAAATGAAATTTACAAAGAATAAATACGTATCCGATTATTAATAAATTACAAAAACGCCGGTACTTTCCCGTCAATATAAAAAAACTGTGACAATGACTTTTTAATTTTAGAATGAAGTTTTTAATTATGCCTATGGATGCATAATAAATTAAAGTAATATTTTTATAATTTTACTGCATATAATTTTCCATTTATATATAATTATCTTCTTATGTATGTACCTATAAAAGGACACCGCAGAAAAGTAAACCACTGAACAGATTGAGTTGATTGATCTAACAGTGGCAAAGCTTTAACCATAATCTAGTAAAAAATATAGTTTAAAATATTTGACTTACGAAATATGCTGTTGGTCAATATCTTTCTACTTTGTTCAACGTCGTCAACGTCTACTACGTCTAACTACGTTGGTCAACGTCTTCACGTACAAGTAAATATTTCACCCAGTAGCTCCCAAACTAAACATCGTTTAGAGGCAGGTCCCACGACCTTCAGCTGAGAATGCTTATTTATTAGTGTTTGTATATTGGAGGCTTCATATGCTGGTAATTGTTAGACGACATTAATTATACACGAAACTAACCCATTAACTTTAATTCTATAGGGGTTGTAGCTACTTATATAATTATAAAATTTTTAGGCTATATTCTCATGGGAATCAGTCATAATTCAACGCGTTTCTTCAAGGCCTAAAATAAGTAACTTAACGACTGGCCTCTACATATCTTATAGAAAACAGCCGGTTCAGTGGTTCGAAATAAGCTTAATAATACATACCTTATGTCCCTTAATAAATCAACGTATACAAAGTTGCTTTATATCCTATACGTCTCTCTTTACAGTTTGAATATCTGAGTACCTTTAATTTTTAAATTAATCTATATTTCTATTCAATTTTCTGAGCCAGTCAGGACAATAATATTATCTCAAAGGCTATGGCTCGATACTTCTATATAGAGCTTAAGATGTCCTTACAAAATGCCCTTGGAGGCTAAATCGATATCGGACTCAACACTCATTTTTTTAATATAAAAGTTCCGAGGGTCCCATTGTGCCTTAATGTTTAAGAAGGGTTTAAAGCATGTATTCCAGAGCTTGGTATAGCACACTTCTTCTTCTTTTAGTGCCTCTCCATTACTGAAGGTCGGCAGTCATCTTCTTAAATTTCTCCTTGTCCAGGGCAAGCCTGAACAGATCTTCAACCTTCTTGATCCCGGTCCATTGCCTGATATTGCGGAGCCACGACAGTTTCCGCCTTCCTACGCATCGTTTCCCTGGGATTTTACCCATCATAATCGTTTGCAGCAGTTGATAACGGTCATGTCTCAAAACATGACCTAGATATGCAACTTTTCTCTGCTTCACAATTCTGACCAGTCCGGGCTTTTCAAGTCTTATACGATTAAGGACTTCTGTGTTCGTAATCTTGTCCGTCCATTTTATACGTAGCATGCGACGATAAGTCCACATCTCGAAGGCTTCTAGTCGCTTTCGTAGGTCTTCCTTAACAGTCCATGACTCGCACCCGTAAAGTACCACCGGCCATATGTAACATTTCAATAATCTAGTTCTTAGTTGAATGGAGAGCCTTTTTGAACAGAGCACTTTCTGCATTTTCATAAAAGATGCCCTTGCAGTTTCAATCCGAACTCTGATCTCCGTGTCGCTCTCCCACGAGTCTGTCATCCAAGATCCTAGATATCGATATTTGTTGACCCGCTCTAGATCTGTAGTTCCAACCCTTATCTGACACTGTTGAGGAACCTTGGATATTACCATGAATTTCGTTACACACACAATACATTACACACATAATACATTATATTGGACATAATATTTTGTATTAAAAACACATGCACACATGCTTCAAACCCTTCTTAAACATAATGGCATAATGGAACTCTCAGTGGATAATGACCCTTCTGCTGTGATCCACGTTTGTCCAATTTGTGGTCGGCCCTGCCGCTCATCAATAAAACCAGTTGTTGGAGTATAAACCCCAATTATTTTTTATTATAATAAAACCAATACTGTGGTTTTATTAGCCACCAACGCAACGGTGCAGACGAAATCCAACAGACAGTGCTGAAATCGTCTGTAATTGACGCAAATAATTAAATACAATAATCGTACACAGTAATTAGTAGTATTTGCTACATATTTTGAAATCTCTAAATACATATGTATGTTTAAGACAAAAGTTTGTTCGGGATGTGTGCATGTTTTTTCCTTGCCTCTGTTATATATACTTTGAATTAATCATTTATGTAGAAATATATTATATTTATTTATTTAGTATTCAGCACAAAGCTAGCTTACCTTAAGTGCTTGTTCACGCTATAAAATGCGGGCGCGGGCGCGGGCGCGGGCGCGGCAGACGTAGCGGGCTCGTGTTCACATTACCCGCCAGGCGTTTGCGCGGCTGTGACGTATTGTCAGAGGTATAAAACATGGACGACGATTTATTATTTTTAACCGAAAATGCATACCTAAAGTGGGAATTGCTTAAAATTAGAATTGGTGTGCACAAAATTAATAGAAAAAGGGAATGGTATGGTGAATTTCATACTTTATATGATACTTTGAGAGAACATCCTGCGAGATTTTTTGAATATACCAGGATGACTGTCAACTGTTTTGATTACATACTAAATTCGATAAGGAGAGATATTTCAAAAGAAGACACATATTTTCAAGAACGTATAAAGCCCGAAGAAAGATTATTTGTAACTATAAGGTGAGTAAAAATAGTTATTTGTTATACAAGAGTGCAAAGTTGCTTGTTGAACCCTGAGCGTTAGCGAGGGAATCAAAAGAGCACAAGGTCAAAAATCTTTGCACTCGAGTATGACACATAATTTTTCAACCCGCCATTATAAAAAATAAAATTCTCTCTCCATAGACAATGACCACAGACTATAAATACATGTCTAAAAAGGTCCTATTCGGAGGTGGAAAACTTCTTGCTGCCAACTATACAATATTTATTTCGGATTCTTTCTCAAAACTATTCTATAAATCTCATTGTACATTCCATAATGTCAGAACTGACTTACCGCCTTTTCCTACGTCAAACACTTGTCATTTGTCACCGATAGTACGTTTGCCAGTAGCACACAATACGAGTTATTAGATTCAAAACGCTAACAGCTATTTATTTGCACTTTTTATTAGCTATTATTTTAAACGATAAGTTCAAAATGGTTGAACTTACCTGACGTCGCATTTGAATCGCGCGCTCCGCCGCTAGTTCAACGTGAACATGTCGAAACATGTCAAGTGTATGATAAAGACGCGAGCGCGGCGCGCGCGACCGTCGCTACGTTGCCCGCTACTTACACCGCACGTGCGTTTTGCACGTGAACACTTTCATAGCACGTCATATGTTTGATATTTCGCACCCGCGCCCGCGCCCGCGCCCGCGGGTACACGTGAACAAGCCCTAATGCTACACTAGCATTTTCTACCAGTTGCCCTAAGGCTGGAGAAAATGTATACTAGAAATAAAGGGCGGCTGAAAAACATAGGAAAAAGGTAACTTACTACTACAAAACTTAGCAAGGATTGTCATCAGTCATTTGATATGTAGTTAAATAAGCTTAAACCCTAAAATAATAAATGAAACCGCTCGGCAAAACCGCTCTTCAACATACAACAAGTAACCAATTCTCTACCAAAAGTGTATAAAATATTCTCCCATTTTAGCTTTTACAGTGGTGGAAAACAGCCTTTTTATCCTGTTAGAGAGTGGTTAAATATGCATAGCAACAGAGTGGGGAGTGTTTTGTCATTCGCCTCGGTTCGGTTCACTGGCTAAAACATTTCCGCAGCCTTGTTTTGACGGTACATCACGTGAAAATGGGATTTATGATATCATATCTTTGCTTATATTTATGCTTTTAATGTTTTGGAAAGAAATGAAGATATTTTGAAGCTTATTGCAGGGGTTTTCTAATCTACTTCACTAAGTTTTTCAATTATCTTATTATTCTAGTTATCTTCTAAATATAGAAAACTAATACGTGAAAATTAAATTAAGTTGAAATTTAGCACATAAATATATTTTGATGTGGGTATCCGCCAGGAAAGGATTTTGCAACAGTAGTCAAGCCGCGAGCAAAATGTAGTTTACATATAAATGCGAAGGTGTATAAAGGAAGGTGTATACTATGTTATTCTTTCATTCAGTCCTGAATCCTGAACAGCTAAACCTAGCTTGATAGAACAAGTGAAATTTTTAAAAACAACCTTATATTATTATCACCATCTAGCATCATAAAGTACTCGACAAGCTCAAATGAGCCCAAACTCGATGGGGTTGCGTCGTTTAATTACGGAGTTCCTATAGCCACCTTCAGATCAACTTCATGTTATAAAAATATTGCATTGTCATCCGATTTACACAGGCATGCTAAATTTCAGTCAAATTAAACTTGTAAGATTTGATTACAGACAGATAGACAGACCAACAGACAGACAGACAACAGACAGGTGAAAGTAAATAAAAGCTTGTAATAAAACATAAACACCCAAACGACAAACAGCTCGTCCAGTCAAAAGTCAAGTCTTTAGAAAGATGTTATAACTTTTCTAGAAGTTTGGCATGTCCAAGTTGAACGACGAATTGTAAACAACCACAAACAAAACGTCTGCCGACCGTTTTCACATTTCTCGCAGTAGATAAATCTCACAATTAAAAGTTTCATTTCCACCCTTCCCGGAATATTAGTCTTCCTTAGAACATTTAACCACGGGAATAGAAGCCATTACTCTATCTATCTATTACTATCTGCCTCTCTATCTATCTATTTATTCTATCTATTACTAATTTCTATGCGAAAAAAGCTGCCAGTTTCTACGGAGGTCTCTACCCCAAACCTCAACGCACACACACACCAAGCAGAACACGCAAAACAGCAACATACACCAAGAATGATACCACAATAATAAATTTTGGATAACGGCACCCGACAAAACTGTCAAACACTGGCATAAAATATAGGTATACCCACAAAAATACCACTCAAGGATAACCACAGGGATAACCTGTATTGTGACAAGGTTTATGCCCGGCAGTTTTTTTTTGGCGGCGGGAAAAGCCTGACTGAGACTTTTGTTTTATGTCATGAAGTAGAAGACGACCAAGACGCTCCTGACGCGACCTGATAGTAAGAGATAACGCTGCCCGTTATCAGTACAGTGCTACTTAGGATTTCACAATGATGTGAAAGGAACACTGCACCAACGCTTCTTACTCAAGAGTCATAAGATGTTAAGACTCTTTAGCCCAGTAATTTCACTAGCTACAGTGCCCTCCTACCGAAGCACAGTAATGTTTGCACATCACTGCTCAGGCGGTAGAATAACTAGCACTGTTGGGGTACCCCTAAACGACCTCCTGCAAAGGAAGTCTACCCCGGAACGTATCCAGTTGGCTGTCTACTCGAAGATTCCACCCTTCCCGGAATATTAGTCTTCCGTCCATGACAAAAGAATGGCGAGTAAATAGACAAAAGATGAACTCTCATCTCAAGACAATGCCTCTTTTAGCATTCTGATTTTAAATGAGAAAACGGACGAATGGTGAAACGGTCAATATGTTTGAAGTAAATAAGAATCCCTCGCAAACCTACTATCTCATCTCTTCTTATCTATTTTGCGCTTACCTCTACAAGCAGTGTTTAATACGTGTCAAAGATGATGTAGGTACAACATTATTATGTTAAAAAGTGTTCAAATGAAGATTTAGAGTTGTTATTCAGTTCATTTGTTCAGTCAGTCAATTCAGTTTTTCACGGGAAATCCGGAACAGTTTTAGGATTTCCTTAGTCTTATGTACCTATGGATTTCAAGACATTTTGTTTTAGCGATATATAGACTTAAAAATGGTTTATTTCTATTTCTTCTAAAGAAAAGTCTAGAATAAGTAAAGTACCTACGAGTTGGTCATTTACCTCCTCATTTACGTAGATATGTTTAAGATGCCCATATTGCGGTGTGTTTGCGTAACTCGCATGGCCTGTGGCAATTTCCTTTGCCTAGACATAGTTTAAAGACAACTTATTCGATAAGATCGGCCATCAAAGATTTTCTTTTAATGATTTTGTATGAGTTCTATTACCATACCTCAAAAATTTTAATGTTACTCAAAACTCTACTCTACTACTAGTATATCGAAAAAAAAAATATTTTGAGACACAATACGATAGGTATACCTTTTAACTCAAAAAGGCATTTCTTAACATATCAAACTTGAAAGATAAACATTTTAATTCTGAAACTGAAACAAAAAATGTAACGTTCTGTAACACAGAAGTAATACAACTAGAAGTACCCATTTTATGTGTGAGTGTGATGGCAATAGGGAAAATTCTGTGTGAAGAAAAAGGAGAACCTATTTTTTTCCGTCCCTTTCAGCGTGGCCGGTTTATGTTGTTTGTCAAACTCTGTCAAACTGCTTCACTGTGACAATAATACCTGTGTTTCGTTTTTTCCCAAAAAATTTAAAAAATTTGAGACAATACAATGTTATTCAACTAGTTTATGACCTAAATATCAATATATCGCGTATTTTCATAAAAATCCGTAAGCTGTTTTTTGTCTCACAGGTGGCCACGATGATGTGTTCTGTAACATGTTTTGTTTCCTTTTTACTATAATATTGTTTTAGTAGGTCGTGGTTACTAACCCATTTGGTGTTTTATTTAGACTGTTCCACATGGTATTGCTCTGTGATTTAAGTGCCTATGTGCTAGTCTCGCATTTGGTGCCTAGACTACAACGGAAGCAACCTACCCGATATTGGTACTTCAACTTTCAGAGGATATGAAGTGTTTCGACAAATAGATACTAAATCTATACCTAATATCTATAAAGAGTTACTGTTTTTAAGTCAGTTTGTGTATTATGGCCTATTATTGGCCTAGTGATCCAATTCCATTTTTTTATAATATCTATATTACTCGTATTACGTCACAGCTCCGTCACAGATTGCCAATGTACTCGTATATAATAGTCTATACTTCAAATTATTGTATTGAAGGATTTGTCGATGCTAAATGGCCGTTTAATAAACAACTGACATCAAAATGCTTTTCTCAACTATGCGGACACTGGTTTTTTATCCAATAAATATAATTATGGAATAAAAAAAACCTTTCTTATATTCCAATTCCATGTAACTAACATAAAATGCAAAGTTTTATTTCTAATTGACCTTGATATCACATTTTCCCTAAATAAAAGAAAAAAATACGTTTAAAAATAGAACTATCCCAAAAATGTAAAGCGTAAAACCTTTTCAAAGTTCGCTTGAATGGTGCCGTTTTGCTATTTCGTTCGAAAAAACAGGCAAAAGCAATTTGTTGAAATTCTATGGAGCGATGTTTTGAATATTCGAGCACGAAGCACCGTGCCTAGTAACAAAGGGAACCTTTCAATTTTAACATTTGACTGGCAGGAATCAAAAGCTGACGGTAGATTCTATATTATGGATGTGAAAGTGTGTGTGTGTGAAACTATAAAATTAGTTGTAGCCCGTTGAAGCAATTCACGAAACTCTTCAGTGGCAACAACTTATGAGTTTCTTTGATTGCCGAAACATTTTATATTTATTTTATTATTAATATTATTCCATTTTCAGCCTGGTTTATCCCACTGTTGGGCAAAACTTTTTATGAAGAATCCAGTTTCCAGAAAATATGGTCTGCAAAGTGCCTTAGCTACAAAGTTTCCTTGAAGTGAATTTTCACTGCGGATTGCGCAGAGTGTAGAGGTATCTAATATTACAAACGATCACAAAATATAACATTTCTATGTAAACAATTTCTATCTCAATCAATAAATTATAAAGTTCAGCAATGTGAACTTTGTAAAACCTCAGTCGACTATAACTTTAGAATTATTTAGTTATCTACATCCGCCCCCATTTAAACATGACAAATTCTCTAGTTAGATACCATGTACTTAGATAACTATATTGATGGAACTTCGTGGAGAAGGAATGATGCACCCTAGTACACCCAAGTCACGTATACACGTTTACGCTCTCACTCACACTCATTTACTAAAGTAAGCCTGTTTATATTATGTAACTACTAGCTGCGCCCAGCGGTTTTCAGCAGCCCCGCTGTACTATAATAGCCTATGTGTTATTCCAGGGTCTAAGTTATCTCTATACCAAATTTTAGCTCAATCGGCCTACCTATTTAGGCGTGCAGAAGAAACAAACATACACACTCACAAACTTTCGCATTTATAATATTAGTGTGTTCAATGTTGCCTCTACAAACAGCCACTATTAAAGCCTACTTTTATTTAAGGTGAAAATTGCACTTTTGCAGTCTTGTGTACCTACGTGTGTGTCTACTACTTTTATGTTTTATTGAAATGTGCTGTTTCGATAAATAATTAAAGTAAAATAAATACATAAATATTTCAGGACATTACACACAGCGCCACCTAGTCCCAAGCTAAGCAACTTAATACCTGTGTTATGGTGGTTAGGATAACGGATATAATTACAATGTATCTGTATCAAAGTGGTAAAAAAATATGAGAGCACCACTGATTTGTCAAAAAGACAAATACATTATTCAACATTTAGAACACTTTGGACACATACGTAGCGACTACCATCTTTGTGCCTCATTGAGTAGTTAACAAATGCGGGACATGTACCGTACATTATATTTGAGTTTTCTCTCACGATTTGTCTGTCTGATTCGTTCTCACGATGCAATGGAAGAAAGTCGAAAGCGCGAGGTTTTGCACATTGTTAGATAATATCCTTGTTTGTTTGTAATTGGTACAAAGTTACACGGATTGAGTTTAATCGTGCGACTGCGACTAATCGCATATGTGAACTGTTGACTCACTTTGAGTTCATAAATAGAAATCTCCAAATTTATATATTTTTACAAAATTATGACCAATTGTTTGTAGATTGGCTGGTCATTATAAGTGTTATTTTTTACTGTCGTGTCTGCAGTATTGTTTCCTTATTTTATTTTTCAATAAAGGCATTTGTCACGAAAAAAACATGTTTTTTTATGAAATAAGAATTTGACATTTTAAAAAAGCAACAAAAAAACAAATGACAATCGCAGATAGAGTTCTAAATTACCCAAATCACTTAAGCCCTCTTACCACTTGCATCCCACACAGCCCTTTCAAGTTTTGCTTTAAAAAGGTTAACGAACTGAAATTCTAATTTTACCCGTGATTTATTTGCAATCTTAGCCGATTAAATACGGGATCAGGTTTTCCTTAATTCTTTTAAAATCATTTCGCTTATCTTGATTTGGGTCCCGCTTATCCCGGGCCATATTTTATTTTATGACATTAATTCAATAACCCTGACATTTTGAAATCGGGATACCCGAATCCGATATCCTTTTTTTGGTATACCCAAATACGAAATGCATGTTTTCATTTTTTATTTGCAATCTCATCCTCCCACTGTTAATTTTATTGCCCTGATTCAGATTTGCGATGCGATATTAAATTTCTTTTTGGAATTAGAATTTAAACTCATAAAATGTATAAGCTTTCTGAAATCTGTACCTACTACTAAACCTTTACCTTCATTCAGTTACGACCCCATACGTTATAATTGTTTTTGAAAATATTTAGGTACCTTTTGCCCTTTACTTATAGTGAAGTACTTACTAATTTATTCCTTTGAAACAAAAATCATCAAATCGGCTTCTTCAAGTAATCGGTGAGAAAAAGAACAAGAAAACGGTAATTAAAAAAACTATAAAAACCTGATACCCGATTCTGTGTAATTAAGAAATTTAAAAATTTGCCAATTTAGGTACTATTTTTTTTTATTTTGATATACCCAGTGTCAATCTCATAGTAAATACTTACCTACGAATCTTATGACACCTCTTAAGCTTAAAGCCGTTGAGACTGCAGAGTGTGCAAAACATAACCCTCCTTATGGCACAGTCGGCTAAAAAAGATTTTGCCGAAAATATCCAATAATAGAGGTAAATATTAGTGTCCGACCGAAATTTCGGTTTCGGTTTCGGTTTCGGCCGAGTTTCGGCCAAAAATCGAGTTTCGGCGAAAGTTTCGGTTTCGGCCAAAATTGGCCGAAACTTTTGCCGAAACCGAAACTCCCTTCGGAAGTTGTCGTGCACGCTCGCCTAGCTTCGTTTCTCGCGACAACGCTTTGGCGGACGACTAATGATTATTATTGTAATAATAGGTTTGTTAATTTTTAATGTGTGATTTGATAATATTATCTTTGTTGAGACTGGAACTAAGGGTGTAATAGCAATTTTAGTAATTATTATTTATATATAGAGGTACCTAAAAGAGATTGATGATTCTTCTAAGTACAAATAGGTACAAACCAAAGTATTAATTAGTAAGATTTCAAAATACTAATACTTAGTTTTTTACCCGTATGTCCCCGAGTGGCTCAATCGCGCCGCACCTGCGCATGCGAATTTGAACCTCATTTTAAAGAAGCTAGTAATAATAGATGTCAATTTTGATTTGAACTGGAAGTTTTTCCTGGATCAAGGGGTTAATGAAACAGTAACAATTAGTGTTTTGATTATAATTGAAAATTGATAAACATTTTGCTATAAGAACTTAATTTAAATAAATAGGCCAAGCGCTATTCAGACTACGCGCAATGTAGGCTTCCGTAGAACTGGCCAATCGTATATCTACTGCATCATTTTCATCAATGATATCTTTAAAACTTATAAAACTATCTTAACTGCTATGGTTTTCCTGAAAAGTTCATGGTTGAAACTATATTCGTGATTTTTGGCAGTGTTTGAAAGCCAGTACTTTAGATTTTAGAGGGCAGGGGCAAGCGCAAAAAAAAAAAATTAAACTTGAATATCTTTCAAATGGATCATTAAATCGAAAATTTCCTTAGATATAATATTATGTCCTTCATTAAAATACCTATTCAACAATACCCCAAATGATGGGATCAGCCAGAAAAAATATCACCGCCATTTTACAAGTTTAGGAGGTACCCTAAATTAATTGATTTAAATTTATTTTTGTAACCGTTCTCTTACCCTAATCATTGCCCTCCTCTGTGCATAATCACAGTTTTCTAGGACTTATAGTTTCTCCGTAAAGCCGCGGACAGACGGACGGACAGACAAAGCGAAACTATAAGGCTTCCTTGTTTACCACGGAAGCCTAAAAAAATTTAAAATATTATTGTTATATTTTTTAAAATTACAACTGATGCTACAAACTTAATATTATGCTGTGCTTCCATTGTATGTCCTAATTAATGCAGAATAATGAGTAAAATGCACCAAATTTCATTTTTTTAAAGATTTTTTTACTTGACCACGTGAGTTTCGGTTTCGGTTTCGGCCGAAACTAAAGCCTCGGCCGAACATTCGGTTTCGGTTTCGGTTTCGGCCGTAAAACCAGTTTCGGTCGGACTCTAGTAAATATAAGGTAGCCTTTCAGGTCGAAAGCAAAATTACAAAGAATTTAAAGCTCCTTTCCATTTTCGTAAAGAAATTGTGTAAACAATCACTGAAATGAGATGAAAAGGAATGCTAATGGCGTTTATTGTAGCAACAGTTTAGAATTATTTAACAATAATATTTTCACTGAATACAAAAGGTGTTTTTTCGATATGGTGTTGATTTCAAAAGTGTAGAAATCTAAATTTACTTTGAAATAACAACAATTTCAATGTAGTAGTTTAAATATAGTAGTATGTAGTATGTACGTATAAGTATTTGCGAACTGCGAACTTAACTTGATATAACAATGATCTTGAAAATATTTTTTTATAAATAGGTACCCGCAGTGGTATCTCACTCTACTCTTTCAGTCAACTTTTCCATAAAAAGGCAAGCTTGAGTAATTGTGTTTTTTTTTCTTTATAAATATTGTAGAGCCAACAAAATTGCCACGAATTGTATTTGAAACATGTTTATTTTTCCTGCCCCCAAAGTTTTAATAATTTGTAGTCTTACAAAACCATTTATCCATACAATAACAAATTTGACATTCAAGTCCATAAAATTATGAGAAATTTTATGACAAAGTATATAATCATATATATACATACAGATAAACCATTTTTAAATTACATCTGTAACCCAAATCAAATGTTCCTGCCGCATAAGGAAACGCTCTGCCATTTAAGAATAGAACACGGGAAATTGGGTGTAATTTAACTTGTACGATTTCATTAATATCTAGGCCGAAGGGGAACAACAAACACTTTCCAAAAAAATTACATTATTTTTAAAAACTTGTTATCTTTTTTTGTTTAGCCTTGATTAAAAACAAGTACACACTAGGCGTTTTAAAACGCGCGTTTAGTTTTATACTAATGTCTGGCGAAGGCGTACTTAGTGACTTTATAGTTACCAAAATTGCTCACTTTTGCAGCTATTTTGGTCAGCTTTCGTGACCAAATCTTATAGTTGTGGCTTTTTTTTTTATACGAGATAGGCCTACGTTTGACCACATCCCACCTGGTGGAAAGTGAAAATGCGGTCGACGATGGATCACGTAAGATGGCTCATCACAGAATCACTCCAAAACCGCTGCTGTGGCAAGCAAGCCTTTATTATATACCTAATTATAATTATCGAGTAGTACGGTAGCAGTAAGCCCGATAGAACGATCTATCTGCTACAAGTAATTTGTGGTGTCAATATAAAGTATGTTTAGGAGAACGAAGTTCAAGTTTCTTTGAGTTTGCTGCTTGTGAGCGGCTTGTTTAAAAGCCGAATCCTTTATTTTTCTTAAAACTCGCGTTATTTAAGCGCGCGATTTTAGACGCCTATTGTGTACTTGTTCAAAGTTATAAATGCCTTTTACGTAAATGTGAGTTGGTCTCCTAATTTCGTTGTTTGTGTGAACTGCCTGTTGCCTATTCATTTTCTTATTTGTCGCCTACTTGATGACCTTCCCTGATACAAACTAGGGATGTGTGGGATGTATTCGGAGTCTATCCGGAACATTTTAAGACGGATAAATCCTTCAGATAGGATACATAATATGTACATATATTGCTGCCTAACATCCATGGTCCTTTTTTATTTTACATTGTTAATTTTAGAGATTTCAGTCAGGATATGGTAACTTTTGGTTAATACTAAGGAATAACAGTCACGGTACCTAGTTTCCACAATCGTAGTTTAATTTGTCTAATTTTTTAAATTTAAGCAAACTTATTAAAATATTGACTTAACACATGAGTGTGATAATCGCTAACATATAAAAACCGGTATCTTTTCCAGGTGAAATAAGGGAAAAAGGAATGAAAAATATACAAAATTTAAAACTAGAACAATCATAGACTTGTATATATTATAATGAACTGTTATTTTTAATTACATCAGCAGTTAACAAATAAAAAAGCTTCCATTGTTTTTAATTGTTTCGTTCTAGATTTAGACACATTCTAAATTCGAAAGTTGTATTTTTTTTTTGCTATTATTTTCGGATTTCGTCTAACCTGCCAGTCCTATTACCTCTAACACGATACCGCGTACATCGCGTAACTCGTTCACGTAATACATGCTTTATGGGCCGTAATCTCGGAAATGGGATGAAAAAAGACAATTCCTTTTATTTCCATGCAAGTTCATATGCCGCCTTTATTTCGGGTGAGGATCGTAAACTTTTAAGTGGTTTCAAGTTTATATGAACCTTTTCTGAATTTGCGTGTCGGTTATCTGGAGAGTTTAGTACCTTATTTTTTGGAAATTTGCGTGTGGTAATTGATGCAGTATTTTTAGTATAATCTCCATAATATGGCACATTATATCGACGAAAGACCACCTGCCTTATGGGTCGATGACATTGATACGATCACAGGAAAGTTCTGGATGCAATCTGCCCAAGACAGAGACATATGTGGCACAAAAAATAAAGGAAGGTTCCAGATGAGTCAGAACTGAGAAGACGTTTAGGGCTGACAACGACGATAATCATGATTGAATACCAACTACCCAAACTGAAATCGTGAATGGAAGCGGCTGTAAATAACTGCCTACCATTTTTTTTTTTTTTTGACCCAGGAAAAATGCGTTACGCATCATCACCCCACGCCGGGGGGCGCGGGGCGGTATGTGGGACTCCCCCGCCAGAGATGGGAGCGGCGGGGATACCCACTAAAAAACCTGGGGTGTTCCTGCGGGACGCCATAATGCCGGGGCAGCGGGTACGCCGAAGCACTCATCCGCGGCAAATAACTGCCTACCTAATCTAACCTAAATCAAAGATAAAAGGAAAGAGTAACGACTTGATTAACTGATCTATCAATGCGCATCTTTAACCATTGAACTGTTTAAAATTTGTAAAACTGATTTTGACGTAGAACGCCTCACTATGAAAGAGTAAAGACGAAAGACTCAGAAAGCAGCAAAGAAAGGATTGCAGCACGCGCGAGCATCAATATAATAATAATATTATTTTAAAAATATATACACGTCGACTTGTAAACCTCCTCCTTTTTTTTCGTTGTTTAAAATAATTATAAACGCATATTAAACTTTCTTCCTAATGAACTATCTTTTTTTACTAGCGTGGCAACTAGTAAAGGTGGAAACAAGGTGAAAAGGAGGATCAATCGCCTCGAATTACACTGAAACTGCCCTTAATTGACGCCCCCTGAATACGAGCGAATTACCGAAGCATTTGTTTCAATTAGGCCCAATCCTAGTCTGATATTGAAAGGGTCATTATATTCTCTTTTTATTAGCGAAAATTGTTTAATAGTTTTGCTAATTAGCTTAGCTTTTTCGTTTTCTTGTGATTCTGTTTTTTCGAATTATTTATTTTCTACTTCTAACAAATGTTTGCTTACTCGGAGATGTTGTGACTGTGAGAAACAAGGGACAAAATATCGTCTAGAAATTTGATATTTACTCGTAATAATGTGTTTATTCTAAATTCTAAGTAATGTATTACATTTTCTGAGAGCTAATAATTAGTTCAACATGTTTCAGCTGCTCTACCATTTTGATGCGAAGCTGTCAAAATACAATCATGCTGCTCTTACGTCTTACGTACCCCACGACTTTCTTGCTTGCACGATATGACGTACTTTAAAATATTAATTTGTAGAATTTATTGAAATTTTATTTTGGTTAAAATTTAGATAATGCTTTGTTCTTGTTTTTAAAGTATTTGTGGCATGCATTAAAGTACGAAAGTCATCATCGTACTTTGGGTACCTACTTCTTATTGTATTTCATGATCCATTACAATTGCTTCGTCCATAATAACGACTTACTGTACAAAAACAGAAAAATAATATAAATTTTATGGCTGTAGTTAATGTAATTTCCTATGGGAAGAGACATTTATAAGTATTACGAGTGACCTTACAAAGTCACCTCTGTAATGGTCTAGATTAAGCGGGCGGAGATTAAAACACGCTCGTGAACTCGTGAGCGACTAAATGTCAGTGTTGCCATATCGAGACGTACGTGGAAGGAATGCTAAGTTAAAAAAATTATAGACACATAATGGAAAAAAATGATTAAAACATCTTTTAGGTATACCTACGTCAAGTAAACTACGGCGACTTGTTATTTTAATATTTAACCCGCCGCGCCGAAAAGAAGCCTAAGTGTTATTTTAGGATCTAAGCCATGCTTAGATCTGTTATATATCTACCTAACTGTTCAAATTACAAGAGTCACAAACATGCATCCTCATATTCAAATAATTTCGTGATTAGTAGGAAAATCATTAATGAATATAATGGCATAACCAATTTTTAAGAAATTACATTAAAAAGTTTTATAAAATCCCTTATTTGTTTTAAGTAGATAATAAAATTAAAGAATAAATTAATGAAGAGATGAGGTGATTCGGCAGAGAACCAATAAGTTACCGACATAGCCGAAAGCTGAAGTGGCAATGGGCTGGTCACATTTGCCGCAGAACCGATAACCGATGAGGTAGACGTGTTCTAGAGTGGAGACCGCACCTCGGCAAATGTATTGTAGAATTGTAGGCCGTCCTTGAGCGAGATAGAGCTATGTCCAGCAGTGGGCGAACATAGGCTGATGATGATGATGAGATTAAAAATAATTTCCTCTACATATCGGAAAATTTTAAAAACTGGTAACACTGAAATCTATTCGTAAAGGTCAAGCGGTTTCCGACCTATCCTAATAATGTAAAACGCGATAACTTTATGCAAATAAAATGCATTTGAATGCACGTGCCGCGCATCTAATGAGAGCTTCAATGGAAAAATAGAAAATGTTTTTAGATTAAAATAAAAAAGTTAAAGCAGTATATAGACTTAACAAATAACATGTAGGAGGAGTAAATAGATATTTCATTTATATTAGCCATTATTACGAGAATATTACTATTTGCCCTTGGATCAGGCTTACGAGTAGGGTCCTAAGATGCGTAGACTAGTAAGGGTAGTTGCCATAATTCATAATATACAATTTGAACAATTCTATAGTCAAATGGGATAGACTCAGCTTTGTGCGGCACAGGGAGAAACCACTGCGAAGCGCCGGTTTTCAGTCTATCCTTTAATCGAGCGCCGGTGTTAGTCGAGTACGCACACATATAAAAACATACAAAATTTCACCATTACCTATAAACACCTTACATAATATAGTGGAGGCATGAAGCTCAGGTCCGAAAGTCAACCATCAACTGCATTTACAAAACCGTGCAAATCACGCACACAACTAAACTCTCATTGTGTCAAAACTCAAAACAATAATCATAGTAAAACTGGTTCTCACGTAATTCTGACCCGAATGACCCAAAAGTGCACATAAACACCTGTTAGAGGCTATTTGCTTAACAAATTGGTGATTAACAATATTTGTGACGAGTATTATGTCAGAGAGAAAGTTACCTTGTGCAAGCGCAGTACTTTGAAACTTGACATTGGCTTTTTGGGTGATCTGTTTACCTAAATAACATTTCGAGTTGTATTTCAGAAAGGAAATTTAACCTATAGATCTCGGTTGTACCTTATAAGGTATGTAGGGCCAGTTGTTAGCCCCTGTAAGTAGGTATTATAGAAACATAATAATGACACTTATTCCAATAAAAACCGAACAATTTTTTGTGTGATTTTGCAAATGTAGTTTTATTTTAGCTCTTTTTTGGACACCACAAAGAACTTAACACTTTTTAATGTATAAAAAAAATAACAAGTTATCATCTAGTCGTGCCCAACAAATAACATTGCCTACCTGCCCCACAAAAACGTGATCAAGATCAAGATCAAGTGGGGCACGTGAGACGCAAAATTTTTGTTAGTCTCGCCTGCCCCACTAGTGGACGCAATGAATTTTTCAATAGCATACTCTGCATAGTGCATAAAGTTATCCCATCAAATGATATTGCAAATCCATCTGCACACAGTGGCATATAACATATTTGTACATTTTAATATGTCACAGTATGCTATATCACGACTCACGACTTCGGTCGTAAACCGAGGGACGTGCTGGCACATGCATATCGACACTTTAGTGTTTTAATGAAATAAATGCAATAAATTTCACAGGTCTCACACAAGGTAGTAAATCATAGTTTATTCACTAAAACATGTTATAAAGCGACTACGCAACAACAGTTTTATACTCGCTGATATAATAATAATTAGAATTTGTTTACTAAAAACTGATATGAAATTTGTTATGGGAACAGAAAGTAAATGTTGCAAAGTTAATGTACCAAAGTTTGAATAAAAATCTTGCATGTTTTTTGGTCATATTTGGTAGGTTTGAGGAAACGTAGCATTTTTCTACATACGGAGAAGAATTTGTGTTTGTGTGGGTGAGCTAATTGTTTTAAATATTCACCAGTGGCTGATTGGATACATCTCTACAATATTACATATTTACTATTGCAAAACATTTTTCATGACTTTCAATTTTTTTTAAAAAGAGGGAATAAAATTACACTGCGTTTCCGCCGTTTCGCGTTTAAAAAGCTTCCCGTTTGGAGTTAAAAGTGCGGAAAATCGGGATTTCACTCAAAGGATTCCGGCACATTGTAAAGCTTCTCTTGATATCCAGTCAATTTGGATGTGAATTTCAACGTCATTGTTAGTAACACTTCAAAGACATGGTGATGGATGTTGCCGTATTTTTCATAAAATTATTAATGTTTTACATAACATAATAACATGAATGTTAATAAAATTTGATAACTAATCCCTTAGAGCGCAGCAGATACAATTTAAGAAAGATATTGTTGAAATAGTTAAAAACTCTTTATCGTTTCTATGCTATATTAGCAATAATCATGTAACTTGTTACACAGTAGACAACACAAAAACAAAATATCACATAATTAAAGCTTTACGTAAATAAGCGGCGATCTAATCGTTTATTAGAAACAATAAAGAGCAGCAGTAGTTTTAGTCCGGTAGCGTACCAGTTTAGCTACTAGCAATAAACAAACCTCTTTTTCTTTTCCAGTGCTCCTAGCCACGATCACACTGGCAGCATGCGCGCAAGTGGAAGACCCTTGCAAGACCAAGTCGCGCGTGGTGGCAGACGACAAGCACTGCGACAAATACTGGGAGTGTGAGAACGGGCAGTCGCAACAGTATGACTGCCCCAACGGCCTGGTGTTCGCTGGGAAACATCGGGGAGTGACTGACGGGTGTGACTACCCTTGGCGGTCGAACTACTGCGAATATCCTAAAGTACAGATAAGTAAGTATCCATTGAAATAATATAGGCATCGTTTTGAGATGAATTTCAATATTAAAGTTTTAGAAAGAAAGCATTATAACTAATCTAACAACCAACAGCTCAACGGATTAGGTTTAAATTTGGATAGGTTCTATGTAAAAAATAAACACAAAAGAAAAGGTTTGCAAGGCACAGGCGCTCGGCGCCAAATTGCCCAATTTAGAGGTTAAATTTCTAATCCCTCTGATATAGTAAAATTTTCAATCTTCAGTTCAGACTTTAGTTAGAAGACTGTCTTAAATAACTGACTGTTAAGTTTTTAAGAGGGTCTGCAAAAATCTTTAATACCAAAAACCCAGCCTTCTAATAAAATAAAGTTGGCACCGTGCCCATAACGTTCATTTTGATTTGTGGTGTCCACACAAGCACATATTTACATTAGAAATAATAACATCAGATATCACGGCACGTCTTGACTCAAGTCCTTTCAAGATATTCAAAGGTTAGTCTGTGCCAAAACCTACGAGTTTATCCAGCATAATGAGGCTTCATTACAATGGAAGGTCAGACCCAAGGTCCCAATAACATTATGTAACAGATCTACATTATTTTCACGCTTTAGTGCCTTGAAACGTTTATTTTGTTTTTGGACCCATGGGTTTATGAAATGTCTTTATGAAAAGTCACTTTTCTTTTACCTCGCTTTCGTAGATGTGACTGTTTTTGTTTCTGATATGCTATTTTTAAATCTCTAAAAGTCTAGTTCTGATAACTCTGGCTGTAAATGACACTCACTCGTTACATCAGGCTAACTTAGAATGGTATGAAAATACTTAGGTACTAGTATTATACTATGTATAGTATAGAACAGAAAGCACTTATTTAACAGCCCAATCGATTCGAGGTAGGCCTTGAAAAACACAATGGAAAGAAACCTTAACAAAGGGTTGTTTGAAGTTAAATATAGCCATAGGTCAAAGTAAAAATATATAAAAAATAGCGTCGCCTATAATATTCCAAACATATAAAAGGAAAATTTGACTGACTGCAGACTGTTTGATCTTTCCACGCACAGTTTAAACCGTTAAACGGCTTGGGTTGAAATTTGGCTGCAGATAGATTTTATGACGATGGCATCCGTTAAGAAAAATATCCTTCACGCTGATAAAGTCGCAAGCAAAAGTTAGTAGCATGGTAAAATGAGAACACTTAAGTGTAAAGTGTAAATTCAATCCATTTGTACCAAGAACTCTATTTTATTTTCAAAGGAAAACTGCCATCTTTGAACCTGTTTGTCTACCTCTAAATATAGCACTAGTAATAATTTATAAAGCCAATTACAAATACTCAGTTCCTTCTCATCCCCTCTCTAGATCCTCCAATCGGCACGGAGCACTGCGACTGGCTGTACGGCATCTTCGGCCACGAGACCTCCTGCACCAGATACTGGACCTGTTGGAACGGCACCGCTACTGAACAGCTCTGCATCGGTGGTCTTCTCTACAACGAGAACGCTCACTCCTGTGACTGGCCTGAGAACGTGGACGGATGCCAAAAACATCGTAAGTTACTATTAGCATGATGCTGTTGGATCTCACTGCAAGGCAAGGTCCTCCATACCCTCTCTCCATCTGTCACTATTCTGGGGCTGTGGATTTCCATCATTCCGCATGTGAGTCAAGGTCATCCCGCCATTTTCTCTTTGGTCTGCCGCGTGGCCGTTTGATCGTTGGGTACTTTTATTAATATACCTTCGGCTATGAGACCTCCTGCACTAAATACTGGACTTGTTGGAACGGAACCGTAATAGAACAACTCTGCATTGATGGTATTCTTTACAATGAGAACGTCAACTCCTGTGACTGGCCCGAGAATGTGGACGGATGCCAGAAACATGGTAAGTAAAATATTAATAAATTTGAAACGTAAACATTCCTCAAAAGCTTTCAGTAGACAAAATACAGCAACAGCCCTCAGTCTTAACATCAATATCTTCGAGAACAGTCTAAATAAATAAGTAGGTACCTAACAAAAAAAACAACTCCTGCGCAGGATCTATATTCCGTCACATAGCCGTGCTATTCTTAGAGTGCTAAGCAATTGGCGAAAGTCTTCTTGACATTATATCTCTTCTCTCGTTCTCGTTCTTTTCGATGTTCTTTATTTAAAATCTTGCTTGTAAGTGTAACCTGCCAGAAATTATTTGTCCTACTACTAACCAAAAACGTTTAAACAATTAAGACTAATCTCCATAATTTATCATCATAAATGTCTCATTACAATAGTATCTTCAGAAGCGTTTAAAATGCCATTTAATATATCAATTCACAATAATTTGACAGGCTCACAATAAATCCAACAGATTACGTACGCATTGAACGCCCGATCTCAAAAGATTCAATAGGGTATTGACAATAATCGGCACAGCTCAGCACTTTCTTTGTGGCACACAAATGAGGTGTCTGTACCTTATGTAGCCGACATGAAAGGCATGAATAATGATCTGACTCTATAACCCCACATGACTCGTGACCTATAAGATAAAAATCGATAGATATGTACTTAAAGCTGTTACGTACTGTTGAATGGTTCCCTCGGTCGACGCGACGGTGACTGTAATTTAGGTGTTAATAACTTGGTCATCGGTTGCCCATGTTTCGATTGGGATAGAGTTGCGACTAGCATACATTGGTTATATTACTTACCCTTTGATACAGATCTCGCGTGATGTTCAGCGAAGATACGGTCGTAGATGGCAGGCTAAAGCTAAATCCCTCCCTGGCTAATCTTAACATCAAGCCATAATAGAGACATCAGTCATAATGAACTCTTGGTGACACAGAGTTGAGCAATAAGTTGTAACTATAGCCACGGCTTACCACCAGTATAGCGAGTGGGAAAACCGCACATAACGAATTACTTTAGTCTAGTGAAATTACTGGGCTGAAGTGTCTTAACATCTTAAGACTCTCAATTAAGAAGCGTTGGCGCAGTGAACTGAGTAGCACTGTGCTAATTATGGGCAGCGTTATTATACCATCAGGGGAGCGTCTTGCTCGTCATCTTACTTCGTTGTATAAAAATAAATATATAGTCACTGATGCGGGACCGGGACTCGATCTCGGAATTATATCTGCACTAGCCCCTTAGCCACAATGAAAAATCCAATCTATGATTGTATCAGCATAGACGGCTACTTTATAATAAGTGCACACTTCCTGAGATTTCATGTTCAGCGAATTCGTGTTTATTATATCATACACTAGATTAATAACAAGGTAATAACTGGTTGCAATTACTTCACAGTTTTCACTAATCAATCAATCAACTTTCACCCTAATATCGCGTGCAATAAGGCGTATAATGGCATAATAGCACAACAACTTATGGCTTTTATGTAACTGTGTAATTGACAACGATCGACGATCAAGTGAAGATTGTGTCTAATTAAACTAATCGTTAAAAAAGGAAAGTGGTTTTTGATTTAATAGATTAACGATGTTGTCTTTATTTGTGGACATAAAAAAACGCGATTGTTGAATTAGCAGATTTAATATCTATGTTAGGTACAAGAGGGGGTCAAAAAGTCCGCGGAGATGAAGTGTGTTAGACGTTTCTTTATCTAGTTTTTAATTATTGTAGTAGTAATTAATATTATGTATGTAAGTAGACAGTTATCCTGCCCTGTAAGCCAAAAATCATCAGTTCGATTTCTTCAAATAGGGTACACAGAGACATACTCGTAAAAGTCACACGAACAGAGGCCCTTTTGAGCTTAAATAGTCTTTGAGTACATCTACAGAAAAAAACTCATATGCACAAATTATTAAAAATAATCAACATTTTAACTTTCTCGATTTACCTCTAGATAACTCGTTTTAATTTTATTAATTTATATAAAAAGTTAGTTCAGTAATATGATTTTGTACAACTAACATTAAAATACCTACGCGATAAGTCCCAACTAATAAAATAAACATTTAGGTAGGTACTTATAATCTTCAATTTAATTCAAATCTCCACAAATGCAAAACAATTTATCAAAACTAAAATCTTGTTCCTCGCAAAATCAATCTCAATAACAAAGAAAATGAAAAAGCTCCTTAGTACCTACTTACTTAATTAAAATTCATGAACCTGAAGGTCATCGACTTAATCTGCAGATTGCAAGTAATGAATCTAATTTGCCAACTGCATTCCAATTAGCAGCTGGGATCCCAATTTATATTGGCCCACGCAGATTCCAGACAAGTATTACAGATGTGGGCATGAAAATGACCAGTTTTTTAAATAGTTTTTTTTAATATTTTGTTAATATTATTAGTCGAGACTTATCGTGTACTCGTATGTGTTTAACGCTAGTTTTACAAAAACACAATACATATTATAAAATAACCATGTAATATTATAACCTCGACGTTTCGGCTCGGTTAAGCCTTAGTCTCGAGAGGAGGACTCACTATTAATTTTACAATATAATTTGATTGCTATATTTTGTGACTTTATCTATACCTAAACGTTTAGTCTGACTACTTTGATAAGGCAATGTCCTAAGTTTAGAAAAAAACCTGTACAGAGTGAGGGTTCTAAAACTAATTTTAAATACAGTGAACGATATCAGACTTAAATTCCTATTATTTCTTAATTACCTACTTAATTAAAAGTACAATTAAGTCCCACCTTCTTGGTTTAAGTATAGCCACCAGAAAAATACATTTCATATTTATAGTACCTAATGAATACATTTGATCAAACTATCATTTAATTTGTAAGTCTGTCTGGTCACGATTTGGTGTATAACAAGTTGTTTTGCTAAATATCACTAAATTAGTAATTTGTATTTATTTAGGTAAATTTATAACGTACAAATAGCTGTATAATGCATAACAGCATCTGATCAGATATCTGTTAATGGTAAGGTCCGAAAGACTTAATTCAGATGTCAACCCATTACATTAAGCTCTACGAACATAGAAATCTTAATCACAGCGCTCCTGCAACACATCAGATACGAGTTCGATCTGAACCCGGTCCGAGTTCGATATATGAATCCGTCAAAAGAAGATCTGGAGCAACCACAGCCATGCGATTTTTATGCGTTGTCGGACTATTAACGATGGACGGATAACGAACCTAAGTAGGCGCTTGATTTACTCTTTACACTTCTTAACATTGCATTGTTAATATACGAGTAATAAAGGCTAGCGATGCATTGAAAATTTTCACTATATTATTACTGTCTCATCTCTTATTGTTAACATCTCTGTGGCACGTAGGTATTCAGCATTAGGATTAAGATAACCTACCATTCACTCCACTTTCCTTTGATAGGTTCTATGTATTACAATAGCTTCGATCAATCAAAGGTGTTCAAGCAATCTGATTGAAAGCTTTGCACGACCTTTGGATCTTTGACGACTCTCATTACGGATAACGGGCTTTTTCTGCTCTTAGGATTATTTTATTAGTCCTTGGTTCTCAAGGTTTTTAGGGCTAAGAAAATGTTGATCTCATTGTTAGGTAGACAGGTTTATTTTCGATTTTCAAAGCACAGGGTCAAGAAAGAACTAATATATAAAAGACTGATTAAAATAATGCCAAATAACTTACTCGTAATTTATACGAATAGGTATATCTAACTAAATTATGCGCTTTTTTTCTTCCTTCGCATTTTCGAAGTTCTTCTCTGAACTTTTTTGATTTCTTTTGTCGGTTTAATGTACTTACTTATAATATGACCGAAGAAAGATAAATAATATTTCCCCTATATCTCCTTCCAGCGCTCTGCAATGAAGACCCCAACGGAAACGTGCCCATCGGCAAATCCTGCAACAGATACTGGCAGTGCCAGGGCGGGTACCCTCGTTTGCAACGCTGCCCCGCCATGCTGGTGTTCGACAGGAGGTCGCTGAGATGCGTCGTCCCGCCCACTGAGGAGTGCGAGGTTCCTACCACCACTGCACCACCTCCGGAAGAAGTTGAAGAGGATAATAGACCGGTATTTTATTTTAAATTCATTATAGGTTAGCCTTTAACTCGCGTGATGTTAAACGACGATACGGCCGTAGATGGTCACAAAATAAAGGGTCCTCGTCTGCAACGCTGCCCCGCCATGCTGGTGTTCGACAGGAGATCGTTGAGATGTGTGGTCCCGGCCACTGAGAAGTGCGAGGTTCCTACCACCACTGCACCACCTCCGAAAGAAGTTGAAGATGATAATAGACCGGTAATTATAGACTAAGATCAGCGGATTAGCCTATCTATCTTTCTTTGCTGGAGGTTTAGACTTCCTTTGCAGCAAGTCGACTATGTGGGTAGTGGTTACCCCAACAGTGCCAATAGTATTCTACCACCTCTACATTACAGTGGGACCGTGTAGGAGGGCACTGTAGCTGGTGAAATTATACTGGGCTGAAGAGTCTTAACATCTTATGACTTTAAGTAAGAAGCGTTAACATAAATGTGAAATCTTGAATGGCACTGTACAGGTTATGGGCAGCGTTGTCTCTTAATATCAGGAGAGCGTGTCGCTCCTCTACTTACTTTTTTGCATAAAAAAAGATTAACCTGAATTAGCAGGATCCAGAGTTTTCGTTTGGAGGGGAGGCTTAACATCGCTGATATGCACAGTTTTGGTCTAAGATTTTGAAAAACTAGGTACTATATATTTGGATGCAGTCTGCATGCAAGTCCTACGGTTGATGATGATACATTTTTGAATTTAATATATCTAATAAGACAAGTTAGTAATATTAATACGGATGGTGATAGATACATTACTTTTTTGTCCATCTAGTAGATTATAAAAAACTATTGATTGCAAAAAAAGTTAATCATAATATTATGTTATTGAAATAACATTATAATTTATTAATGATATAATTTATACATTACTGTTAAAAAATCATTTTGTAATCTTCCCTACTGAGTTCATTTACCCACTCTGCCTTCTCAACATCAAAGTACTGCATAAATTAATATACCTACGGAAATTAAATTATATTCTCGGAAGAATCGCAATCAAAATATCGTCCGCTTCGCTTATTTATCGATAATTGATTATTTATTGGAATGAGTTTGTGGAAGGTACACCTGCTATCGCTCCACCTTGATCACTTTTGAAATACGCAGGAAAATATAAATATATCGGAAATTAAAATGGCGTGCGTATTCATGTGTTCGCCATTTGTAAGGTTTTTTTTACTTGATCATTGTTTTGTAGGTGTTTTGAAGCCTTTTTAACAAGAAGTACCTACCTATTCAATTAACTCAATAGTTTATTTGCGTCCTTAGAATTAGGTACATAAGGTCTCAGTTTTGTTTGTACATAAAGTATTTCTAAGGTTTGATTAAACAAAAAAATGAAAAATCAAAAGTATATCAAAAAAATCAGAAAGTGCAATATTCAAATGGTATTTTTATTCATTTTTGTGAATAAACGGCATAAACTCACTTGTATTTACTTCGGCTTTGTGCCGACCGTTTCGATCCTGTACGAGAATCTTCTTCAGGGAGTAGCTGCGGTTAAGCGCCGGCGTCCGCGCAAGTAAATACAAGTGAGTTTATGCCGTTTATTCACAAAGATGAATCTAAATGCTCACGAATCGTTTAGTGTAAAAATGGTATTTTTATGTTTTGCCTCCATTGTTTAAAAAGCGACATTTTAGAAATTTTCCAAATTGGTTCACAATTTGGAAAATTTCTAAAATGTCGCATTTTCAAAATTACCCTAATTTATAACATGCATTATACAGACGATGAACTTTAAAATCTAAAGGGATTATGTGAGACTTCACCCATTGAATCTCCGCAAGTCCCTCATTTGTAAGAAGGTTCACAATTCCATTTCAGAAAATACCGTGAGACATTTGTTTTTGGTTACGGCCGTTTTCTAATGATACACAATTAATTTGTAATGATTACAATTGTTTTTTTTTTCGAAGACGTCTGAATCGATTTGTTATTTTTGGTTTAAAAGGGTAAATATAACGTACTTTACAGATCCCATTAAAATTTTATCAAAATCGGTCGTGCGTTTTTCATATTCTGAATTAATTTATTATGAATTGAACTTGTACAGTGAATAGGAAACTTAGTTTCTATGCAGTATAAAATAAGTACATATTCTACTTCTTCTGTAAATTATATAACAATTTTAGGTCTCTCATAAAATATTATACAGAAAAGGCCCAATATTACCTTATACCCTCACGATTTACAAAAATGTATATCTAAATCGAATCATCTAGAATATTGTAAGAAATATCCAGAAAAGATTCGATCCGACGTCGGTGTTATTAAATTACGTTTGTACGGTGTAAACGTTGCTGAAAAAATGTTTTGTTTGCAAAAATTGGATTTCTAATATTAAAGTACGCGAGTATAAGTAAATTTCGTGCCTTGCCTACCGTAGCTATCATTTCTTTCCTTCTTATAAAGTGTATGAATTTTAATATTAAATCTTATATTTTTTTGTATATAATTTTTCTTTCTATCTTGTTTCAAAGGGTTACCACATAATGAAATCAAAATCGGTTGTGTGGTTGTCAAATGTTATAAAAACTCGTTCTCGCTTATTCATTCGTGCTGGCCCTTAAACTCCCAAGCGGCTCGATAGGGCCGCAACCACCCCATTCTAATTTAGCTTTATTTTAAGAATGCTAGAAACTAATCCAATTCACCCCCGCTTGAAAACAATTGAAGCGCTAGTAGCTAAGGAACTAAAAGTTAATAAATAGACATTTTTTAAATTCACTTTTCCATTATCCATTTTCAAAAGCTATGCAAATAAACAGTCTTGCATTCGAATAATCAACTAATCTTCCCAATCCAAGTCCCATTGAAAATCACAGATTGAAAGCGGTTGATATCGCTTGAACGCTGTCCGAGATCCCAAGAGATGTCTACCCTATTCACGGTTTATCGACTGAACGTCCTGAATCCCTTCGCTCACCGCAAGGACAACTAACAAAGGGGGGCTTGTACTCGTCTAATAAATGATGTATCTGGTAACTAACAAAGGGTGTTTACAAGGACACGAAAATACAGCTAATTCTCTACGTTCTAAGGAAGGGTTATCGTTGCTATTATTTATTAAACGACCGCAAATAGAAGAACCTTTTTTATTGTGCTGTGTCAGTGGCTAGAGAATTGCATTCTGGGTATAGGTTGTTTCACCACTACTCCTTTACTTCAAATAGGCTAACAATAATGATATTTTTACAGAATAATGTATATGTACTTACATAGGCGGATCCAGGATTTGGTTCTGGGGGGGGCCAAGGTGCAGGCGGGCAAAAATATTATAATATTTACTACGAAAAATGTAGCTCGCTCTGAGCAGTTAGAAAGTTTAAACATCCCTAATAATATGTGCGCGAGCAGCTTGCTGCGAGCGGCGAGAAAAAGATTATAATCTTTACCATGAAATATGTGCAAAATTCGTAACTCTACAATGCTTCTGGGGGGCCTTGGCCCCCTGGCCCCCCCCCCCTAAATCCACCTATGTGTACTTATATATTTTATGATCTTAATCCTCAGTACGTCATGTCCTTTACTTTAGAACATTATTATGCTTATCATATAGGCATATGCTACGCTCACTTAACTTAGTCTTCTGTCTTACTACTATCCATCCGTATATCGCTCTATATAACCACGCGGCGACTGAAGGACTATTCCCACCCAAACGGTTCATTAATTTTACTTGTAACTTTTTTTTTCAGAACCAGCCATCCAAGCGGCCAGGCAACGACTACCAGGAGCGCGCGAGGCCAAGGAACTAATTCCAGCATCTTTCTAGCAGAGTGGATCTTCTACCAAAATACTTAATTTCATCTCCATTCCACTGCGGTTGAAGATTTAGGCATGAGACTTGAACACGTTACCTTTGATTAATAATACCTTTAATTTCTTGGACTAAAAAGGCATTTTTTTTAATTCTTTAGATTTAAAGATACTACTGTTTTTCTCATAGTTTCGTTCAAAATTGAATGTGTTGCTCCAATATTTCTTATTGCCAACCGGCATTTTCAGATCATTGGAACTTAGTTAACTAAACTTGTAAAAGAAGAGCTGTTTTTTTTTTAACAATCCGACTGAAATTGATATTCCAGTTCAATTTAACTAAATAGTAATACAACAAGTCGACTAATTTGTTAAAGTACCTACGTAAAAATGCTACATAGACCGTAAAGCTTTCTGTAAACTCTAACTGTGTTTTCAAGTCATGCCTATATTTTAACTTTTCCCATACTTTCCCTCCCACCATATCCCTGGAATTTCTGTTTAGTATTTAATTTTAATTTTAATTATCATATAATTAGTCTTAAGTGTAAAATATACTGCCGTTCTTAAATACTCAATTATTCTATTCTATATGAAGAGAATTTATAAAATCATCTCTAGCTTCTTATTTATAAAACTCTAAATGTATTAATTTTAAGTTTATGCGAAATTGTCTCTTTCTTTACCTTATAGTCATATTATACGTGTAAGTTCGTAATATTCTTAAAATAAATTAAATAGGACACAATATTTTGTTTTAATTTTTATAAGTAATAATAATTATTATCAACCTATATTTAGATACGTATGTAGGTATTAATATAAGAAATAATAAGTCGTTGTTCGACCCCATTCTGTGACAGTTGCCCTAAAATAAAATGTCTATGAAAAAATATCGATTACATTTTCCAATAACTCATTAATTAAGTAAGAACATCCACACCATTATCTAAAAATTCCCTGATAATATTGGCAAATGAAACATTATAACAACGCCTTATTCTTTCTCGGAAAAGAGGATAAATCTGTTTTCTAAGTGCATGGACCTAGATAATCTCTGGTTGGAAACTCCCGAAAAAAGGAATGACTCACCCCTAGTACGCCAAACTCGAGTCTACACTCTGCACTGCTGCACTTACCCACACAATTTCATACATCTACAATGTAATTGGAAGTATGTATGTAGATTCTACATACTCCCAATTTTGTAAGCAGTTGTGCTACTGGTATGGTAACCTTCATCATCATCATCATCTCAGCCGTAAGACGTCCACTGCTGAACATAGGCCTCCCCTTTGGACTTCCATATGTACCGGTTGGAAGCGACCTGCATCCAGCGCCTTCCGGCGACCTTTATAAGGTCGTCTGTCCACCTTGTGGGTGGACGTCCTACGCTGCGTTTGCTAGTCCGTGGTCTCCACTCGAGCACTTTTCGACCCCATCGGCCATCCGCTCTCCGCGCTATGTGGCCTGCCCATTGCCACTTCAGCTTGCTAATCCGCTGGGCTATGTCGGTGACTTTAGTTCGTCTACGGATCTCTTCATTTCTGATTCGATCACGTAGAGAAACTCCGAGCATAACCCTTTCCATAGTTCGCTGTGGTAACCTTCACTTATGAGGAAAAGGAATTCCATAGCTTTGCAACAAAATGGTTAAAAATATAAGTTTGACACTGATTTGTGGAAAAAAAGTCAAATTATCTTAATACGATAGCTTCTAAAACTTACATAGTATTTGCCAACTTTTGTGCCTATTTAGTTAATACACTTTACCCTTTCTAAAAGAATAACTAAGAATTAGCTTGGAACCTTAAACCTAAGTAATTGATGTTGATTTGACCTTCGTTTTCCTTTGCTGAAACCAGAGAAAATAATTAAATGCTGGGAGGGAGAAATGGCGACTAGTGTTGGTAATACAACTATTGATCAAAACAAACTGTAAAAAACTGTGCTTTTTGCTGTAATCACCACAAAATTTATAAGTAAGTACACAAAAGGCATATAGGTAATCTAACTAATATTATAAACGCAGGCACGTCGCGGCAGACGGCAAAGCGGCATCCTTACTTAGTGGCGTTACCTACTGCCCGCACTAAGCGTTTTGCTTCGTCTTTCTTAATGAGAACTGGTCGCGTTTGGAACACTTTGCCGTCATCCGTGTTTCCCGAGCGGTACAACTTGGGTATCTTCAAGTCACGAGTGAATAGGTACCTTTCTAGGCAACTTACGTGATCCATCGTCGACCGCATTTTCACTTTCCATCAGGTGGGATGTGGTCAAACGTAGGCCTATCCCGAATAAAAAAAAAAAAAAAAACTCACGTTTATAATATTTGTAAGAAAATATAGATGTCTGATGTCTGAATGTATGTTTGTTATTTGTTGCTCTTTCACGCCTAATCGGGTGGACCGATTGAGCTGAAATTTGGTATTATAGAGACCCTGGAATAACACATCAACCTCAACATAAATTCATAAAAATAGACTTAGTAGTGATTAAGTAAGCAGTTTATAAGTATCTACTTAGATAAATATAACCCATTTCTAAATTACATCTGACAACCAAAAAAAATATTAATGACATCTTTAGGAACGATGTGAAATTTAAGAGTGGACGAATCCTACCTCATACATTATGTATCTACATACCTCTATATATAAACCTTCCCTTTACCGGATCACGTAAGTCGATACTTTAAGAATAGACAAAGCAGATAGGACGGGTTCGAATCCCTTCCTATCATTAGTCACTAATGAAGGTCGGAAGGTAGAGGTCCATAATTAATGATACCATTAAACTAATTAATATATATCACTCGCACATGTTGTTTAATCTGATTTTCACTTTTAGTTCACTCTGTGGTTGAGCTGATTTTGATGCGTTACTCGAAGACGCCTGAACCGATTTGGAACATTCTTTTATGACGTTTTCAGGTCCCGTTTCATTTTTATCCAAATAGGTCTAATGGTTTTTAAAATAATTAACTAAAATTTCTTTAGAAGGCATAGAAACACTGCAACGTGTCGACACATTTCTCAGTTTTGAACGCGAGTGCTCAGTTTTGAGATTTGAACCAAGGGCTCCAAGATTATAAACCGGACCTTACGACCACTGGGCCACGGACGCTACAAAAGCGTTATCTATTCTATAATATTATAAAGCCGAGATAAAACGTTCACCAATTAAGTTTACCTCTTTTCCTTGTAAACTAAAATAGCTCCTAAAATATATATTACGTCTGACCTGAAAAGCCTTACACATAAGACCCATTGAGTTCATTATAAGCCAAAACCACTCCAAGAAATGTCAAGTGGTAATATTACTTACCTGGCTAATGGGAAAGCTTTGACGAAATTGACAAATTTAGGGGAAAATCGGTTATGGGGTTGTTTTCGGTATGGAAAAGCCAATGGCCTCGTATAGTTACGCTTTATGGCTATGGTTTCCATTGATCTATTTTGGACGGGAAGGAAAATGTTTTTCAGGTGTTTTTTGGTCCTTATTTTTTGGTGGATCAGGACAAACTTTTGTGGTTACACAAAAGTTCTATAAATATAAAAGACTAGCTGCGCCCAGCGGTTTTACCCGCCTATTTGTTATTCCAGGTACTATTTGTTACTGTAGCCTGTTATTTCAAGGTCTAAGGTATCTCAATACCAAATTTCAGCTCAATCGGTCCACCCGTTCAGGTGTGAAGAAGTAACAAACATACACACACACACAAAGTCATGCATTTATAATATTAATGTAATGTGTCGTTTAAAGTCATTTATGGTTTGCAATTTAATGGTAATTCAAAAAATTACTTATAACTTACGAGTATCTATCTACTATATAAAATAATGAAAGCCTGTGCACTCACCTTTATGACATCAGGTAAATAAATGGAATTCAATCATTTTGGTAATCAACCGTTGGGGTAGACGAGTTCTCGAATGGAGACCGCGTCTCGGTAAACGTAGTGTAGGGCACCCATAGGCGAGATGGGGCGATGATATCCGGAGGGTCACTGGGGGTGGGTGGAAAAGAAAGACGGAGGACCGAGTTGAGTGGCGTGCCATGGGGGGAGGCCTATGTCCAGCAGTGGACGAACATAGGCTGATGATGATGATAATTTCATTTCATTTCATTTATTCACACATGTAACTAACAGATAAACCAAAACATTACATGGCTAGGTTATGGGTAAGATGCGTTAACAATAGAACCTTGAATGCACCTATCTTATCATTAAAAATATCCAGATCTGGATGTTGAGCTAATAGATTATTGATGAGTTTTATGACTCTTGGAATAGGAGTATTATTTGCATGCATAGTGTGGAGGGCGGGCGGCCCTACCAGCAAGCGAGGCCGGCGGCGCGGGTAGTGGTCGGCGCCGGCGCCACGCAAACGAGGATTAGGCACACACAGTCGAAGCTCCGATAGCACAGACGGATTGTTCACTTTGTTGTGTAAAAGTAAATAGAAGTGCTACATTAGGTGCATTTTACGTCTCAGCTCTAATGTATACATACCTACCATGCCCGTAACAAATAGTGACGGGAACATGTACGGGTAGTATCCATACATTTTCTTGTAAATGAATCTATTGAACTTACGCTGGATCTTTTCTACCATCAAAATATATTTCCTCTCGTGAGGATCCCAAATTACTGCACCATATTCTAGTCGACTTCGCACGTAGGCTGTAAAAAGGGCTGTTGGCGCATTAATATTTTTAAAATTATAAGATGTCCGCATCAGAAATCCTAACATTCTATAGGCTTTTTTGCACACTTCAACAATGTGGTCTCTAAAGTTAAGCTTTGTGTCCATGGTAAGACCCAAATCCCTCATTGTATATACCCTATCTAATGTCGTCGTGTGTAGTCATGTAAAGTCGGTGACGGAGATCGAGTAAACGTCATAAGCTTGCACTTACTGGAATTGAAGTGATAATGATGAATCATTTTGGATTGCTACTGCCTAACAAAATTTTCCTTACATCTTTGAGATGAACGAACTCTACAGAACTCTAAGCCTATGTATCATCTATGGATTACCTAACTTTCCTACGCAAAAAGCTTTTAATAAAGCGGATTTGACATCTCCAGAGTTTACCCTTGTGAGTCGTAAAAAAGAAGAATTCGGAACAAGTTCACGTCGCCAAGTTTTTTACGTTAAAAGGTAAATAATATAACAAACACCTAAGTGCAGGATTGCGGAGGATCTCTTTGAACATGCCCTAACAAATTGGAAGAGGACCTGCCCCAAGGGAAGAGGTGTACCTACGTCATACCACGGTAAAGTATATCTCTTTACCGTGGTCATACGTCACTGCATATACAGGGTTATTGATTTTATACTTTTTACTTATTTTGGACTCAGACTGTAACTTTGTAACGTGACGATGCGGCATAAGTTGGAGCACGCTTATTCGGTAAAAACCTTTCTCTCTTTTTATTCATTCTGATGTGTCTTCCTTTTATTTACTATTGATATTATCCACACGATCACCTTATGTAAAGTAATGATGCTGCCGTAGATGGCAGCTCTTGAACCTTTTATTTGCGATTTTAATAAGGATTGTGTATAGAAAAAATATTCGTAATACAACAAACTCTTAATACAACTAAAAATATTCTAACTTAATAAATTCAAAAAATAGAGGTCCTTATCTAATTTTGACCCCCAATGACATACGTCATTGTTACCGATAACCCTGTATAGATATGTAGGTACAAATAACAGAGGAACTCTTTAGTATTCTGCGTCTGCCGAATCCCTTCCTACTTAACCTCGATACACATTATAGAGTTCAACTCTCTACAGGGAGTTCTTTGCGATTGGCTTATCAAATTACCCTACTTTAAGTGACTAACTTTATGTTTTCGTCATATTATGCGTGTTTGTCAAAGAGAGACACGTAATACTAAGTTTTATTATTTTTATGTGTGCTGAATTTATTATTTTTTAATTATTCAGCACAACGCTGGGACTAACTTAATGCAAAAGTAGCATTTTCTACCAGTTGTCCTGAAAGTGAAGAATAGAACCGGACAAGAGATGGCGGACAACCCTGACGTCATTTTTCTTGATTTAGTCTGGGGTTTGTTTGGGGTTCACGCTGCAAAATCCATTTGAGTGTAAAATTCTTGGTAGGAGTAGTTTATTTTTATTATAAGCCGTGTGGATTGTTAATTGGATGATCTGCAGTAAGATGTTTAGCTGCGCAGTATAACCATTCTCCTAGGTAAGGCACATTAAACTGTCGGTTGTGCACCTATGAATATGAAATATAATTATAATCTATGTAATTTTCCCTAAAAGGCACTAGGTATAACAGAAGAAATCCATTCTCTTGTTGTTGGTTGTGCTACCGGTCACCAATTAAATATATTGAATTAATTTAATCAGCAAAATAAATATCAGAATAATCTTAACGAACCTACTGTGATTATATAACACACCCTGTACATAACTGTTATAATGTGATTTACTAACACCTACGCACAAGCAACGTGAGGTGAGGACAAAATTAAAATTTTACTATTCTATTGAAATCTAAAAAGCTCTACTCTCGCTCTCTCTCTCGTTATAGTGTGCTAACCACAAATGTTAATGCTCCATTTCAGTGTTTACTTAGGTATATCTGTTTCAGACAGAGTTTAACAGTTGTGAACTGAGCGTAGGCGTCCAAGGTTCGACATTAATTGACCAAAATCGGATTTAAAGTCTTTGCATAATAATTATATGAGTCGTAGCCCCGACCGTACGTAGTTTTTTTTTCTCGCCTCAAATAATGAACTTACATGATAAAGTTAATTTATATTCAATGACATTATTATACAGCCCTGGATATGCAACTACGAGTGCCTCTAGTCACTCGGGCTAATGCTAAGGGCGACAAATTTTAAGATGAGAAAAAAGTCCTTAATTCTACCGATAATACTTAAAAATCTTACTTATATTATAAACGTGAAAGTTTGTAAGAATGGATGTCAGGATGTCTGGATGTGTTTTTGTTACTCTTTCACGCCTAAACGGGTGGACCGATTGAGCTGAAATTTGGTATACAGATAGCTTGGACCCTAGAATAACACATAGGCTATAGAAAAGCAGGTAAAACCGCTGGGGCAGCTAGTTGTTTATAAACCAATCATAAATCAATTAGTCACGTTTTCCTATTATAATACCAATTTATATACCATATACTAATTTAGATTCATATTATACTAGCCTGAGAAAATAGGTGTTTTAACACAGAAAAAAGATTAGTTTCTTAGTCTATAAACAATTAAAAAATATCTACTTACGTAATAAAATTACTTATTTATTATACTTTAATTTACCAGTATATAAATCTAGTCCTAGCATATCAAAGCTACAGAGCTTAATACAGTCTTATAAAAGCCGAAATAATATTACGAAAGCTTTGACATAATATTTCGTGGAAGGAGTTGTGACGTCACAGGCAATTTGGAAGCCCTTTATTCCATCAAGCGTTGACATCTTCTTGAATCAGACTCGTTTATCTTTATTATAAGGTTCATTAGGCACTTTCTCATAACTCTTAAATAAACAGACTAAAATAGATCAATTTCAAACTGTTAATGTTTTGAAACAATAAATATTGCTGGAAATAACCCTTGCGTATAAAGTTTAGCATCACCGAGCTTTTCAACGAGCCCATTCGTTGGCCTTTGTAGAAGAAAGTTCATCAGCAACCAGCAACGAAGCGAAAGAACGGTAGAGTTTTTTTGTAAAAAAAATTACAGTCGGCGATGGCGAGAAGAGAGACGAATTTGGTTGTGAATAACGCCTCTTTTCTTCTTTCCTCCAACCTCAGGCGTGTATCATGATTAAATTCACGTCAAAGCGACTCGTCGCTAACAAGTGGCTTTCTATCAAATTTTAATATTTTTGCATTTGTGAAAAAGAAAGACCGACGCGACGCTAAACTATAATTTGGGTACAGAATCCACATAATATTATGCTCGACTGCATTCAAATCGTACACCTTTTTAAAGACACTGGAGCATCTTAGTTGTTTTCATCACCATTAATTCAACGTATTTTTCAAAATATTTTTTCATTAGTGCAAGTTGCCAGCATTTTAAGTAGATTATTTTCATCTGGCAAGATAGAACGAGAGTTTATCGACGCCCGAGCCCTTCAGGGTGCATAACTCAGGGGAAACAACCTGGAATTTCATTTGAAGAAACTTGCCAACTTTACTGCATTTTTAAAATGAGCTAGCTGCTAATATTTTTCGACAAAACGCTAAGAAGAATTACAAGCTGATTATTTATTTTATTTATTTATTTATACTTAGATAGTACGGTTTACACCAATTACACTATTAAGTTAGAGAATTATTATACATGGAACATTAAACTATAAGTAGATAGAACAAAGTAACAAAAGATCTTAGAAGCTAAATAAAGCAAAAAAGAAAATAGAATATTATAATAGTACCTACCTACAAACAAAACAATAATAATATAGAATAAGCCTGAATACCATAGTCATTATTACGTATTACACTCAAAAAACTCAAGACAAACTAACATTATTTTATTTAAGCTATCGGCAAATACATCAAAATCAGGTCTCTTGTCCAGGATATTGTTGAGAGTCGTGAGTGTTCGCGGAATAGGTGAGCGGGAGTGGGCAACAGTTCGTGAAGAAGGTACTGAGAAGAGGCGGTGTTTTCTATTGCGGAGATAATTGTTGGGAGCGAAAAGACGAAGCAACTCCTGGATAAGGTCGGGGGCATCTATTTTACTGTGTAAAATTTTGCACATCGTCATAAATTGGTCGCATGACCTCCTCACTTCTAGCGAGTTGTAACCAAGGCTACCTAAAAGGAATTTACTGGGATAAAGGAATGGGTAATATCCAAATCTGCGTTTGTATAAAAACCTCAAAAAAGCTTTTTGGACCTTTTCTAACATTAAGGTATAGGTGCTTTCATAAGGATGCCAAATGCTAGAGCTGGCCTCAAGTTTTGTCCTAACCAAAGCACTGTAAATTAATCTAACTACATGGTCACTATGAAAGTCTCGTGAGTTTCTAAGAATGAAACCTAGTCTCTGAAAGGAGTTTTTGGATATAGCGATTATGTGGTTGTGAAATGTAAGCTTTTGATCGAATATGACTCCTAAATCTCGTATCTCAGTGGACCTTGAAATGTCAGAAGATCCTATTTTATAATGGAACTCGATCGGATGTCGAATTCGACCAAAAGTCACAGCGAAGCATTTAGATGTGTTAAAATCCATTCTATTTGTTATGGCCCATTCATATACCGCATCCAAATCACGCTGTAAATTGTAGCAATCATTGATGGACTTAATTTCAATAAAAAGTTTTAAATCATCGGCGTAGAGCAGACATTTGGCGTGTTTTACTACATTAGGGAGGTCATTTATCATGAGAATAAAAAGAAGAGGTCCGAGTATTGAGCCTTGGCTTACTCCTGAGCGCGTATGGTAAAGCTGTGAGTCGTACATACCTAACCTGACGAATTGCTGTCGATCGCTCAGATAGTTGGCAATAAGTTTAAGCAACCCAGGAGCGAAACCCAATTTACTTAATTTCATTAAAAGAATGTCGTTATTAACTCTATCGAATGCCTTACGAAAGTCCAGATAAAGGACATCAACTTGAGATCTACGATCTATGCGAGTTGATATATAGTTAACAACTGTTAAAAGGTTAGTATTGACAGACCTTTGTCTTCTAAAGCCATGTTGCTCATTACATAGATAATTTTCGACTTGCCTGTATATTTCATGATGTAGGATGTTTTCAAACACTTTAGCAGGAGCTGGTAAAATTGCAATTGGTCTATATTCTTCAACTGATTTTTTATTGGAACTTTTTGGAATAGGGGTTACTCGGGAGATTTTCCATTGTGATGGATAAATACCGGTTGATAGAGCTAAATTAAATATGTGGCAGAGAGGACGAGCAAAATACTTTACTCCTTGTTTGATAATCCATGGAGGAATGACGTCTGGACCTATGGAGCTGTGAGACTTTAATTTTTTAATTGCAGAGTTAACTTCAAGTGTAGTGATATTTAAGATATTTATGTAATTACTCGTTGGATCCGCGTCTAGATGATTATGTGTTTCAGAGTTTAATAGGGGAACCTCAGGTAGAAAAACGCTAGCAAAATATTCTGCAAAAGCATCAGATGCTTTAATGCCAGTAATGGTCTGATTTTTGTGGTTGATGCTGTGGTCAAATCCTCCTTTGGTTTTTAGGCTCGAGATATGTTGCCAGAAGCTGCGTGGATTTAAAGTGATGTTATCCTCGACTTTATGCACATAATTATTGTAAGCAGTTGAAATGCGAAATTTTAATGATGCTCTAAGATTTGAAAAAAGATTATAAGTATCCTGTGACTGATTTTGCTTCCAGCTAGAGTGTAGTTTTAATTTAAGTTTAATGTCTTTAATAATGTCATGAGAAAACCATATGGGATAACGTTCTGAGAATTTACGGTATTTTTTGGGAATGCAGCTATCAAAAATGGAATATACTATTTTGTAAAAGTTGTCAGTGCTCGATTGAATGTCTTTAGTTTGAAGTACGTCGTCCCATGATGTATTAGACAATAAATTAAAAAGAGTATTCGCATCAGCTTTTTTGAAATTCCAGTCTTTGCTTCGTTGGATATTACTAGGTTCGATCCGGTCGTTTTTAGAGACAGTGAGAGTTTTAAATACGATATCTAAAGGAGGATGATAAAGATCAGGTGGCACTATGCCGTCTATTGACTCAACTGTTGTCGTTAGATTTAGGCTCTCATCAACATCCCGGACAAGGACAATATCTAATTTACCTCCATATACATTATTTACATGATTCATATCAGACATACCACAAAAAGATAAGAAATAGCAGTAGTAATTATTAACACTAGCAGATGCACTGTTAAGATTAATATCACCAAGTATTATTACAATTCCTTTTAGGTCGTTAATAAAACTTTCAACTTTACAGAAAAAACGCATGTAATCTTCATCACGAGCACTAGGTTTAATGTATACTACACATACGTGTAATTGATGGTTTTGCCAAAGAAAACTAGCCCATAAGTCTTCGCCAGTGTCAGTTTCCCAGTGAGAATGTCGTTGGAGTTCAATAGGAGTTCGCGCCGCTAGTAACACCCCACCACAAGGTGTCGATCTATCACGACGCAAGATATGCCATTGACTATTTATGAGTTCCGAGTCTAGCACAGAATTGTCCAGAAATGTTTCAGTAGCCGCTATTAGATTGTGTTCCAGAAGAAGAAGGTTATTTCTCCATGTTCTAAGTTTGGTTTTTAAACCACGGACATTTTGATAAAAAAAGTTAAGCAGAGATATATTTTTAAATCTTACGAAATGGCTGGGTATCAGATTGATTATAAAATAGGTGTCTCAAAATATCTTGCTCATGGCATGGTTAGTAGATGCTAAGTATTTATTTCATCTTCTTATATAATCAAGATAAAGAAATTTTATGTAGCTAAAGCTTTTCAATATATTGTGTAGGTAAAGCTTGTATAATAATAAGAAAATGATAAAATTGTAACGAATACAGTTAATATTTCCCTCAACATTTTTTTTATTTTATTCTATGAGTCCATAGGTATAGAAGTTAGATAATTATGATGTTTGTTATTAATAGTATTAACGTCATTCCCAGGATAGGAATCAAACATATCCAGCACTCTAATGAGCAGGCATTATCCATTAATAAATCGATCTCGTCTTTTACATCTGCTAACATAAAATAAACCTTCGGTACAAAAATCGCAACATGTATTGGTAGAGCTGTGACTAATGCAGATTTGGATACCAGCAGTTCACTCGTATTAAGCTCACAGACTCCCTAATTAAATTTTACACACTTCGAAGCTACCCGTCTGAATGCCGTTTGGAGAGCCATTTATATAAGTTTAAACTGAAGGCTAAATTTGTTTTTAAGTGGATTATCACCAATTAATACTGCATATTAGGTATTTAGTCTTACAGATTTAATTAGTTTAACATTTCACAAGAGATTTGAAAGTCTTAAGCGGATTTTCAGTGCCTAAGTTAGTTTTTAATTACTATATTATAAGTATTTATAATTAAACTCTATCAAATAAAATAAATTCAATATTAATGCTGATATGAGGTATAAAATTTAACACTTTTCAGCCAAAGAAAATGTTTGTGACGTCATAGAAATGTAGTGCAATTTAGAAGTGGTTGAACCCTACTACACACCAAGTGCATAAAAATTTAGTAGTCTCGACAGGCAAAAAATCCCTCGCGCAGCTCGACCTAGAATCTAGGATCATAATTTTTTTAATAAACATGGCCAAAGTTAGGAACTATTTTTTTTATTAATATTCATAGGCTAACCTTTGACCATGATCGCGACGATGCGGCCGTAGATCGTAGCAGACTAAACCTAGAAACCGGGATAAATCCATCCCCAGCTTCACTGAACATCATGCCGGAACTCGGAACACAGTGCATAATCGCCACTTGGCGACACAGTATTGTGCAGTGAGTGGTAACTAGCCACGGCCGAAGCCCACCACCAGTAATAATAAATGTGGCCAAAAAAGGAACTAATTTATTATTGTGCAATATAGAGTCCCTCAAACCATTACACGTAGACACAAGCGCCCCAGTCCAAATTTATTGACATCGTAGACTGTAGTAAGAATGAACCCAGAATTCTATAGAGCAACAGCTTTAAGATAAGATAAGATAATCATTTATTAAATAAAGTGCGTTTACAGTCTTAACATAAAAAATACATTAAGTCGTGCGCTGCACAAAATTTTCGTCATTATTTTTCCTGAGAAAAATAAAACATACATTAATAATTATAATATGAATCATACTTATAGCTGTAAAGGGGCTAGTATATAGTACATAATATTAGTTTCTTGTAGGTAGGTATAGACACTAGGTATCTGGTATAAATGTCTGATTGTAATCAAAGTCTAAATATTCTTTAATGTTATATAGTGTATTTTGAAGTAAAAGTTGTTTAACATGGTTCAAGAATTTATTATTTTTCTCTATTGATTTAATGGATTCTGGTAAGTGATTATATATAGTTTTTGACCCATAACTATTGGAAGTTTTTGTGATAAACGTAGTTTATGGTATGTTGGCTCTAGGAGTATTTTTTGTCTTGTACGTCTTTTGTTGTTTGTTTCTCTTAATTTATATGCATTCATATTATTTCTAACATATTTAATGATTTCATAAATATATGTAGACACTAAAGTTAATATTTGTTGTTCTTTAAAGTGATCTCTACATGTCTCTCAATATCTTCCCCCTACCAAAACCCTAATTGCACGTTTCTGCATTTTTAAAACTCTTTCGTAGTCTGTGGAACATCCCCACAATATTATTCCGTAAGACATTAATGAATGTATATATGCATAATAAATTTCTTTTAAGTTGTTGCCTGATGTGAGTCCTCTCATTTGTTTCAATGCGTAAATTCCTTTTGCCATTTTTTTACAAGTGGTATCTACATGCTGCTTCCAAGACAGAGTAGGGTCCAGTTCGAAACCTAGCAGTTTTACCCAGTTTGAGCTGACACATTCAGTATTGTCACACAAGTCTACAGAAAATAATTGTTGTTTAGGCGTAAAGTTGTTAAAAAACATTATTTTGGTTTTATCTGAATTTAATTTAAGTCCATTTATTTGAAACCACTCGCTTAATTTAAACATTGTTTCTCTAATTTCCATTTTTAGATCTAAGATTGTGTCAGCTGACAAGATAACTGTAGTGTCGTCCGCATATTGTAAAAATTCGCCATTAATTTCTAATTTATCTATGTCATTTATAAAAATCAAGAATAAGACATTTCCTAGCGACGAGCCTTGTGGTATACCTACTTTACTAATTTTAGCTTTAGATCGTAATGGTTTTTTATTCATTTTTATTTCTACTGTCTGTTCTCTGTTTTCTAAAAACGATGCAATTAGTTTGAGACTGTCATTATTGATTCCGTAAACCTCGAGCTTCTTTAAAAGGAGCTCGTGGTTCACGGAATCAAAGGCTTTGGAAAGGTCTATAAACACTCCTGCTACTTTCTTTTTGTTTTCCAGATATTCCGCGATTTTTTCCGTAAGCTTCTGAGTGGCTGAAGTTGTAGACCTACCCTTTCTATATGCAAATTGAGAGCTTGATAGTATTTTGTTTAAATTCATATGTGACATCAAACTATCTGCCATAATAGATTCAATAATTTTCGACATCGTGGGTACAATGGTTATCGGTCTATATTTATCTACACAGTTAGTATCTCCAGTTCCTTTGTACAGAGGTGTTAGTCTAGATTTTTTGAGTGAGTTAGGATACACATTGGACGTGAGGACTCCGTTAACCAGGAAAGTGAAAATGTGAAGGAGATGGATAATAACATTGAAAAGTAAGGTTCCCGATATGCCGTAAAAGTCTTTTGTTTCAGAGTTATTAATTTTTGTCTTAACGATTTTGAGTAGGTTACTAGATGATATAGGTCTAAACTTAAAATCGGGCTGAGCATTAAGTGATGTTTTTAAAAATGTCATAGCATTTCATTGTTTGGTTGGTTATTAGTATATAAATCTGTGCCAATTGATATAAAGTAGTTATTTAGGTAGTCTGGAATTTGTTCTTCATTTAAAACCATATTACTAGAATTATCTTTTAGTTCCCATATCCATTCTTTAATATCTTTATTTGTTTCCTCTTTAATCACGTCCCATACCTCTTTTTTTATATTTTTTGAATTTAATACTCTATTGACTATGTACTCTTTTTTACTGTTGTCTATACATTTATTTCTGTGTTTTATTTTATTCTTTATTATTTCTTCATCAAAATTGTAGTTTCTATGCAATTCATATAAATCATGAATATCATTTTGAAGTTTAATGATATCATTACCTATCCATGGACACCTACGATTGCTTTTTACACGTTTTTCAATATTGGGCAAAAATAGATTCATATTCCATAGAAATTTACACACAAATTTATCGAATATGTCGTGACTATTTGCTTGCCAAATCGCTTCCCAATCGTAGGACAGCATGGCCTCACAGAATTGTTCAATATTTTGGGAATTTAATGGTCTAAATTTAATGGTTATGAATTTTGGTATGGGTTCGACAAATGTCTTGATGTTCACTAGTTGAGCATCATGATCTGATATTTAGGTCGTGGTATATGAATAAATTATAGACTGTCTAGATACTAAATTTTGTTGCAATGGCGCTAGTGTCTACGTAGAATGAATTTTGATAAGGGCCTGTTATGTAAGAGTTTTAGTTCCAATTTTCACCACGTTCAAAGAGATCGTAGACAAGGAAAGTCACGTATTACAACTCGTATGTGAGTCACGCAGAGCCTTTGAAACATTGACTGCATGAACTAAAATAAGCACAAATAATTTAATATTATATTAGGTATATTAATATATTCATAGGAAAGCTGTTGTTAGTGAACTATTGAAGCGGTAATTCGAGTTTGAATATTGTTAACTTTAAACATAGCGTAGGTGGAATTCAGAAATATGTAAATAAATTACAGGGGTGGTTTTAGTCTCAGTCACTATTAGGGCTTGCAACCGATTATTCGGTTAACCGAAAAAACCGATTAACCGACCTATTTAAAAACCGGTTTTTATACGGGCTGAAAACCGATTCTTTCGGTGTTTTCGGTTTTTTTTTATTGCTATGAAATCTTATAAAAAGACTGTCTTTGTGCTCATTTTCAATAAATGGACTCACAGACAGACTCCAATAAGTGCCACCAGTCGTCCATTACATATAAATTCAACAAAAAGGCCTCTGCACGTTGGAATTTTTTGTCTCCGTGTGGCGGACTTAAATCATTTCATTTCAGTAACTACTGCTCTTCAACATAAGCTTATGTTTGCGAGCGATAAACGCATATAAAATGTCTCAACGCATATAAAATGTGTCATGTGTCTGTGTTCTGAGTTCTTATTATTATTATTATTCTGAGTAGCATCATCATCATCTCAGCCATTGGACGTCCACTGCTGAACATAGGCCTCCCCTTTGGACTTCCATATGTACCGGTTGACCGGTTGGAAGCGACCTGCATCCAGCGTCTTCCGGCGATCTTTATAAGGTCGTCGGATTCTGAGTATACTCTTACTAAATTGCGAATAACTGTATCATGAATCATTAAAACATGATCAATCATCCACTCTGGAGCGATTTCACACAGCACACGCGTGGTTCCGCTTCTTTCTGTTTCTAATTCTGCGGCCGACTCTCTCTCTTTTTCTTCAGTCGTGGCCCGTGGCTGAGGATTGTGGTCATCACTGGTTATGGACGTTGGTGTTGTCACTCGTCTGACGATTTGCCTCCACTGGTGCGGTGCCTATCCATTGTATCCCTGACGACCGAGCAAAACTTGGTAGGAGGCAGGCCCTTCTTTTGATCACCCCAGCTGGTGGGAGAGCGACCACGGTATCCGTAGCATATGCCTCTAACTTCAAATCTCGAATGCATCAATCCTTTGTCTCTCTAGAGCTCGTTTTGTTCACCCCATATAAGGAAATCGGATATACCAGGGCGCGTGTCAACCGGGTCTTTGTGGTATTGGATACCCCTTCTCATCCAGATTTTATTGAGTCTGCTCATGGTATCCATAGCCATACCTATTACCTATACGCCTCTTTATCTCCGGTGCGCAGTCACCATCGTTGTATATATTATGTATGTGCGCCCAGATACACATAATGGTCCACAATGTCAACCCCTGGGATTATGTTGGTAGTGGGATGTTTTCCGGCGCGATCTACTATCATAATCTTCGTCTTGTCTCTGTTTACTGCGAGGCCCATGCAGTTGCTCTCAACTTCGAGTCTTTGGAACAGCTCCTGCATGTCTTCTACAGACGTCGACAAGATGACCGTGTCATCAGCATATCTAACATTTGATATGCGTTTACCGTCTATCGAAAATACCTTATCCCTGTTTTCGAGCACCTTCCGGATAATAAATTCTCCACAAATGTGCACACTGCACAATGTGCAGCGGCCGACAATCACGGTGATATATTCACATTTTTACATTAAATTAAATTGTCATAACGCGGTATTTTATTCCACTAAATAATTAGTGCAATAAAATGATGCGGAAAGGAAAGCGCGACATCTAGTTTTAGTTTAGCAAAATATTGTACTTCATTTCACAGATTAGTCAATATTACTAATTCGGAAGTAGTTTTTCGTCGGAATAAAAGAAAGTTACCTTTAAAAGGTTGTTTTTCACGAATATAATGTAGAGTTTGCATCTTTTCTTTTTTGAAATGGTTAATTGTACTAGGATATATGTACAAAATAACCATTTTCATCTTTTTATTGTTTTTTTATTTAAAAAACTATCAAAAACCGAAAAACCCGAAAAAACCGATTAACCGGTTTTTAAAAATCCAAAAACCGAAAAAACCGATTTTAAAATTTGGCCGGTTTTTGCAAGCCCTAGTCACTATATCAATGGATCTCTACTACCTATAAATTTATATAAGTATATAATATTTAATGTACGTGAAGTATTAAAAGTCAACAAAAAATACTAATATCAACAACTTATGTGATAATTAATTAATAATAATTAAAACAACCCAATTTACCTCTAAATAATAATATCATAATACGAGTAAAAAGTCTCCATTTATCCGCTTTATGGATCATTCCTATCACGTTTTCCATTTCCCTTGACTTGTAGAAGTGGCTTTAATAATATTAGATTTCATATTATCTTAAATCTAATTTTATTTTTTTACCTCTTTTAGCGTTACAAGTTACACTTCCCTAATAATATTAAATAAATAATTATGATTATTGTTGTTAAGAAAATCGATGAGAAAACTGAATCCGAAATCCATAATAGTCAGCAATCAGCAAAGCTTTAAAAAAGTAAAAGAGGACCCGCGGAATTTAGGGAACAAAATTGAATTTAATCGATAATAAGTAATTACTGTACCTATTACATATATGTATACTTCATGTCCAAAATTAATTTTAATTATTACGTAGAGAAAATATACCTATTTAATGAAATTAATTATAAGAAATTATGAGAAGTCACAATGTTATAGGTATTTAAAACGCGCTGTAGTTGCGCCCCGCCAAAGGGACTCCTTTCTTGAATAAAGCTTTTTATCAAAAAATTAAACCGACAAAAATACTGAAAAGCTAAAAATTATAATGTTACACTAAGTAATTTTGAGTTTAAATTTTTATGGAATTATTTTTAAAATCGGACTACCTACTATGTAAAAAGTTATGCGTGGTCAAACATAAAAAATATATAAGCGTCGACTTATTTATACGCGTCAACTTGTAAACCTCCTCCGTTTTTAACGTTGGTTAAAAAGCCACTGGTTGGTTTTTTTTTACCTTATGGTCCCCGTGCGTTTTGCATTGGTGCCATTCTTCAAATCTTCAGATACTGGTTGGTTGGTTTGAGTCACTTTCCCGCTAAAATTCATTTTGACGTTTACGTTCCGTTTCACACAGTATGCCATATATTCAAAAATAATCCTACCAAATTAAACAGTAATTCTGATAATTTGACATTTGAATGTCAATATCCCACAATATCCAATGAAGCACAAAGAACGAATGACGACGAAATTCTTATTATTCCTATAATATTATTATCTTAATAATATATCACAATAATAGTGAACTAAGATAATTTATTTATTATCGTTTTACTATTTGGCATTACATTGTTCTTGTGTATTACGTTTTTAACACTAATATTTTTTATAAGTATTACTCGCAAAGGTTTAATTAATTATTATAAATACAAAACTCGCGATATACCTACGTATAAAAATAATAATGATGTTAATAACCTAGTTACAGCTGTTTTTATCACAGACATGTTGAAGTGGGGGCGACCTCTATGTTTAGTGGTGCAATATTATGGCAGATTTTTGAGATTAGGTGCGGGAAAGAAGCAGTTCTGTACAGTCGCAGCAATGGCTCAGAAGTTTGGTTTGCCAACCCGCTATGGAGGAGGCGAAAAAAGTGTATGGTAAGTTTATTATAATTAGGTATTTAGAGCGATAAGACGGTTTTTATCTAGTATTTAATATTGTAATTTCAGCTGTAATTTGCTCTGAATTTTATCGCTTTATAATAAAGTCTTATTTTACTACTTATTTTTGAAATTAAATTAGTGTTTTCTCCTCGGCAAATTCCTCAGTACCTATACATACCTATTTTCAGAGTGGAATAAAGTTCTTCTTCAGTATTTTGTAATTTAAATTTATTACTGCAATAAAACATAAAAATTAAGATATTTCTTACTTTTAGGGTGGAATATATTGAGCTGGTTGCTAAATATAAGCCAGCAGTAAACCTTGGGCAGGGTTTCCCTGACTATCACGCACCTAAACACGTCACCGAAGCGCTCGCAAGCATCGTCGTTGGAGATAACCCACTGTTTAATCAGTACACTAGAGGATTTGTATGTTTTTACTACTACTTGTTTATTTTTATAATATTGCAAAGATGTAACATGCCGATAACATGTCTCATGTCTTAACACTTTTAAATTTCATGTTAATTTTATTGGTCGGGGCTTATCGCGTAGTTATTTGAATGTTAGTTTTCCAAAACCTATATTATAAAAGTAACAGACTCCCGCCCGACTAATAAAACTAACATGAGGTTAAAATGGCGCAAGTTTAAAGTGTTACTCTATGTGTTGTTAAATAATATTTTATAAAACAAGGTAGGTAAGTAGGCGCAAAGTTAATTATCCAATTTGGTTTTTACGAGTATATACAAAAACAAAATTGGTTGCATAATAATAATTTTGCGCCACCTTATTTCTTATGCATTAGGCCTACTATAACAATGGGTAATTACTTGCATCGAGCGATGCAAGCGACCTCTTTAACTTAAGAATGACATACTTACACAATCACAATATTATCTACGTACATTCAATTTTCGAACTCAGCGTGTACCTATATAAATAAATAGGCCAAACGCTAGTCAAGCTACACGCAGTTTAGGCTTCCGTAGTAATGATAAATCGAATATTAACTGCCTTAACTTTCAGTGACAATATCTACGAAACTTATAAAGATATCTTAACCGTTATAGTTTTCCTGGAAAGTTATTGGTTGAACCTAAAATCCTTGATTTTTCATGGTATAAATGCCAGTAGTTTAGATTTTAGGGGGGAGGACGAATAACCATTACTATTATTACGTCCAATTAAAAATTTAAAATCTATGATTACCCACTTATGATTATTTATTTATTTATTTATGTATTTATTAATACTTTATTGTGAACACCACATGAAAATTAAAAATGATGAAATGATTAATGAGGTGACTAATAGGAATGCAATTATTCGTAGAAATTATACATTTTTATATTCAGGTAATGGTAATCACGACGATTAACACCATTTGTACCTACAATGAAAACGTTTTCCAGGGTCATCCGAGACTTGTGCAAAACTTGGCCAAGTTATATTCACCGCTAGTGGGAAGACAGATCGATCCTAATGACGAAATTCTGGTTACGAGTGGTGCTTATGAAGCACTATTTTCGACTATTTTAGGTAATGTATAAAGATTGAGATTTTATTTGATATCAAGATTTAAGACATAATATGTACTTACGAGACTTTAAATATACAAAATTATAAAACCGTGACTGATTGACTAATCTATCAACGAACGACTCAAACTCCTGGATAGATTGAGCTCAAATTTGCCAGAGATATATTATGTAGGTGTATGTCTGAACATCATCATAGGCCTTGTAACATCTATAAAAGATGATCTAAGTAGCGTCAAGTTAGTGTGCGGTCTTTTGATACTTCGTCTGAACATAAGTTAAATATTATTAATCCCACAGAAATTAACATAAAATAATTTTCAGTATTCACCTTCGAACCTTCAAACTTTATTCATAATTCCTTTTGTCAACATTTTTTTTATTAACAGGGCATATAGATACGGGAGATGAAGTTATAGTAATAGAACCATTTTTTGATTGCTATGACTTTATGATTCGATCTGCTGGCGGTATACCCAAGTTCATACCATTGAAATCGGTAAGTTATTTCATATCAACTTGTATGTTAAATTAATTTTTATAATGGTTTACAACTCAATAAACGTAGTCAAACGATTCTGTACGTATGAGAATTTGTACAATGCGTTATCGTTGTAAGAAAATTTACATAGCAATGACTTTGATAGTATAATCTAAAACTAAACACTAAACCAGTAAAGTACTTATAATTTATATTAATATACAAGTAGGTACTATATTATAATTATTATGCATTGATATATCAAAAATGGTTCAGGTATTTAATAAATTTAAATGATGTCACGCAAATGGGAAAATTCTGCTGTGGGAAAACTGACAGATCCTACCTACATATAAACCACTGGTATTCCCTTAATATAAATAATAAATATAGTTCCCTTTCAGAGAAAGACTAGTGGAGATATCACATCAGCAGACTGGGTCCTCGATTACGATGAGCTGGCTTCCCTCTTCAACTCTCAAACGAAGATGATCATTCTGAACACCCCTCACAATCCTTTGGGGAAAGTTTTCAACAGGGAAGAGCTGGAAGTGATAGCGGATCTGTGTAGGAAACACAACGTGCTGTGTTTGTCTGATGAGGTTTACGAGTGGATGGTGTATGAGCCGGTCAAGCATATTAGGATTGGTAAGTTCTGTCATCAAACATCATTAAGTTTTCCCAATTTCAGATCCTGCTTTTAATTACAACCCTTTTTGGAGTATTAGAAATTGGCTATCTATCTACTCAGCCCCTATCCGCCCACTGTAATAGGGTCTCCTCATAATCACACTTCCGTTCATCATTTGACCATTGGTACGTAGTAATCGTTTCTGTTCTTTGCCATTGGTCTGGTGGTCTGCCTCGAGATTGTCGTCCTTACCTTGGATACCAATTGAAATTAAAAGCTTTCAAAAATATAAAAAGATCATAAAACCCCCTGATGCATCGATTAATAATTGCATTAGGTATTAACCTATACTTATTGCACTTGATAATTTTCTAAATTTTTATGTAGTGGGGATATTATGTTATGTTCCTAAATTTTGAACTATATTTTATATTTGTAGCAACTTTTCCCGGCATGTGGGAGCGAACAATCACGATTGGGTCAGCCGGCAAAACTTTCTCTGTGACCGGTTGGAAAACAGGCTGGGCGTACGGACCTAAAGAATTGATTCGCAATCTGCAAGTGGTCCATCAGAACTGCGTTTATACTTGCTGTACTCCTGTACAGGTGAGATATTAATCAACAAAAAAAAAAATAGTATATATAAATAGTATGACTCTTGACTGGTGTAAAGTGATACGTCAGTCTATATTACAGTTAATAAGTTACAGTTAGTTTCATCAGTAAGCAAGGACGCATAAGAGGGTTTATCGCTATCTGCAAGCTTCACACGTCATTGTTAGATCATTTGCGTCACAGTCTATCGAAGGCCCAATCTGCTAACGCCTGTGTCAGATTTTAAAGATCGCATCGTCTCGCGCTATTTATCACATTTGGTTGCAGGAGTATGCCTATTAGGTTGAAAAATTAGACTCTGAATCGATTCATCGTTAAAAGTTAAAACAAAACATACAGGAAACTAAATATTTTTCAGGAAGCAGTAGCTAGATCATTCGAGTTCGAATTATCTCGCTACAACTCCCCAGATTGCTACTTCTACTCGCTAGCGAGGGAGCTCCTGCCTAAAAGGGACTTCCTCATCAAAGTGTTAAGGGAAAATGGCTTCAACCCGACTGTACCTGAGGCTGGATACTTCGTGGTTGCTGATTGGAGCCAGCTTTGTAAGAATATATTATTATACCCAACTTTTAAATAATACTTTTTAAACCGATGTCACACAGACGCCGGGACGTGTGGAAAAGCACGTTGTTCCTGAGATAGCTTAGACCCTGGAATAACACAAAGGCTAAAGTACATTGAGTAAAACCGCTGGGCGCAGCTAGTTATAATAATAAAATGTTAAATACTTTAATTATTTTTTAATATTTTCAGCAAACAAAATAGACCTATCCTCAGAACCAGATAAGTACAAGGACTACAAGTTTACAAAGAAGTTCGCTAAAGAAGCAAGCATCCTCGCTATACCGCCATCTGCGTTTTATTCTGAAGATCACAAACATCTTGGGGAAACTTTCGCACGATTCTGCTTTATTAAGGTACTTAGATCTATTGAAAACGCTTCTTCATAATATATTTAAAAAATAAGTATAATAATGTTTGTGTATTTTATTCATTCCAGAAAGATGAAAACTTGAAGCTAACAGAAAAACTCATGAAGGAATGGAATTCCAAAAACTAATGTATTAAGATTACTAAAAATTAAATATTATAAACTATATTTTAAGCTTTTATGCGTTATTTTTGTATAATGTGTATTTCTACAAATAATTCCAAAATTTATAATTGCACTTTAAAACATTAAAGGTGTGTATCATTTGAATAAATTTAGAATACCTACTTATTAATAGTCGGGAACAGAATTTATTATGACTATACATATTAATGATAACTCGTCATTTAAATTTATATCATAAAAACCAAATACTACCCAAACCTATACTATACACCCATTCCCAGCCAGAATCAGGGTTTTATATGAGTATGCTAATGTAAATGAGCCTTGTTTTTGGAACCTCCTTCGATTCGAATTAATTATTAACGTTTCGTTCTACGCAATTTTTTATTTATTATCTTTTTTTTTTTTTTTTTCTTTTTAATAATATGGCAACATGTGCATTTTGCCAGTGTCGAGTAAAATTCGTGAATGTTCACGGGATATTAAATTATGGTCTCCACTTTCGTGTTTTGCCAGTGTCAAGTTAAATGTTATTTTTTAAGTAATAAGTTAGTTAGTCAGGTCAGAGTCAGAGTGAGCTTAATAGCTCGTCTAGTCACGTGAGTCTTCCAGTAAAATGGGTGGAATTTTACTGAAAGTTCGGAGGAGTTTTGGAGGGGGCACCAAAATTCATATTTCAGCACCATATCACTTGCCTACATCTGTGCACATTCAAAAACACTTAACACGCAATATTCCACCATTATTACACGCTAACAATCAAATTCTACACGATTATTAAGCAAAAGACGTGGAGCTAATGATATGATCAAGGCTTGCCTATTTATTATCTGTGGCTTAACAGTTGACAACGTCAAAATATAACGCGCCTAATTTAAATTGTCTATGTTTTGATTCGATAAAGGTACGAGATTATTTTGAAAAATAATCAAATATCTGTATTTTGATAACGTGTGTGTATATTTAAATACCAAGCAATTGTTACAACACGAGTATATTTTTAAAAGTGCTTTGACATAATGATAATAATTTTGTTTTAGGTTAAGTTTGGTTTTTAGTTCATGTGATTATTTAATAATTATTTCGTCATTATGGTGTATAGGTGGGGTCAGAGTGTATCTAGAGTAATAAGTTCGAGTGTCTCTGTGAATCAAGTCCAGAAGTTATTGGTAAATCACAGCAGATTCGTCGGAACTATGGCTGACAAATTCGCTCTGCCGGCGCGTTTTGGTAAAGGCGAAAAGAGTGTTTGGTAAGTAAATGACCTTTTTAACATTGAAACACTGTATAATTAAACAGTTTTAACTTCAATTTGTTGCGTAATCAGTTATTATTAACTTTGATTTTGCTGTCAAAACTATTCCTACAAACAAATAAAAACCCTATGACCTTGTATGTATGTCCTTTTTAGATTGTTTTGGAAAATCAGCTGATATACATAACCTCAATGTAAAGACAAAAAATATAACAATTTTATTTATCTTGATTTTAAAAATATACCCACAGGAGTGCTTCCAGTCTGTCCAGAATCCATGAATGATGTACATAAAACTGGTGAAATTGCTGTAAAAGTTTTCATACAAATAATATGGCTATAGGCACTACTGCTTTCAAAAACATAATATAAATCAGTCATGGAGAGAAATTGACGATGAATAGCTTTAATGAGTAAGCTAAAAGCTACTGTACAAAATTATCTAAAGCTAGATTGGACCCTCATTTCACAACAATTCTGAACAAACTTAGATCAGACGCAGTGGAGAAACTCTCTCAAATGACCCTACACACCTTTACCAGAACAGAGAACCAGAGAAACATCAACATTCTACTAGCCTTATAATATTCTTATTATAGGGATGTTGGCTAAAAAATATTTTTTTTGCTATAATGTAGACTATTGAATTTTTTTTTAATTGTAAATCTGATAAAAAACGTGGGAGATACAATGCACTAAAATTGCTTTATCATGACGTCACACCACTAAATCTAGAACATTTTTGTTTAGTGGTGGGACGTCACACATCCTAAAACAGAATCAAATAAGCGTTATATCTCAACCATTTTTTAAAAAATGGTTGAGATATACTAATAAAAAAATTGTATTGAATATTTTTTTATTATTAAAATTACGGACTAATTGTATATTATTAATTTTGACCTTGTCAACATCTCTATTCTAGGGTGGAATACATCCAGCTCGTAGCTGATTACAAGCCAGCTGTGAACCTCGGGCAAGGATTCCCTGACTACCATGCTCCGGAACATGTCTCGAAGGCACTCGGTGATATTGCTACAGAGGATAACCCTCTGAATAACCAGTATACTAGGGGTTTTGTGAGTATTTTATCTTATACTTACTTTGAAGATATTGCTGATCATTATCTCTGTCTAATTTTGAGTTTTGAAGTATTAGTTTGTGTTTTTTATGTCAGTGTTATTCTATAACAGGTATTTGTTTCTGGTCTGGGTGGTTTAAATATCTATTATAAGTATGTATTTACAAAAGAAAAGTATAGGTATTATATCCGTTACCCTAACCACCATATTACAAGTATTAAGTTGCTTAGTTTGGGGTTAGATGGCGCTGTGTGAAATGTTCTGAAATATTTATTTATTTATAGTTTTGTTAATGTTGGTCCACAATAAAGACTATTCTATTCTCTTCCATTGTTATTAACAATAAGACCTAATTTATTTGTAAAACTTAAATATTCCAATTGATATTAAATACTTACGTTTTATGTATTGTAATTGTATTTTACATATTCAACAGAGGTCATTTTCAGTATTGTATGTCTTTATTATCATAAAAACCTACTCAAAATATATAAGGTACCTTTTTGAGATTAGTCGTAGGGTACTCATGTGACTAATTAATTATTTTCCATCTTTTCACATGTACATTTTTTAGTGACATCAAAAATCAAAAAATGTGTTTATCTAATACTAGGGCTTGCAGTATTGATGCTTTTTCCCAGTACCCAGTTTTTGCCAGTACCGGAAATTCCCAATACTGCAAGCCCTATACACATTGATACCTATTGACATTGTTCTGTGGGAATATAAACCCTAAGAAAAAAAATTGTTGGAGCAGTTAAAACTAGTTTCATGCTGATATAATGCAAAGTCATAAAATCCATGTCTCCAGCTATCTTGTTTATTAAGGAAACTTACTTAATTGCTGATAAGGCGCTATGTCGCCATGATTATGCAAATAATGTTAAAATGTAACTGATAGTAGATCTCCACTACTGAATACTTAGTCATTATTGCTATGTACTTTAAAAGGTTAAAGTGGAAAAGCCATGATTCTGCTACAGTATTGGTATTATTTAAATATTTACATCATTTAGGTATACTTCTTCACACTGAATGATTTTTGTTGACTTAAGCTACGTCCCGCTGTTTTATTATTACATATATATATTTAGGTGTTATTACAGGGTCTAAGCTGTCCCTAAACCAAATCTCAGCTCAATCGATCAACCCGTTTAGATGTGAAAGAGTAACAAACATACATCCAGACATTCATACAAACTTTCATGTTTAAAATATTACCTAATCCTAATAAGATTGTCAATAATTCAAATAAGCCAACATAGACCTTGAAACTAGGGTTGCTATTGAAAAATATCTAATATTTTAATTCCAGGGTCATCCCAGGTTAGTTCAAGCACTGTCTAAAGTCTATTCTCCATTGATCGGTAGAACAATTGATCCATTTAATGAGATACTTGTCACTATCGGTGCATATCAAGCTTTGTATTCAGCTATATTAGGTGAGTGATGTGTTAGTTACTATAATATCCTACTTCTAATAATATATTCATATTATTCATATAATATAATAGAATAACTATTCATTGCATACCAAGTTACAAGAAACAGTTACCAAACTAACTTAAAACTAGAGGTAAACAATTAGCAGTCTGGTCACATAAAGCAATCTCTTAAAGACAACATTACAAAAATGCGAAATTGAGTCTCAGTATAGATGTATAATGTGTGTTCTCTTCACACTTAAATGGTCAAACCGTTTGAGTTGATATTTGGTATATACCTAGTCAGGTCATAAATTCTGTCACATGTTTAATATAAAATTATTGGAACAAGTTTATTTATTATGTAACCATTTATATACCAAAATGAACTTAACAAAACATAGATTCTTATGACAATAAAGTTTATTCAAAATGACCTCCGTGATTTTGAATACAGGCCTTCAATCTGCGCGGCCAGTCGTCTATCGCAGCACGAACGAGGTCCATGTCAATATCGGCTGCTGCCTTAATCAAGGATGTCTTGAGTGACTCCAAATTGGGATGAGGCTTTGAGCACGCCTTTTCCTCCAAGTGTTGCCATATCTTGTAATCTAACGGACTCAAATCTGGACTGGAGGAGGGCCAGTCTTCGTGCCGGATGAAGTCGATTTCACGCGCCGCCAGCCAGTCTTGTGTGCTCTTCGCTCTATGAGCTGGCGCCGAATCTTGTTGGAATACCCAGTGCCTGTTATTGAACATGGTATGAGAAACAGGTTCCACAAGGTTCGTCAGGACTGTATTTTGATACACAACTGCATTCGTTTTTACACCTTTCTCACAAAAATGTACCTCTGTTAAGCCCCAATAAGAAACTCCCAACCATACCATGAGCGAGGATGGAAAATGACCTCGTTGGACACGCGGAATACGGTTGCTCGCTTCTTCACTACTGTGTGCGTACACCTTATCATTTTGTTTGTTGTAGCTCTCTTCTACGGTAAAAATTTTTTCATCCGAAAAAAGAATTTCTCGATATTTTTTTCTCGCGTACCGCTTCAACAAAGCGCGGCATCTCTTCAGTCTCAGGTCCATTAGACGAGCATTTAAACGATGTCCTGTTTTTCTTCGATATGCCCGAAGCCCTAAGTCTTCATTTAACACCCTTTTCACCGTGGTTCTGCTTAACCCCATCTGAAGGGCCAACAGTTTCTGCTTACGTTTGGGATTTCTTTGAATTCGCGCCTTCACAGCTTTTATCACTGCTGGAGTCCTAACAGACCGAGGGCGACCACTTCTTGACCTGTCATCTACACTAGAGTCTTCATTGTATCGTTTGATGGTACGATAAACGAATCTTTTGGTTATATTCAAATTTTTCAGTATGTCAAAAATTTGAATTGGCGCGTAACCGCAACGATGCAACGCAATAACTGCAACACGGTCTTCTTTAAGCGTCCACTCCATATTTAAAAATGAGTAAAATTCTAAAAAGTATACATTTTTATTTTCATGAACAATTCGAAATTCGAATTCAATAAACTTTTTTGTGGCCAGCATTCTAAAAGAAAAGTTTTTACTGTGTGACAATACTTATGACCTGACTAGGTATAAGTAGCTTAGAAAATTGAAAATAGTACCGAATGTTAGTGATATACTAGGGAGCAAGAGTAGTAAAGGAGGTAGTAGAATAAAATATAAATATCTTTCTTACAGGACATGTGGAGGAAGGTGATGAAGTGATTGTGATAGAGCCATTCTACGACTGCTATGACTTCCAGATCAGATCTGCTGGGGGAGTACCCAGGTTTATACCACTCAAACCGGTAAGTAATGTAACTTAAATTTTTTATTCATTATAGGTTAGCCTTTGGCAGGCTGGGATACCCACTAAAAAACCTAGGTGTTCCTGCGGGACGCCATAATGCCGGGGCAACGGGTACGCCGAAGCATTCATCCGCGGCCCCGACGGCGTTTGGTCCTCACTGACAGGAGGACCCCTCCGCGGTGGGGTGAAGAGGAGTTTCACCCCACCCTCTCAAGGGGCGCGCGGAAACACCACGCGCGCCACCTCGTGGGTCTGTTCTTGCGGCGACTAGGGAGGCTAGGCTAAGACAGGATTACTAACAAAGCGGTTCTCGAGAAAGCACAGGAAGCACGCCGAGGGCAGCAAACTTCACGACCGAGTTTGGTTCGACAGTCTCACGGGGAAAAGGACTAGACAGCACAACAGAATTGGCAATCCTTCTGCCGCAACATACATTTGCCCAACTTGTGATCGACTTTGCCACTCCAGGATTGGTTTTATTAGTCACCGACGGAAGTGCCAAGTAAATTCAATGGGCAATAAATAACTCTTTAGTCGTCTGTAATAGATGCACAGGTCTTTGATGGTAGGTTAGCCTTTAAAAAAAACCTAAAGGTGGGATAAATCCCTCTCTGGTTTTACTTCACAGCCTCGTCTTTGCATGCGAAACTCACACTCGCACGCTATGACGAATTTTAAAATAATAGAATTGACTTTTCTTGGTCAAACTTTAAATAATATACTTTTTAATTATTTTTAAATGTGTTCTCAATTCAATACTAATTAAAGCTATATCTACGAATGTTATATTTCAAAACTATTTCACAGAAAAATTAAATTCAAATTATTTAAATTCACCAGCTCTCATTGTACCACCTGGCAAAATATAGCTCTGGACAGGACGGAATGGCGTGACGAAAGGGAGGCCTTTCCCCAGTAGTGGGACATAAATGGCTAATATAATAATAATAATTTAAATTCACAGAGTTTCACACAAAAAACGAGGCCCAATGTTACACCTGTATTTTTATATTTTTACAGAAAACCACAGGCCCCTCCATGACGTCAGCAGACTGGGTGTTAGACTACGACGAGTTAGCTTCCCTCTTCAATAACAAGACCAAGATGATAGTACTGAACACTCCCAACAACCCGCTGGGTAAAGTGTTCACTCGGGCTGAGTTGGAGGGCATAGCGGAGCTGTGCAAGAAGTATAACGTTATATGTGTGTCCGACGAGGTGTACGAGTGGATGGTCTATGAACCTAAGGAACATGTTAGGATAGGTAAGATTTTATGTTTATCTACTTCAAAATACTTTGTGACACAACAGTTACACAAAAGTAACACAAAGGAATTGTTCCACAAAAGTAACATAAAGGAATAATTACACAAAAGTAACCCAAAGGAATTGTTACACAAAAGTATCATAAAGGAATATTTACACAAAAGTGTCCGTCTGTCTAACACACAAGCAGCCAGTTTTCCTGATGGTAAGCAATTACCATCACGATGGTATCCTCTAAAGACTTCTTGGTTATTGCTGATTTATTATAATATCGATCGAGTAAGCAGGGTAAACTCCCTATTTGGCTTCATTGAGCATCAATGAAGGATTTTATGACATCTGATGTAGACATCTGCTGCAAAAAGGATTTCTTCTCTCCAGCTAAGTCACGTTTAAAGCTAGTGTTTTATTATAATTCCAGCGACCCTCCCCGGCATGTGGGAGCGAACCATAACAGTAGGGTCAGCGGGCAAGACGTTCTCAGTGACGGGATGGAAGACAGGCTGGGCGTACGGGCCGCGGGACCTCATGCGGAACCTGCAGGTCGTGCACCAGAACTGTGTCTACACCTGCGCCACTCCCATACAGGTACACTTTATAAAATAAGTAGAATGACTCTTTATTGCATACCAAAATACAAGAAATAGTTATGAAAGTACATAATGGCGTTATTCATTATCCTACTCGTAATAATGCCATTATGTACTTAACCTCTTTGCAAATCGGCTATAAGTATAGTCGGGCCGACCTAAAAGGCCACATTTGACAGCTGTCAGTCATAGCTAACTAGTGTTGGGACATTGTTTGTTTATTTCGATTAATAGTCCATTGAAATGTTACATTTTTTAGGCCTTACCTTGCGTTTTTTAGAGGACGCAATTTTATTTTTTTGATGTGTAGGGGGGGTCAGTGTAAAGCTAAAACCAAGTTTGTGGGGTCGCCACCCTTGTCCCACGGCTGCCATCTTGAAAATAGGGGTTGAAATGGTTTTTACGATATATCTCTTAAACTATTCATCTGATTAAAAAAAATTATTAACATTTTTTGTTGCAGATTAAATTCTCTACAACTTTGGTCCAGTAACTTTTTGTTGTAGATCTATAAATAAAAAAGTTATAAAAGGGCTGGTAAATGTAAAAACTAGTTTTTTTTATTTCGTTTTGTTCTCTATTTCAGGAAGCTGTAGCCCGTTCCTTTGAGTTCGAGCTGGCGAGACGAGACTCTCCCTCTTGCTACTTCTATTCCCTCGCTAAGGAGTTATTGCCCAAGAGGGACTACATCGTCAAGATACTGAGGGAAAATGGATTTAATCCAACCGTGCCTGAGGCGGGGTACTTCGTTATAGCTGATTGGACTCAGTTAGGTCAGTATTTTAACTGGTCCTTATAAAATTCCCTATTAGGGGCAATTTAAATTTCAATCCATACAAAATGACTCGGTTGATTTTAAAAAGATTGTACACGATAGGTATTGTACATAGGTATGTGCGCATCTTCGTGTGTGTGTTTTTATTACTCTCTTCACGCCTAAACCGATTTAGCAAAAATTTGGTGTAACCCCTAGATTCTAGGACCTAGAACAACATATTATAGGTAGGCTTATATTTAGCCGATAAATCTGCAAGCTACTTATTCATGTTTTTCTTGTAGTTCACTGTAATTTTAGTATTAAATTTTTCTTGTTACTTAATTTTGAAAATAACATGATCTTTTTTATTTCCAGCGCCAAAAATAGACTTATCATCCGAACCAGACACAAGTAGAGACTACAAGTTTACGAAGAAGTTCGCTAAGGAATCTAGCGTGCTCGCCATACCCCCCACCGCATTCTACTCTAAGGAACACAAACATCTGGGCGAGGACTACGCTAGGTTCTGTTTTATTAAGGTAAATTATACAATTAATAATAAATAAATATTTCAGGACATTTCACGCAGCGCCACCTAACCCCAATCTAAGCAACTTAATGCTTGTGATAAGGTGGTTAGGATAACGGATACAATACTTATATACTTTTCTTTTGTAAATACATACTTATAAAACATATTGACGACCTCTGTGGCGCGGTGGGCTATTACCCGCCTGCAACGCAGAAGGTTGCGGGTTCGATTCGCTTGGGACAAATGTTTGTGTGATCCACAGGTATTTATTTCTGGTCTGGGTGGTTTTCAATATCTATTATAAGTATGTATTTACAAAAAAAGTATATAAGTATTATATCCGTTATCCTAACCACCATAATACAAGCATTAAGTTACTTAGTTTGGGGTTAGGTGGCGCTGTGTGAAACGTCCTGAAATATTTATTTTTTATTACTTTATTTTATATTGAAAGCCACCCACAATATATTATACCTTACAGGTTTTACGTTTTACAAAGCACTGTTTAAAAAAATAACCCTCAAGCCGTGTCTCCAGCTCCTTTTTTGGTCCATAGCCGATGGAAAGCAAAAACATTTGTTGACGCTTGAAGCATAGACATTATTATTTTTGTGTAGGGGAATTTTGTTGTGTGTTGACGTGTTTTTGTTGAGAGTGTAGACCAAAAGGAGCTGGAGACACGGCTTTAGGCGGATGTCTCACCGGCAACGATGAGCGAGTAGCGAGGAGCGAGTGCGTAGTTCCGATAGTTGTGTAGCTCGTATACAAGCGAGCGTGCGAGTGAGACAAGCGATTACTCGCACTGTAGAAAAATGACCGCTGGTTGCTCGCTCGGCGTCAGTTCTGATAAAGCGCGAGTATCGCTGAGCGAGTGTTATCTTTCATAGCTTTTATCGCTCAGCGACAAGCTAGTGAACCGAGTCCTCGCCGGTAGTGTGAACAGTCAGCGATCAACTATTTATATATGCATCTCTTTTATATACACAGAACATTATATCTTTTGTACGTTTCTTGAGCGAGAAAATCGCCGAAATCTACTCGTTTTCTCGCCTTCGGTGGGACAACTAAGGTATCTTGAATGCCCAAGAGTATGAAAACAACCCAACTCACATCATGATCGGTGATAATCTTTATTTAACTTATTGAGGTTAAAAATCCAATTTTATAAGGCGCGATCTAGGATTCAGTAGGTTTTGTTGGGGAAATAAAATGTGCCATATAGAATCTGGATATTATTGAAAGTTTGCGTGGATGTTGGTAACTATTTAAATTTGGTAGCTTTTGAAAATTTGGCGAAGCTTTTTTTGCAATAAGCAAAAAATATAAATAAATCATTTGCGATCCTTTTCCAAGCCAAGAGAGAATAAATAAAATTTAAAAATTTTATACATTTAATAAGAATTTGCAATAATTATTATCTTTAATCGCAAATATTGATATTTTGCAGAAAGACGAAAACCTGGAATTAACAGAAAAGCTGTTCAAGGAGTGGCACGCGAAGAATAAGCAATAGATATAATCCAAATATTCTATGTTATGCATTCACAATGTTGTGATTGTAATTGGCCATTTTAAACGCATTTTGAAGCATTTCGTTTAAAAATCAAAAAGAATATTATAAATTTTATTTTACAAAACTGGCTACCACAGTTAGTGTATAGTCCAGTAAAAGAAGAAATGTGGATCGAAAAGTCGAAAGCAGAAAAACTAACTTAGTAACTTTGTTTGGACTAGTTAGGAGATAAACATACTAAAAGTCCCCACCCCTCCGAGGTGAGCCCGAGGGGGGGGAGGCCGAAGAAGGTCCCATTTTTAGGTTTATTGCTTATATGTCAAAAACTGTGCGTTGTACGATATTTTGTCGTACTACATTATTAAACCTCATAAAATTTTCTACAACTTCGGCCTTGACACTTTTTATCTATCTCCAATCGTTATCCAGCTATGAGCTTCCAAACATGGTCTATTTTGAAGACGCTTAAATTAGTTGTCCATACAAAGTTGGTAAAAAAATCTTACAAATAAAATTTGACCAACTTCTGGTTGTCGTATCATAATGAAACTTTGCAAATGTCTAGAAATCTGACGACAGTTTAATAATCTGGTACCACTGAGCTGATCTGATGATGGAGCCAGGAGGTGTCTAATGAAACTCTTCAATGGCTATTAGTAAAACCGGCGAGTTTAGGCTCATTACATTCGGATTTATGAGACGTAGGCATCTCCTGGTCCATTATCAGACCCTCGACAGCAAGTGTTATGAAAAAGTCTTATCGATTCGAATGTAATGTGCCCAAACTCGACGGGTTTACTAATAGCCATTGAAGAGTTTCATTAGACACCTCCTGGCTCCATCATCAGATCAGCTCAGTGGTACCAGATTATTAAACTATCGTCGGATTTCTAGACATTTGCAAAGTTTCATTATGATACGACAACCAGAAGTTGGTCAAATTTTATTTGTAAGATTTTTTTACCTACTTTGTATGGAAAACTAATTTAAGCGTCTTCAAAATAGACCATGTTTGGAAGCTCATAGCTGCACAACGATTGGAGATAGATGAAAAGTGTTAAGGCCAAAGTTGTAGAAAATTTTATGAGGTTTAATAATGTAGTGCAACAAAATATCGTACAACGAACAGTTTTTGACATATAAGCAAAAAACCTAAAAATGGGACCTTCTTCGGCCTCCCCCCCCTCGGCTCACCTCGGAGGGGTGGGGACTTTTAGTATGTTTATCTCCTAACTAGTCCAAACAAAGTTACTAAGTTAGTTTTTCTGCTTTCGACTTTTCGATCCACATACCCTTTTTGGGCACTCATTGACTGGGCTAGTAATGATATTGTAGCATTATTTTAAGGCATAATAAATCTTTATACTTGTTTCATAGTCGTTTTCTTTAATATCCAAGGGGCAAGGGAAATTCTTTGTTTAGAAATTATAATTTAAAATGTCTGAGGAGTGCTAAAATTATACTCAACTGTAAAAATTACAGCAGATTTCTAGTTATAAGGTAATATAAAATTAACCGTCCAAAGCTATTCTTATTGCACATCGCCTCTGTACGTGTCTCAAAATTTCTTTTATCCTAACTGTAAATTAACGGAATAAACTCACTTGTAATTACTTCGGCTTCGTGCCGACCGTTTCGATCCTGTACGAGGATCTTCTCCTGGCCGTCTGTAAGAGATCGCATTTTGCGATAAGACCGCCGATTTTTTGTTTACCTTTGTTTTTGTGTGTAACTAAATATTTCTAATAACTTAGTAGGTATGCAATAAACAGTTATTCTATTTTATTCTACATACTTCAAGAATAAAAATACAAAACTCGTTCGTTACTTGATTTATTTCTCCATAAACATCTCCGGAATAAAATTTCGAAGTCAAATAATTATAATAATTATCACTGAAGATTTTCTCAATTGGTTCAGCACTGCAGATCTTGAATAAACTTCTGAAGAGAATGTCTTCAAGATGCGAAGTCTCCGCGCAACCAGCGCTTTGCGTCTCTAGTGTCATTGCCGTACGTTTTCCCAAATCTAAAAATATACAAAGTGCTTAAAAATATTCTTAGGTAGGTATCATTTGAAGTAGCAGATCTAGGATTTTAAATTGGTATGTGTTTATGAGCGTGAGCAAGCGAAAAATGTTTTGGGACGTTTCTAGCGCCAAGATGAAAAACCAGATATACTAAGATTTGGAGGGTGGGGAGTTGGTTTTTTAAGGCTGAATTTATAAAAGGCACCTGCGTGAGGCGTGAAGAGATAAAATTGGTTTTTGTATGCTTTGGAAACAATTTAGTGCATTTTTTACTAATAAAAATAATTAAGTAGTACTAAAATAATTCGTACCTTCACAAGAGGTACTACGGTGGGTTAGGGTTTAGCATGATTAGTTTGATACAGATTACACCTACAAACAAAAATCGCTACCGAAATAAGTTTATATCTTTGTAAAATATTGAATATTCATACTTAAAATAATATTTTTTATGTTTCTACTGATTCTTTTAGGGACAGAATGGAAAATTTACAAGTGAAATTAAAAAATAACTTTTTGAAAACAAGCTTTTAATACTATTACCATCTAGCACCAAAATTCTTGTCTAGACGAATCAAATGAGCCCAACTCGATGGGGTTGCGTCGTTTAATTAAGGAACTCCTTAATGGCCACCTTCCAACTCCGTAACCGCAGATCAGCTTATGCAGCATAATAATATTGAAAACTCTCAGTTTAATCGGAATCCGGGAAGTGGGTCAAATATGATTTGAAAGATTTGATTACAGACTGACAGACGAAAGACAGGTACAAGTAAATAAAAGCTTATAATAATAAGATAATAGCTTACCTGAACATACAGCCGGGCACATGACCCGCGTAGTTGGGCAGCATGCCGACATGTTTGTGATACAGCTCTGTCGGGTTGATCGACATCGGCGGGTCCGGCCTATACATACAAATAATTATTATAATACACAACTATAATGGTTCCTTGGTAGCGAGTCGCGTCATGGAAGAAGGGAAATTTAAAAAATATAACAAGCTTTTATCATTACCATTTAGCATCATAAAGTACTCGTCAAGACGAATCAAATGAGCCCAAACTCGATGTGGTTGCGATGTGGTGCGTCTTCATCAATTAAAATAATAACTACTTTTTAATAAAAAAAATGTGATAGGCTTTGAATTCTATCTTTGAATTCGTTTACTTTAACTTACCCATGTTAAAATCTTAATCTGTAAGTGAAGATAAGTGAAATAAAACACCAAAAATGTTGGAGTAACGCACATTTATTTTCCTTCAACTGCTGACACATAGCTACTATTTCAGTATAATTTTAACAGAGAAACTTTCTACAATATAGTTAACAGCGATAAATTAGATAATTATATATCTCAATCATGAACCGAGGGTAGACCTCCTTTACAGGTCGACTAGGTGAGTACCCCAACAGTGCCAGTTATTCTTCCGCCTGAGCAGTGATGCGCAAACATTACTGTACTTCGGTAGGAGGGCACTGTAGCTAGTGAAATGACTTGGCTGAAGGCTTAACATCGTATTTACTGTCCAGATTATTATCTATCAAGAGATATTTCACAGGCTTTATGCCTAGTAAAACAGTATATATTATATGTAGGTATTTTAGACACCAAACTACATAAACAATATTTACAACAATAACATGCCCTACATTTTATTACATAAACAGCATCTTACATACTAAATAATTGTAAATCATATTATACATAAGTACATAACTTAAAAAAGAAAATGGTGAAATATGCGTCAGAGATTTTTTTTTATAGATTAAAATCATTACCTACATAGTAAAAAAGTTCATTGTAAAAGGGGATCATAAAATACTTAAAACTCTTTTAAATAGACATGAGACACATTCAAAGCTCCTTTAGATTTAAAATACATAATCATTGTAGTTAAACCACTACTGCGTGATGGATTAACATTAGATATATTATTGTTTTGAAAATACAAATATATTACTTTTATTCCTCCCTCCCTGTTTTCTTAATTTTCCCCATTCTTAATTTAATTATTATCTTCCCCTTTTCATACTTTTTCTCTTTAATCTGACTTGAGAGAAGAGGGTGGCTCTTTTTATTCACTTTTCCTTTCTCATACTTTCCCCCTTTTATTCTGACTTTCTCCCACTTTTTATTAATTCGCCTTTTCATACTTCCCCCCCTTTTTTATCCACTTGCCCTTTTCATACCTTTCCCCTTTATTTCCACACCCCCTCCTTTTTACTTCAGCATTTTAACCATATAAGGTCCCTCAAGATGGTACCCAATCTTGGCATAATAATTCCTGGTGCCGACGCCAGAAATGACGGCCATCTTGTCAGATCCGTGTTCCTCTACAGCAATGCGCTCAGCTTCCTCCATGAGCAGCATTCCGAACCCTTGGTGTTGGAATTTTGTTGGATCTCGAGCATTCACCTGGAAATTGATAAAAATATCATGTAATTTTTTAGATGAAAATTTTGCTGCAATATTATTGTGATTATTACAATAAGAGCGTATATATCTATCGCATATATATCGAGTGACGCTCTCTCGCTCGCACTATTTGACAAATTTTGAAATATAAATTCATAGAATTAATTTATTGAAAATTCCTTAAGATCAGCCCTGCATAATATTATTGCACACATTTTAATAGTGTTTCAGTTTAATCCATATCCATACATATAATCCATATCCATCCATACATATAATAAGAATGGAAATTTCTCCCCATTCATTGTGATCCTTTACTAAAGTGAACTGTGAAAATACGCATATGAACAAAACGACGCGAAAAAGTCGCTTGCGCGATCTAATTCGTAAAACATTTTGTCAATTTTTCCTAGGGAAACGTAAAATAATATAATAAAATAAATAATAATCATTTATATCGGACACATCGCCCCTAATTTACATCAAAATTTCGAAGTAAAAGTAATAGAATATAAAGTAAATTCAATTCAAAAAAATCAAAAAGCAAAAAGTGCGACAAACTAAAAATACGCCATCTATCGATGTGGCTGTAAACTTGTGGTTGACCTTTAGTTTAATTTGGGCTAAATTTGTAAATAGTTTGTGTCACTGGTGTGGTTAAACAACACCACCGATTTGAATAAAATTTTCACTAATACGTTGCAGTTTTCTCTACTTGAAACTTAGTGTTGGTTTTAGTCAAATCGGTTCATAAATAAAAGAGTTATATCAATCTAAAGATTCGCATATAAAATGCTAATAAACAAGAAAGGTAGTCATAGGAACCGCGTAATCAAAAGACAAAACCTCATCGAGTTTGGGCTCATTTGATTCGTCTTGACGAGTACTTTGATACTATATAGTAACCAGGGTCCGATGACGGAGCTGGAAGGTGGCCATAGGAACTCCGTGATTAAAAGAAAAAACCCCATCGAGTTTGGGCTCATTTGATTCGTCTTGACGAGTACTTTGATGCTATATAGTAGCCAGGGTCTGTACATAGGTAGGTATCATTTTGCACCTTATTTTTAATTTCTAAACCATGTAAAATCATCAGGAAATAAATTAGAATTCATTTAAATTAGTAAATGTAACTTATTTCTCATATGAATCAGCGCCAGCGGAAAATAATGGAACTAATCTAATGTGCGCATGATGCGTGTAAATATCAGTAATAAATATCTTTTTGCTGCTTATTTTTAATTTCTAAAACATGTAAAATCATCTGAAGATAAATAGAAAAATTCATTTAAAGTTCATTGTAAAAGTAAATTATTTTTCATACAAGCTAGCGCCACGGAAAATAATGGAACTAATGTCCTCAGAAAAAGAAATATCGTTTATTCTGCAAACAGTTTTAGAAAAGAAGTCCCGCGTAACCTAGCGGAACTAAATAATAGATTTATAATTACTGTGAATACTTCATTTATTATATATTTTTTATTTGTTAGATTAATTAAATATTATGTACCTATTTAATTGAGAAATTATATATGAGAAATTATGAATTGTTAAAAATCTGTAGATATTTTAACTTAAAATCACGCGATTGTGGCGCTCCATCTAGGGGGATCTTTTGTAAAAATCACTGGTTATCCGGAGACACACAGACATAAAATCTGTTCACACCCATTTAGGCATACATCCAGACACAAACTTTCACGTTTATAATGTTAGTAAAATTTTGCAATGATTATTATAGAACCTTTTATCTGTGTTATAGATAATCATAGGCGGATTTAGGGGGGGGGGGGCAAGGGGCCAAGCCCCCCCCCCGAGTCATTAAGCAAGCTGCTCGCGCACATATTATAAATAGTACGGTCCCCAATACAAAAAAATAAGACTTCCGTGGGACACATCTCCGCCATACGAATTATTGGTATGTACTTATTTGGCATTTTTTCCTGAACACGAAAAGTGCGGTAGTCACTTCCTAAGTGTATGGAGGGGGTACTTATGACGTCACAAAGATGGCCGCCGGGCCTATTCTATTGTGCGGGTTATTTAAATATCTACTGAACCGATTTACTTAAATAGGGTGTCAAATGAAAGGTTATTAAATAAGCATTATTTTATTTCTAAGAACTATTAATGTGAAGTAAGTACCAAAGGAAATATTTCCAAAAAAAATAATTTCTAAAAAAAAAAATTTTCTTCTTATGTTTATAACTTGGTAACCGTTAAGATTATGCAAATATAGATTATGATAAAATATTTAGTTACTTTCATCAGCTTTCTAAAAAACCTTTCATCATTACAATAAAGCTATAAACAACGGAACTGCAGCCGTTTGAATGAGCCTCGGTAGCGCTGAACTCATAGCGGTAGCTAAGCCATTAGGCGGGTTTTCTATATAATGATAATAGAATTTTAAATATAAAGCATGTGCGATAGTAATGAAAATATAAAATAATATTTAAGTAAGCTGCTACCTATTCATAAGTTGTATTTAGAAGTTTTTTCTGATGTGATCAGCATAATAATAAGTAGGTATGTGTTGCACTAAAGTTACTGAAAAAAATATTAAAAATAAAAACATAATTTTATCTAATTAATGTCCTCAATCTGATCTGTATCTTCTAAATAATTATACTGGTTATAACATTTGTAACCGACATGACATATCCCTTCTAAGCACTTTTGTTTTTTGTCATTACATCCACAACGGGATGAACGGCAACCAGCTTTACATTGACATGATATAAGCTCGAGGTCTTTCAATGAGATTGAAATTACGGATGAAGTAACTGGCAATAAAAGATTAGTATCCTCGATCATCCAGCCACAGCCTATGGGTTCAGGAAGCGTGGGCTTTGCTACGTTCGCGTTCTGCCAACATAACGTCTGGTAGTTCGATCTTAGCGCATGCTGTCGAAAGGCTTGTCGTGTCGGCGGTAACTTATCAAGTTCTTTGATGTTCTGGAACATTACTGCTCTTAAATTGTTTAGGCTATCCAGTTCTTGGTATACAAACAAGAAACCCGGACTGGGTTTCTTGTGTTATCCAGTTCTTGGTATACAAACGAGAAACCCGGACTGGTTTGTATACATAAGAATGACAAATCTTTCAGCGTTACAAAATTGTTCGTCTGTACGCTGTAGGCTTACACCAAAATTTGAAAGTTGATAATGTTTTTGGAAAATCGGCCAGCTTGATTTTTTTTTGTGACCTGACAACGCGCTCGTAGGGTCACACCCAGTTAGAGTGTGATAAGCCAGCAATGATTTCCTCTTATCAGTTGTCATGTTTTCTAGTATATATGTTGCTCTTAAACACGGGCTGAACCCGGGCCTTTTTATAGGCGTACACGGAAACAAAAAAGTCCAACGCGCAGAGGCCCCTTTGAGCTTTTACTATAAATGTGATGGGTGACACTTATCGGAGTCTATCGAGTCTATCTGTGGCGAGTCCATCTATACAAAATGGGCTTAAAGAGAGTAATTAATGGAAACCACTTGAACTAGGCTATGGATGTGTATTCTAAATGGATGATTAATGAGGCTATTGCTTATGACTACGGCACCTGTCACTTCCATCCCATTAGGAAATATATAGGCAGGTGATCACTCGCCACTCACTCTCACTAAACGGGCCCCCATAAAGGCCGGCATTAAATAGCCGACAAGAAGGGCAACGTTGGTGCAAGTGGCTATAGGGGGAGAGGTGTCCCTGGATTTAAACACGTAAATGGCCAACTCGCTACTTATGCTTCACATCCTCCCTCTGAGCATGCAGCTCTCGCGACTCCACTCTGGCCGGCCAATGCTCCACCAAGCCGGAGATGAGGAACAGGATCCTCCCCCGGAAGCACTCGGGTCCCGGGCGTGGGGCCGCTACTCCCCAACAGCTCGCCATAAGTTGCCCTGCGGCACTAGTATGTTATAAACGTTATAAATGTTAATGTTATAAATGTTGTTGTGTATGTTGTTTATTAATGTTATAAATGTTGGTTTTTTGCTAGTACCGGATTTAATCCACAAAAATTAAGCTGGCCAATTTTTCAAAAACATTATCAACTCCTTTCATATTATGATGTTAGCCCACAGCTTACAGACGAACAATTTTTTAACGCTGAAAGATTTGTCATTCTTATGTATACAAACAAGAAACCCAGTCCGGGTTTCTTGTTTGTATACCAAGAACTGGATAGCCTAAACAATTTAAGAGCAGTAATGTTTCAGAAAATCAAAGAACTTGATAAGTTACCGCCGACACGACAAGCCTTTCGACAGCATGCGCTAAGATCGAACTACCAGACGTTATGTTGGCAGAACTCGAACGTAGCAAAGCCCACGCTTCCTGAACCCCTAGGCTGTGGCTGGATGATCGAGGATACTAATCTTTTATTGCCAGTTACTTCATCCGTAATTTCAATCTCATTGAAAGACCTCGAGCTTATATCATGTCAATGTAAAGCTGGTTGCCGTTCATCCCGTTGTGGATGTAATGACAAAAAACAAAAGTGCTTAGAAGGGATATGTCATGTCGGTTACAAATGTTATAACCAGTATAATTATTTAGAAGATACAGATCAGATTGAGGACATTAATTAGATAAAATTATGTTTTTATTTTTAATATTTTTTTCAGTAACTTTAGTGCAACACATACCTACTTATTATTATGCTGATCACATCAGAAAAAACTTCTAAATACAACTTATGAATAGGTAGCAGCTTACTTAAATATTATTTTATATTTTCATTACTATCGCACATGCTTTATATTTAAAATTCTATTATCATTCTATAGAAAACCCGTCTAATGGCTTAGCTACCGCTATGAGTTCAGCGCTACCGAGGCTCATTCAAACGGCTGCAGTTCCGTTGTTTATAGCTTTATTGTAATGATTAAAGGTTTTTTAGAAAGCTGATAAAAGTAACTAAATATTTTATCATAATCTATATTTGCATTATCCTAACGGTTACCAAGTTATAAACATAATAAGAAATTTTTTTTTTTTAGAAATTATGTTTTTTGGAAATATTTCCTTTGGTACTTACTTCACATTGATAGTTCTTAGAAATAAAATAATGCTTATTTAATAACCTTTCATTTGACACCCTATTTAAGTAAATCGGTTCAGTAGATATTTAAATAACCCGCACAATAGAATAGGCCCGGCGCCATCTTTGTGACGTCATAAGTACCCCCTCCATACACTTAGGAAGTGACTACCGCACTTTTCGTGTTCAGGAAAATATGCCAAATAAGTACATACCAATAATTCGTATGGCGGAGATGTGTCCCACGAAAATCGTTATTTGAAGACTTTTTTGCAAATGGGTCTCGTACTAAAAGGATGTTTGCTTTGATGCTTTCTTACTGCTCAGAGCGAGTAGGCGGATTTAGGGGGGGGGGGGGCAGGGGCCAAGGCACCCCCAGAAGCATTGTAGAGTTACGAATTTCGCACATATTTCATGGTAAAGATTAAATTTTTTTCTCGGCGCTCGCAGCTAGCTGCTCGCGCACTTATTGTAATGGATGTTTAAACTTCCTAACCGCTCAGAGCGAGCTAAACATACACTTTTCGTAATAAAAATTATAATATTTTTGCCCGTCTGCACCTTGCCCCCCCCCCAAAACCAAATCCTGGATCCGCCTATGATTTTAGGTATACACCTCAGTGGTAGAGTCCTTCTCACGAATGAGGTCCCGCGGAATTTTGCGGAACTAAATTAAATTTTTTCGATAAATTCTGGACTTCATGCCCCTGGATCCGCCTATGATTTTAGGTATACACCTCAGTGGTAGAGTCCTTCTCACGAATGAGGTCCCGCGGAATTTTGCGGAACTAAGTTAAATTTTTTCGATAAATTCTGGACTTCATGCCATAAATTGGGGTACTAGCCGACCTCCTGCAGAGGAAGTCTACCCACGGTAAAGAGATCACCATTAAATGACGCGGAAAAGAGTCAAGAGTAAGTGTACGGAATCAAGCTATTATTATTCCGTATTTTTATTAGTTTTTCTGATTTTAATGATAATTTGATATATTTTTGTTTACTGTATTTAATCTTGATGTACTATATGTGTAAGTGGTAATTTATTGCCGTTCTAATTTGTACTGTGGTATAGGTATAACGATAGTTCTGGGACTTATCCCAGGACGTCTCTGAAATCTAAGTATTATTCACAAAAAATGTTTCATAATATTATTTACTAGCTTATGCTCGCGGCTTTGCCCGCACGGCAAAATCCTTTCTTAGCAGTGGTCTACGTCATGAAACCTTTCTATGTTCCAAATTTCAACCCAATCCATCTAGCGGTTGAGGCTGTACGTTATACAGATACATCAGTCACTAGCTTATTCTCATGGCTTTGCCCGCATGGGTTACGTTTCATAATACCTACGGTCGTTTCAACTACGGTCGATATAACTACGGTCGATTCGCATAAGTTCATTTCACATATTGGACGACTCGCTTACAGTGCAACTCGCCTGCGGTTGATTAAACTATGGGCATGTGAAATAATGGGCGATTCGGCCAATGTTCATTTGATATATTGGTTAATTCAACTATGGACGACTCACCTACGGTTTATAAATTCTTTGCTACGAGTGTTTTTAGTACAGTATTCAGGGCAAACCGAAATCTGTTGGTTAGGTTAGGTTTGAACAGTGACCACGATATTTTTATTATTACTGAATTATTTATCCTGTGTCATGGCATCTTCAGGCATTTTGGCATCTTCTTTCATCTACCTCATCATGGCAAAGTGGCATAATAAGCTGTCTGCGCACCTACAGATAGAAATCATTCAGGTATCAAAAACAAGACGTTTCTGAATTCTGTACTATAAACAAGTATTTTTTAGCTGTCATACCTGACTAGCAGCCGGAAACATGGTCTAAAAATACGTGAAACGTCCGTTAGTTCGGTCAAAAATAGGCAAATCGTCCAATAGTTTAATCAACCATAGCTCAATCGACCGTAGCTGAGTTAACCGTAGGCGAATCGTCCAATATTGATTTCAACCAATAATTATTATGAACGTAGGCGAAACGTCCAATAGACATTTTGAATAGTAGGTGATTCGATCGTAGTTACATATTGGCAAGGTTTGCCAGCCTTTACTAATTCTACGCCCATTAAGTCGCAGAAAACCCGTGAATTGAATCCCTCTTTTCCGTGGAATTGGAAATCGAATTAAATGGTCTGCATCAAATTCATTAATATATGAATAATTTACTGTCACGCGCTACGAAGTGCGCGCGGGTCAGCTAGTATATTAATAAAATGGCAGCAAATATTTAAAAAAAAGTTCAAAAATTCGTTTCATGCTTTTTTTAAATAATATATCAAACTGAAAACACTTTCAAAATGTGTGCAATAATATATTATGCAGGGCTGGCGGCTGATCTTAAGGAATTTACAAAAAAAAAATTCTATGAATTTATAATTCAAAATTTGTCAAATAGTGCGCGCGAGAGAGTGTTACTCGATAAATACGCTCAGAAGTGTAAAAACAATGTAAAAGATTGTGTATTCATGAGATTACTAAAATTGAACGCTTATATTATAAGTTTAAACATTTACAAAATGATGTCATGACCCCTGAAGAAAAATTGTAATCCAATTTGTCACCCATTATTATTATAAAATTTATCTAAATATATAAAAGGAAAGAGTGACTGATGGATGAACGGATTGCGCCATGCAGGCAAAGTCGCGGGAATTTGGGAATAGTATAGCTATTAATTTTTAAGAACACTCGGACTATTCACACCAAATTTAATATAGTTTCTCAACTCACCGGCACCACAGATCCGTAAACATGCAACTCCCTCACAATACTGCACTGTTTGAAGTTACTATTAGGACCCGGTTTCAACTCCGGCCGGTAAGTATCAGAGGCACATTTCCTGAGTCTCAGCAACCCCACTAGAATGTCCTGGTGAGGGTCCTCATATGCTAGGAACGTCTCCCAACCACCATTTGCTAGGTAGTCGCGTCTTATCAGCTCCACCTGAAAATGAGATTTTTTTTTATTATAAATAACATATCCTTAAGGATGTGTTATTTTATTACAATCTAGCCTATTTTTAGGCTAATAAGTAATTTGAGTCTAACATATTTTCCTACTAATTTATAAAGCTAAGATAGTGTCCATTATAACACTTGTCTTACAGTCTCTATTGGTGAAAATGAGATGATGATGTTTATATTCATGGTCAAACATGGAACAAGAATATGGCTGCATAGCCATTGATTTAGAGCGGAATTAGAATTCACCTTTAGTATGACAAATTGTTTAACATCTCACAGATCAAACAGAGGGCCTATTGGCTATCGCAAAACGACATGTAAAACACTAGAATCCATAGACAAAGTTGCGTACTTAAACCACCTCATTAATATGAGTAAAGTAAAAAAAGCAGCAATGTACATTGAAGTTGCCATCAATCGTAGTGGGTGAGAATTAGCCAATAGCCCCTCTGGTGAACAGAATGGGCTTAAATTTGAATCACAGGTTTTATGACGTAGACTTCCACTAAGAAAGGATTTCTCACACGCAGGCAAGTAAATATCGAAAGAATTATACAGTTCTTTTTACGAAAGAAGTCTCGCGGAAACTAGTGAAACTAAATAAAATTTAATCGATTATAATTACTGTTCTTCACATACAAAATCATTTTTATTTGTTAGATAAAAAAATAACTATTTAATTAGGAAATTAAATATGATCAAATATGAGAAGTCAAAAATCCATAAATACTGTAACTTTAAAACATGCATCTAAGGAACTCCATTCGTAAAAAGTAAAAAGCACTACGTACAATGTCACTACTCAGTACTTCTGACCATTTCTAGTAGCATTAAAATGCCCTGACCATTTCTAGTAGCATTAAAATGCCCTGACCATTTCTAGGAGCATTAAAATAGTAAATTCCCCTCACCTCATAAGGTTTGACCTTATTGTGTATCTCCTGTATGCCAACCTCCCTAGTCCTCACATCTCTACAATCGGTCCCAAGGTCTGACATGCGAGACAGAGCCAGTTCTCTGAGGTTGCCGTGCTCTACTCCTGAGGAAACTAGAGGCATTGGTATGTCTCGTTGCACTCTGAAAATAATGTTAAAGGCTATTGAAGACTTGGCCTCTTAGAAGACTCAAACGAAAAAATCACTCAAGACCTAACAAAATAAATTACTGTGAAGAAGGATGGGTCAATGGGCACATTCCTTACAAGACATGCTATACTGCAATAGCTACAAAGCTCGTTGCCTCCAAGAGAGAGATTGCCTTGGAAATAGAATATAAAAAAAGGCTACTGAAACTAACATGTGTTGTTAAATATCAGGAACCTTCGTGACAAAACCCAGCAGGAGTTCCTATCAAAACTTACAAGAGATGGCTGTGCTCTAAATTTCATAACTAATTTAAAAATAAGTGTTTAGTTGATGATAATGATGGAATATTACGTGTTAAAAGTGTTCTTCTACATGTGCAAACTAAGACAAGTTATTTATAGTTATTGCGATTTTTTGTCAAGATTTTTTTAGAATTAAAGAATTTAGGTACATCATCTTTATTATAAAAGTGCAACATGCTCTACTACTTTGAACATAATATAACAGGGCACTCGAAAATACACAAACCATGTGTTGTCAAAATTATAAAAAAATATAAATGAGTAAAGGACATAATATTAAAACTGGACTAAAGTTCAGCAATTTATTATGCAAAAAACACCTCAACACAATAAATAATAATTATAAAAACCTCTCACCTATAAACCCTTGTCCATGGTGGAACCAAAGCCAATATCTTAGCGATCAAGTCTACCAATGTAGACGGCGGGTAACTCCTGTACCTGCCTGTCTTCCACAACTCATACAAGCCCGTCCCTCTGATCACCAGTGTGGGGTATATCTTGAGCCCGTCTGCTCTGAATGCTGGGTTCTCAAAGAACTCTATAAACTGTTCTACGTCACGCTCGAAGTCTACGTTCGGTAGGTCTGGCATCATGTGGGCTACAATCTGAAAAAGTATATTTTAAAATGTTTTGAATAATAATTAATAGTGATATTAGTTTAAATATAATTAATGAATAAAAGGTATAAGAACAAGGAAGGTATAAAGATGGGAGGAAGGTATAAGGAGTAAGGAAGGTGGGTAGTGGCATTTGACAGGAAATGGTAATATGAAAATTAAATATTTTTTTAGAAAGCATTTAACTTGTGCCTTAGGAGGGATTTTGACAGCAGATATATCTTGTAAGCATGGTAACACAAAATAGAATTTTATCATTAGTGTAATGCTCTTTGTGTGTGACATTTACTAATTGTAAATGTCACACACAAAGAGCATTACAACAATTTGAATAAGGTAAAATATAAAGAAAAATTAAGGATTCTTACCTTATAGCCAGCATCTTTAGCTAGGTTAAAGTTTTCACACACAGCTTTCACAGTGTGGCCTCTATTTGTGTCTCTGGCAATATCCTCATACACAGACTGGACACCTATTTCCAACCTACAATCAATATATTGAACTTTGAGAATTTTCAATAAAGGCATTTGCCACATTAAAAACAACTTTTAGAATATTCCTACATCCTACATCATAATAGGAATTATGTTTAGTATCAGTAGTCACTGCCTATCCTCATTCTCAATTAAAAGACGCTTAGGTCCCAGAACTACAGCAAGCTGCTATACGACTCAATCTAAACCTTATACAACAACATTATGTACCATTACGTAAAAACCATATTTACTGTGTTTTACCTGTGCTAGAAATTTTGATCCTAGCTGTACCTTACTCTAATTCCTACCAATACCTGACCATTACTTTATTTAACACAATAATGTTGCATTTAAAAGTTTTTGAGCAATTTACATACAAGACATTTTCTATGTCTAAAATCCAGCAAGTTTAACTTACCTAGTGCACCCATAACTCAGCATATCGCTCATGTGTCGCTGCAGACAATAGTCTGGTCGAGTCTCAATGGTTATACCAATGCACTTGGTCTTGGCTCTCTCAGAGTACTTCACAGCTTCGGCGACACAGCTTGATGTGTGGCCTGATAGCGCATCGTGAAGATTCCTACAAAATGAATGATTTTATGGGTTTAGAGATATTATTTAAGATTTTTTGTGATTGTTCTTGGAGTACAAAAGCTAAAGCTAAATTAATCAAGGTAAATAATTTTTAAAGTAGGTACCTGATAAAGTAATCCCGATAATCCTCTGGTAGACTCATAAAAGTACCTCCCATAACAATAAATTCCACCTTATCCACACTGTGGCCCAACTGTTTCAGCTGTTCCACTCTATGACGTGTCTGCAAATAAGGATTGTACCTCGCCCTGATAGCTCGCATCGAAGTAGGCTCGTAGCCTGTATAACTCTGAGTAGAATATTCGAAATCAGAATCCGGCCCGCCCGGGCAGTACACGCAAATGTTCCCAGTAAAGTTTATATGCGGACATCTGTGAGGCTTACACATAACAGCAACGACAGCTATCCCAGACGCAGTACGTATAGGTTTCGCCTTCAACTTAGGTAACAGTATCTTCTTAGCATCAGCGGGTACCGCTGCAATAATATCGACCAGCCTCGGAGACGTTCCCAGCCCGTACTTCGACGACAACCTGGATTTTATCTTGTTGAGGTTAACATCTTTTCCCTGCCGGTGTGCGACCAGCAACTCCTGAATTATCTCCGATATAACGATCACCATCTTCTCCTCCTTGGAGAGATTAGGTAGCACTTTCTTTTTCGTCATTTTCACTATACTTATTAGTAATTTTTGCGAAAACAAACAATACGCATCGCATGGGACAACGCGAATTTTGTAAAACTGACAGCTGTCAAAATCAAATTCGCAAATAATGTCAATGTCAAAATACAATGTATTGATTTTTTTAATGCTACCGCTTCTAAATATTACAAACTTTCGTCAAATTTGCGGGAATATTCAAACTGTGGGTATTTGGAAATTAACTGCAATACCATAACCTATTCCTTCAAATTGTAAATGGCTCATTCTCATTTTAGCTCAAATTTGATGGTCACACGGTTATATTTCCTAAACGGTTAAAGAAAGAGACATGAATTTTGGATAGGTGGATAAAAAATATATTAAGCTACAAAATAAATAAAGATTGTCATAATAGACGCAAAAAATAATACTAAATTTTTACATGAAAGGTCAAAAACGGGGCCATTTTTCGTATTCTCATGGTGTCACACTTTCCGTTGCAGTGAAACATTTGGGCACTACACTAACAAATTTCGGTGTATCTGTATATAAAATATACCAAAATTTTCGCAAATAAATACACTTTACGGTATACAGTCTAAAAAAAGCCTTTCATTATTATTTTGAATTTAAAGTGACATAATGTGGCGGTCACACGATTTTAGGTGCTTTAAATTTGTGTAGTTTAACGGCTGCTGTTAAACACAACATCAACAATCCAATACAGAGTTCGATTCATTTCAATAATGGCCATGTTTTGCAATCGTAGAAGTAGGATCTAGGACTTATCGAGCCGTGGGAAAAAATATAATTGCCAAGTTTCAATTTATTCATGGGTGTACCGATCACTTGCATGGACAACATTTGTATGCATTGTATTTTAGTTTTTTAAATCAAAGCTAGCTTTTCGAAACGCCAAAATGTGCGAGATAAAGATGTAGTATTTAATTTTATGCATTATACCTAAACTTTCCAGAATTTCACCAAAAAGGGATATTTTCGTCACCAGCGTGGCATCACCTTCATAGCGTTTTTTACCATGAAGGTGATTTTTAAGCCACGAAAGTGTTTTTTTTGTATTGTTTTGTTTATAAAGGGCCTTTTTACGAACTAAAAGTACTTTATCTGTTATGTTAGGGTTTTAATACATAAATACCAAATTTCTGCCTAATAAAAAAGTAAAGTGCAAGGTAAAGTAATATCTCAAATTACGCATATTTTCTTCTGTAGTGAGGTTTGTTGTTACGTAGAATGTCGTTTTATTCTAAATTTTTGGTAGATTTAGTCTTTTAAAAGGGTTTTTACTTGAAAAAGTTGTAAAAAAATAATGACAGAATCACTTTCGTGGCGTCGAAAATTTCAAAACTGTTTTTCTTCGAAATGAGACGTACGATTGAAATCATTTATATAAAAGTTTACTCGTGTTATCCACCTCTATACAATATTATACATAAACATTACAAATAAGCAATAAATAAGAATTGCCATGAAGGTGACGATGAGAATCGATTCCATGAGAATGAGCCAAATATAGCATACTATATTTACAATACCAACCATACTGTGACAACCATAGTTCTCACAGTTTATTTTTTGTCACTTACTTGACAACATTCACAGGGGCCCACTCTGTACTTTGCCGTCTTCTGTAGTTGGATGAGAAATCGCAGAGCGCAGAGTTAGTCAGCTTCTTCGAGGATTCTCCAAAACGTGAGAAACCGTATGGAACGTGACCCGCAAAACCTGTAAAAATACAAAAATTAGAGTAGCACGCAGCATAGTAGGTACCTACCTACTACCTACTAGATCTAAAAAATTAATGGGGTTATATCCACAACTTACGAACATTCTGGGACGGATTATAGCCCCATATTTCGCTACGAACAAAAGATTGGTGAGCTTTAGAGTAAGACATCGCATCAGAATAAAATTGTACAAAATTTCCAAAATAAATAAACCAAAATAACGTCAAAATCAAAAACGACAGACTGAACCGCCTATTCGATTTGAAGTAAAGAGTCCTAAGTCCTAATAAGACCACCAAGTAGGTTTACTTTACTAAAAGTGGAGAACGGCGTAGAGATACGCGGTATGAGCAACGAAATGGTATGAGTAATATTTTTGTAATCCGTCTCCTCACCTTTCTTGACATACTTCTGCGGATCGTTGTCCTCCATAAAGAAAGGACTGACTGAATGTGAGGGTGGTGAAAGTTTAGGTTCATCCATGGGGATATCGCGAAGAATGCCAGCGCATTCAGGTCTCACCACTATGAGGGGTAACTTGAACTCTGCTGTTGCAGACTGTATTAAGAAAAACATTAAATTTTAATTTTATAACATAAAATATAATATCATTGTATTCTCGTTATTAAAAAATAACATAAGAAAGTATTCTTCCACTTCTTTTCATTAAAATTTCTATTCAATCTTTTTTTCGTTCTCAATATTTTTTCTTCTTCATCCAGTGTTTATGCTTCACACCACTTCTGCCTCAATCCTTCATTCTTCTTTCTACGTTCACTCTTCTGACTTCGTTCATTGTTCTCTCCACGTTAATTTTTTTTCTCATAATTCATTCTTCTCTCTTCATCCATTCTTGTCTCGCCATTGTTCATTCTTCATTCATCTCCACTCTTTCCCCAAAAATAGTTTCCTTCTTTTATATGAATAAAAGACTTACAAATCTGTCTACTAGGTCCCACGGTTGTCCTTTCCCTGCTTGTAGGTCCACCACTCTTTCCAGTTGGTTTCTGTTGGCTCTCTGATTGAGCTGCACCTTCTGGAACTCTGATAATGCTTCTGTTGCGGAGACTGTGTATCTCTGGCCGAAGTGTGCGTTTAGTTTTGGTACAAATCCTGAGATAGATGATTCATGTTAAAGGTCTTTTTAATGCGCGACGCCTGTACCTACTCGTACGTCGCATAGTTTCAAAGGTTTATGCAAAAAATAAACCTGAGACCTGAATTAGCTAAGTACCTACTTACTAAAGAAATCTAGTTTTGGTATCTAAACATAAAAATATCTTATTGTAAGGATGCGTCATTTGTGCTACGCATGCTGTTGTCATAGGCCAGAAAATAATATGAAAGAATTCATTAATTTTTAGGGAAGTTATCAAGAAGCCAAAATTTAATTGTTGCACGAGACTCGAGACCCATTATAATTATTGTCCGCTGATGATGATGGATACTAGGTATATGTGTAGACAGAGGTTCCGTTTTACTCTATAAACACTGTATTCCCCGAGTGCAATTACCAAGTTGAATTAAACCAAGGAAACAGCCGGGAGGATGTCCAACGTCCATTAATATTGAAAGCCAACGGCACCACTGGCAAAACAAACGTCTATTAATATTGTAATACCGTTGGCTCGAGTCTCGAGCTATCTGATACTCGGAAACTGGAGCAGATTGTAAAGGCTATGAGCTAGGGAGAGTACCGTTCCTTGGTCCATGCAGATAGGGTATTATAGTCACTAGGTAATGTCAACAGGTCAGCTGGCCTGCGTTGATTGGTAGCATCAGTCAATCAAAGTTGCATAGGTATAAGAAGCACATTAAGTATTTTATGACAGTACTCATAACGGGGCCTTAGTGATTTATAGGTAATCGATTTCCCACATTAAAGTGTGTTTTGTAGTTTTCCCCTTCTAAGTAGTTACCTACCTATTCAATAAATATCAGCAGTTCGAGCAAAATTGATTTAAATAGGACACACCGCGCCGGGAAACTTCAAATAGCCGTCGCGTCGGGCAATCTGTAGAAATCCGTGATACTTTAATTTAATTAATATAATTTATTTTATTTATTGATTTATTTGTCAGAATTTCGGTTACATAAGAAAGTTTTATTTTTAAAGATACCATGTGGAAGTCAGCAAGTATCTTGGAAGCAAGCAGAACTTTCATATATTTATTATAAATTTACCTATAATATTTCATTAGTCATTAATGCTTGAATTTAAGTTCGATCCACATAAAATACAAGACCTAGGAATATTTGAATAAATTGGTAAACAAACTCAGATGATTCAGAGTTTCGGACGCTGATCACTGAGTCACCATGGACCGGTCCGAACCGAAGGCATGCCGCAATTTCCTGAGAGCCTGCATTGGATATAACTTGTCGAAACCTTATTACAATGTAATGAGCGCTGAGATTCCTAAGATGCCGAGAAAATTATGAATGATTCTCTTGACAAATCATGAGTCTTCGCCGTAGATGTACCTACTGATTTATCTTAGGTAAAGAATCGACGTTAGTTTACGTTAGTCTTTCTTAGGTCTTACCAATAAGGACAGTGGAAGACCAATTCTTGTTTTCCAATTTTTATATTTAGTCACTAACTAATGCAACCAAATTCAACTCCTTTGCTAATTACACCGTTCTAGGCTCTTACCTGCATTGTCCACGACATCTGCATATTCCATCAGGTGCGAGGTGGCTAAACGGGGCCTACCTTTGGCCACATCGCCAAAGAAAAACAAGTAAAATTTAAAGGTTTTATTATTATCATCTGGCATCATAGTAGATACTCTTCAAGACGAATCAAATGAGCCCAAACTCGATGGGGTTGTGTCGTTTAATTATGGAATTCCTATGGCCACCTTCCAGCTCCATCATCAGATCAGCTCCATGTCATAATTATATTACACTGTCATCCGGTTTATACATGCATGCAAATTTTCAGCTCAATCGGAAACTGGGAAGTGGACCAAATTAAATTTGCAAGATTTTATTACAGACAGACAGACAGACAGACAGACAACAGACAACGGACAGGTGAAAGCAAATAAGCGCTAGTAAAAAAATTTTGCAATTTAAAAAATGCAAACATGCCCGTTATTGTCTTTGTTTTCGCAACCAGGCTACATGGATGTTACCGTGAACCGTGGGTGTCGATGTTTGATACAATGATACAGTAACTAGGTACCAAGTGGGCGTATTATGGTTCATTACAGCACGATTAATGTAGCTCTTGTTTGTTTGGTAACCCATGGAGCCTACGCTTTTGAGATGAAGTTTCATTACCTAGTAAATTTTACTCTTTAGGGTATTCTAAACAGTCTACAATAGTTTTTATTTTGACGACCTCTGTCGCGTGGCGCAGTAGGCTAATACCCGCCTGCAACGCAGAAGGTTGCGGGTTCGATTCCCGCATGGGACAAATGTTTGAGTGATCCACAGATATTTGTTTCTGGTCTGGGTGGCTTTCTGTATCTATTATAAGTATGTATTTACAAAAGAAAAGTATATATAAGTATTATATCCGTCACCCTAACCACCATAACACAAGCATTAAGTTGCTTAGCTTGGGGTTAGGTGGCGCTGTGTGAAATGTCCTAAAATATTTATTTATTTTATTGTCTTATTGGGTAGGAAATATACCAAGGAACGAGATTTATCTACTATTTTATAGTAGTCAAATTCTTAGCTCTTAGAACTCATCTAAATTCATAATATATTTTACTTATTCCTTACACCAGAACTGCAACTCATGTTATATTCTATACCAATCTACACAAGGCTATCCAACACGTTAAACCTGGCAAAATAATGTATAAGTAGAAAACCACCTGGCTAGGTAGGAAGGTATTAAAAACATGCCTAGTTGAAAACAATTTATAGAACAAAGAAAACATTTAAATATATATGCGTCATTAACTCAAACTTAACACGAATAGGTATAACTACTGCGGTAAACTTAAATTTGATGAATAAATTGACAAACACGATGTCTATAGTCATCGTAGAGAGACGGAGGCACAGTAAAAAAGGTAGGCTAAAGTCACTTGGTAACAATTATTAGTTATTATTTAATATTTAGTGTTAATTCCGCTCTAAATTTGTGAGTCTAACTAAGTTTTAAGAGACGGCGAGGAATTCAAACGTTACCAAAATAGTAATTAGTATTAATTCCACCACCACCGAGTGCACCACCCGCCCTCCCGCATATGCATGCATTAAGGGTTATAAGTTATAACTATTTGTTAGTGTTAGTTATGTGGTTACGCGAAACTTAGCTAGAACAAAGGATACGAAACGAACGAAGTTTCGCGTAACCACATAACTAACACTAACAAATAGTTATAAATCTTAATGCATGCATATGCGGGAGGGCGGGTGGTGCACTCGGTGGTGGAATTAATACTAATTACTATTTTGGTAACGTTTGAATTCCTCGCCGTCTTTTAAAACTTAGACTTACAAATTTAGAGCGGAATTAACACTAAATATTAAATAATAACTGGTGTGATGGATTTCCGCAAAGTAACGCCTAGTTCCATTAATTATCTACTTGGTAAATTAAAACTGCACTAGCATGCAGCATGACAGCACTGCGCTGGTTATAAATTTTTTTCGCGTGCTTATAGCATAAAAATTCGATGTGCATCCATAAAGATCCATGAACTAACATTAATTTAGTAACTCTCAGCTATTGGGTAGCTGAGAGTGGGTAGAGTAGGAAAAAGATGGAGGAGCGAGTTGAGTGACGTCCCATGGTGGAGGTAGGTATGTCCAACAGTGGATGAATGTAAGCTGATGATGATCATAATGAATTTTGTAACCACTTAGTACCGCAAAGCCTAGGAGAACTTTAGGCTTCTTAAATTATTATCTTCGGCTACAGACTCTACAGAAGCAAGTTAGATTAAAATATACTACCACGTGATACAGACACGGAAGCCAACTTCAAATACCTAATTAGGAAATAGGAGACAGCCTAGGAGGAACAAGAATATTCTTAAATAATCACTTACCCTCGTACCCAGGTATCATAGGGTGCTTGTAGACTGGATCCCCATTGCGAAACCTGGCGTTCACGACATCGATGTCTGTTTTGGGCGGACGGAAGATCTATACGAACAAGAAAATTAAGTATTGATCAGTTTTGTGGAACTTATTAAGAAGTATTTTAGTTTTTATGTTAGAAACAGACACATAAAAAACACAAGCATATGGGTCGTATGATGATGCGCGGTTACCGTCCCCTAAAGACGCCTGCAACATTAGCACAGCTGCAACGAGGATCAGAGTCTCAAGAGCGCTGTATCATGCTTATTAAGGTAGGTAGCTATAATAATAAAAAAAAACCAACCAACAAAAATAAAACTCCACACCGCCCACCACCACTCCACCACTCCACTTCTTTCTATAAAACTGACTCAATACGCCGGATGGGTAAGTGGTAAGAAAAGGTTACCTGGAACCTGGATTCGTACCTGGAAGTCATCCACAGTCCTATCAGAGAGGACGAGTCTCTCGGAGTGGAGCACGCTGGGGTCGAGCAGGATCTTGTGCGTCGTCGAGCCATAAGTGTCGCCGATACGGTACTTGTACTCTGGACAATGTCCTGTGTAGCTGGGAACGAAGGAAATCAAGGTTTTTCAAATGATAATGGGGGAAAAAACGAGCAAATCAGGTGCCTGATGGTTACGCAGAATAATCTACATCAATACCATAATTAATTTATTTTGCTTGTACATAGAAGACGTAAGGTAGGAACTGGTAGACTTGGATCATGAATCATCATATACTAGGATCATCAACGTAGGTGTGTACTACCTATCTATTTTATACCTAAGTTTATCACCTCATGTCGCCGTGTTAAACCACCAGCACAGTTATGTGGATTAGCGTTAGGAATAATCCATCCAAACCGCAAATGACCTAGCTGGGACATGAGCAACTTAACGTGACTGAGACGTAACCATTTGCCCGTATCAGAATACCTTCTGTTAATTGAAATTAACATGTTTTTCATTTTTCATTTTATTTTTAATTTTACTTTAAGTCAATCAATGTTAAACCAACCCACAGTCACTCGCATCGTCTAGAATCACCTTAATTAGTTTGGACGCAACATAAAAATTTCATATCGCATTATCTATGGTCAATCATTCATTCGATCACTTTTTTCCCTTCTGCTTCGGCTGTCATGGCTCCGGGTGCCAAATTATCACGATGGTCAAATTAATTGGAATTTTACTCATCAAAATCAATAACGGAAGGTGTCAACGGTCCAGGACGGTGGGTTGGTGGATAAAACGTCTGTGATTTGGAGTTGGGAGAATAAATAAGGTCAACCACCAGACGGATTTTCATTTTCACGGAGAGGCGCGAGCGCACCGCAGCGCAGGTCAGATTGCCCACCCCTAGGTCATCTATCATCAATTAATCAACAATCAACGGCCACCACGGCCGCAGTACGCTGGTCGAGACGGCGAGCTCCTGAGTCCCGGCCCATTCCTGAGGCTGGAACGACCGTCGCTTCGAACCCGCCGATCGTCAAAGCAGTTCGCTGGGCTGGCATACACCTTCCTACAACGGTATTATACCAACACTGCAGATGCGTGGATGTAAATGATAGGGGCATAGCATACGAATTGGTAGAATAAAAACTTTGTGACTAGGCGTATGCAAGGAAAATGCCTTTCAATAAAAATAGTGCAGTAATTGAAGCCTTTTCCCAATAATAATTCCGATACCCGAAACGATAAACCTAAATAAACTTAGCCTAATAAAGAATTAAATATGAAGAGAATTTGATAATTTCATTTTCCAGCTCGAGGCTTTGAACTCCATAGAAAGACGGGCGAAACGACTTATTGCTGACAACTCGTTGGTGGAACGCCGCTTGCAAAGCTTAGAACACCGTAGACAGGTTGCAAGTCTATCGATGTTTTACAAAGTGCATTTCGGTGAGTGCGCCCAGGAGCTTCATGATCTGATCCCACCATCTCCTTTTTACCACCGAACATCTAGAGGAACAGCGCTGCGTCATCGCTACATGGTTGATATTCCATTTGCCCGTACGAAGCGGTTTAGTTCAACCTTCATTATCCGGACGGCGAAGGTTTGGAACTCTCTGCCAGCATGAGTGTTTCCTGTAAATTACAACTTAGAAGTCTTCAAATCGAGGGTTAATAGGTATTTACTAGGTCTGTGTGTAACATCTTCGACCGCGTCATCACTTACCAACAGGTGAGACTGTGGTCAAACGCAGCCCTATTCTCTATAAAAAAATAAAAAAAAAAAGTCCATGGAATTTTACCTAAATATTTAATAACAATAATTACCATAGTTAAAATAATAGATAGTAGGTATACCTATTATTACAAAGTACATAGATGATAGTAGGTAATGATAATGTGATGGTAGGATTACAGAGAGGACGTCTTTGCCAAGTTATTGATTCTGAAAAATTTGATGATGATGATGATGATGAAGAGGTTCTAAATAGATTCACATAATACGATATTACTCACCTCATAGCTAATTTAAGTGGTTAGATTATATATTTATAGCTAAAATGCCTTGTTGGTGTCAAACTTCGACATTACCAAACAGCTGAACTAAACAAAACCCATGACCAAAATTTTAGACCTTAGCCTTATAAAGAGAGATCCGGGACGAAATCCGAGTCAATCACCATAATGTCAAAGGTTTCAAGTTACTTTATTTATAAGTTTGGTAATAAAACCTTTAAGAAACCGAGATTTACAACGCTGGTTGACAATGCCATCAATAAAATGGTGTAACGAATACATGATGCTGTAAGTAATAAGTAAACCACAAGTTACGACTTACGACATCGAACATTTTGTAATGAAGGAATGCAGTTTATGACTGAAAAATATATTTTTATATCCTGGACATCTGAGATTTATAACAATTTTATCGATTACTAGCTTATGCTCCTGGCTTCGCTCGGTTAAAGTCTTTCTTAGAGGAGAGGCTGACTCTGTCATATCAACTTGTGTGCCAAAATTCGTTCCAATCCATAAAAGATCAGTCAATCAGTTTGGTAACGCTTCTCTTTTATAATAAGTAGATATTATAGAAGAAGAATTAGAAGAAGATTCTGCTATTATTTATCGCAGATAGAAGACACCGAAAATATTAAGTTTGATATTATTATCTCAAAAATAGATTACCATTTTTTTTGAAAACGCATATTTTCTCATATCACGTCGTGCTGTAGCTGTACCTAGTGCATCTACGGTGGGTAGGTATGTAGGAATTCCCTAAAATAAAATTCATAAAACACCCAAAGATAGGTCTACTACTTTACTTTATTTAAGTTTAGCATTATGTGTGTTTTGGTGTATACTGTGAGCACATTTTGTTTAATGAATAAATAAATAAATAAAAATACTACTTAGGTTTGATAAGGTTCCAACTTGGAATTCGTACGTTATGAGGAAGATACGCGGTACGCGCCTACTTATGGAAAATTTACTACGACAAAGTTCCACCAAAGTGGAACTTTGTCGTAGTAAATTTTCCATTTTTTTTTTTTGTGGTAGGACATAGATTTTATTGTATCTAAGTTAACATACCCAGGAATATAATGAGGTTGTGCGATGCTGACCAAATCCAATGCCATGATTAATTTTGTCCCTTTTCAGTTGATATTCAAAGGAAACTCATAATTTTGATGAAAATATTAATGTAAATTAGAATTTTGAGAAATTATCGCCGTGAGTGGTGTGGTGGTAAATTTTGACAATTTGTGACATTTTTTTTTATAGCTTCTAAATAACGTAAAAAAGTTTTCTGCAAAAAGTTATTATCATAAGTTAGTTCATATGTCGACGTAGTGGAGCAATATTGTTGTAAGTGGCACAATCGATAAAATATACACGCGAAGGATTTTTATTTAATGGCCAATTCTTATAAAAACAATAATCATTTTAGTAAAACCTAGCATACAGAAAATATATTTAAGTACATCCCATTAAAATAAGGCTTTCGTAAAACACAACCTTCGTCTCAACAAACGTAAAGAGAACGAACGAATAAGTATATCAAGTAACAAGTTGAAAAGCATTCACGTTCGTTCAATTCGTTCATCCATTGCACGCACGAGCCGTTCACAGTTCATTCAACCGCCATATTGAAATCAACCGCCGAAGCGGACGGGCGCGCGCCCGCATTCCCTCGCGTAGTGACAGCCGATAAAATAAAAACTTTCAAAACTTATGTGCCTCACAACAAACTGAATAAACTAAACAAAAATGTGCTTCAAACTGTGCAGTGACAAATAAAACATACATTGTATCGAAAATATTTATTCAAAACTGATTGGAGAACACGAAATGCATGCATTCCACTGAGACTGTTGAACTTTATTTTTTCTCGAGGTGTTCATTTTGATTGTTATCAAGAGGTTTATTTATTACTTGTCTGTGAACTATGGAGTAGATCGAGCCGATGTACCAAGCTGTGCAAGTGATTACATTGTGATAAGAGTCAGCATTTATCATATTGACGAGGATTGCCGAAACATTCAAGGTAAGTTCAAGTTTCTCTGTTTACTAAAATCCTGTTTCGATAACGGCTGATAAATCTTGTTTCTTGCTCTTCGCTATTTGAAATTTTGAAGTAGACCTGTATCTGTAGGCGTTATTTCTTTTATTTTTATTCAACGGTTGACTAAATTGGCCGTTTCTACTACATTTGTTACTACTGTATTTGTTATTTTTTGTATTATCTTTTCGCTAGATGACCTACCTACCATCGAACCATCTACACGTAAAATTATATACCTATCTAAGTAGGTAATTTTTATATACCCACAATAGCTACTTATTACTTTATTTTGAAACTAGTGAAATTAAAAAAAAAACTTTATTTTGAAAAAGTAGCTTTCAAGGAGCTTGATGATTTAATTATTATAAAAGAATTATTATAAAAGATTATCATCAAGCTCATCATTGGATGAACGAAAAGACCAAATTACGTTCTTCATAAGTGGCAATTCCGTGAATGACCTCAAATAAGCATAGTTAAATAATTGATTTACGAATAACGTAAGGACTAACAAAAACAGTAGGTACATAGGCTATAATTAAGTTTGAAACATCAAAACAAGTAAACAAAGCATAATAAGTCACTTGTTTGAACAAGTCACCGCAAGCTGTAATTAGACAACCTTAATGAACACACATTATGATCCTCGTACCTGTCCATTCACTGGAAAGGATTACAAATAAAACAACAGTCTAGCTCAACTTCTTAGGAGGAGATTAAGAAGTTAGGTGAATATCATCAGAAGCAAATAGATTGGTAGAAAGTAGAACCGGTACGAAAACTCAGCAAACTTTATGAAAGACTTATTTTTCATCGTCAGGTAAAATAGTTATCACAGGCTAAGTTGCGGGGATAAAAATGACCAGCCCAACTTGAAAAATTGTTCGATGAAATCCAAAAAATGCCAGCCAGTGGTCACTTTACATAAACACTGCTTATACCGTGAGTCCTTCTAATAAAAGATATCCGTCAAACAATGAAACAAGCCACCCATTCAGACCAAGTAAAACGTTTCAAAGGAATCCAGTTTGGTGACTGGGAGAAACAAAATCGCGCGACGACTTCCCACCGAGATCCCTGAAGATTTTTTTTTACATTTCGAAGAGATTTTGAACCTTGTCTGCTCTAAATCCGCGCTTATTTTTGTTAAAATCGACACGTAAAACATTTTAAGCTGACTTTGACAGTAATTTCTCAAACTGAACTGCTTTCCACCCATTAATCTGGTTTTTAAACGACACATTAATTCCCTAATAACTTGGTTAAACACTCATTTGTTTCGCCAACGACGTGACCGTTAGTAATTTCAAACTTTAAACGCCAAATGACATTCGAAGAAACCGTAAATTACCCCAATGTCGCGATTTATCACAAGCTGGTTCTTTTTCTGTGGAAAATAAAGTGCCGAGACGTGGACAGCTTTTGGGGGTCCAGACCGGTTTGTGGGAAGAGTGTGGTCGGTACTTTGCGATTTGGTCGAAAAATGAAGAGCCATGGTTGATATTCGAGGCCGTAACCCAATTGAGACCAGTCGCAGGTACGCCTTTGTAGTACACTTTCTCCGGTGCGTGACGCGGACAGCCACACATTTCACTGTACTCGTATAGTCACAGAGTTCGCCTTCGCCGCGAGAGGATGATGGAGATAGTGTATTTGATATGCAAAAGAGAAACTATATTTATCTTTTATCTCTAGATCGAGGAATATACCATGTTTGGACCTTTACGTTCTTCAAGTGAACTCATGGTTAGAACTGTACTGTAGTTAAATTACCATAATGCTCAATGGGAATAATAATATTGCTAAAATCTTTAAAATTAACTTGTGTTAGGGAATGTTCAAGTGTAGATGATCATGATGCATGAAATCTACATTTCGACAAATGAACAGGTGGATATTTCCAGAACTTCATGCGAAATACGAAAGCTGGCAAATTTTATGATGTGCAATTATAATAAACATGATTTGCAAAAGCTACACTTTCTCTGGAAAGGAGGGCGCAAATCAAAATCAAAATTGTCGAGGAGTGCCATCAATTAACCGCAAATAGCAACCTCTATCTCACGATAAATATAAAATTATTTGGACAACTATATGCTAAACTGGACTGTGAAATGATTTACTGCCACCAGAGATCATTGATCTGACTTCGCAGCCTCAACGACATAGAAAAGAATTGTACGAATATGTAGCTAATTAAATGCTACTAAACGCGAACTTCCAAGTTTATTAACTCCGACAGACGGTGAAACTTAATTCGGGTTTTGAGCACAACATTCTAGCCCACACGCTTGTTGAGTATCCACAATTCTATTCATATCATTAACCTCTAAACTGCAGTAAAAGCTAAAAGCATTCTTCTGTTGAGAAAACTAGCGAGAAAATACTTAAGAAATGATGTCCGCCTCGGGCGACTTTTAGATTATATCCCGGGATCATTGGAGGCGTTAATAATGAGAACCGCATAAAAACTAGTCCAGCAGGTGCTCACATGGAACAATTTTCGCTTATTAAATTGCTAGCCCAAGCCCAGAACCGCGAACCAATCAAGAAGCAATTTGCCAATCAACATAGAACGACGCAAAACACAAAATAGTTTTGAAATTGGACACGATTCGTTAGGAAATCGATAAAGGTGACGACAACCTGACATCACTGACTCGTAATGCGGAGAAAAAATTGAGGTATTCTTCAGAAACATCGTGAGCCATGAGCCGTCGAACATCATGGTTACCTCAGTTTCAATCATTTGTGATGTTGTAGGGAAACTTCTTTACTTTTACTGATGCTTAATTTGTATAATACCTTGAATATAAAAAGCCTATCTTATGAATGTCATATCCGTGAACGACCAATTGTTTCCACGTGTTAAAATGGTTATTACTTCTATCAATAACACCCAAAAGGCATGATTTTTAAAGGATTGAGTACAATAGGACAGGAAACGAAACAAAGTGGTCTTGAGTCTTGTCTGTTATATACCTATACTAGCTTACCCGGCAAACGTTGTTTTGCCATATAAATAATTTCCTAGTAATTTCTAGTGTAGACAAAAAATAGCTTACTTATTGGAAGTATGTATGTATGTTAGAATGTGTATATAGTATGTATGTAAGAATGTGGTATATGCGTGAAATAAGCATTATTTTATTGAAAATTTTTTCAAACAAAAGTAAAAAATTAAATTTTATGAAAACATTGTCTCTTATAATTTTTTCATACAACCAATATTTCCATTGACATTTCAAAATAAAGATTCATAATGATTGATTTTTTGGAAACTATGAAAATCCTAATTGTTCAATTACATTTTTATAATAAAATTAAATTAAAATTACATTTTTATAAGATCAACAACATTTTCGATATAAATAAAAAAAAGTATACTTACAACACAAAATCCGTTGTTATTGGAAGCTCGTGTCACGTGTTGAGTAATTTTGAGGTTATAAAATCACTTGATTAACAGTAACTAATCGTGCAAAATACACTCAAAATTGATAATTTAATTATTATTGATAAAATAGGAATGATTAAAAGTTAATATGAGAGTTACACTGAGATAGCAAAATAATAATTGTCAACGTTACTACTACACTTGATGCATAAACAATAATGATGGCCGACAACTGTGTAGGGAGTAGGGAGTGAGAAAGAAAGGAGACCGGCTTCGTTCTCATTCCTACTCCGTGCTGTTTACTGGGTCAGAAGTGACACCTGTAGACATCTGGCGGGGATAACTAATTAAATGACGATTGATCAGTTTTCGACCGGAGAGGAAAAATGATTAAATTACTAAAATGGCTATTAAAAAATAAGGGTTGATCGTAGAAGGGTGAAAATTGAGGATTGTATGTATTTTTGTATGTTGTATCATAAAAAAATAGAAATTAAAAATTTTTGTCTAAAAAATAAAAAATAAAATTTAGGGGTGGACTACCCCTAACATTTAGGGGGATTAAAAATAGATGTTGGTCGATTCTCATAGATACCGGATAAGCACAAAAAATTTCATCATAATCGGTCAAGCCGTTTCGGAGGAGTATGGCAACGAAAACTGTGACACGAGAATTTTATATATTAGATATATATATATATATATATATATATATAATCTTATCAAAGGGCTTTTAAATCCCAAGGGGTCGTGTGATATTCCTCACTAGTCACTAGAGTAATTGAACTACAATATTCATGTAAAAACTGTGTGTAAGCCAAGCTGTGGTTACCTTGTTGATGTGTCTCGTTTTTGCTACCTTGATTTGCAAGTGGCGCGCTTCTGCATGACTTGCTCCTAGATATTAAATTTCCTCATACCTATAATTTACTTACCAAAGCCTAGTAGAAAAAGGCTGCTAAGCACCGCATATTTTATTTAGGCAACTTAGTCATCAGGTTAGTTTGTATTAAATTTTTTGTGCCGTCTTTGATTTATTATACCAGCATAACTAATTCTACCTCAATTTACACATTGATGTTTAAAGGTATTTTCTGTGACTATTCTATTGAGACCTTTAATTCTTTTCATGTGTTTGTTATTGTGACTCATTGAAAAGGAACATCTTTAGCTTCTTTTGAACATTTGCATGTACTGATCACACGGTTTTAGATTTCAAAGTGTCTACTACATTCATAGGCTTACAATGTAGTCGAGTTACAGTCTATCCTTTATTCGGAATGTAGACGGCGTAACTACGGTGTGCAATTAAAGCAGACACTGTACGCCTTCTCTCGGCCTTGTTTAAATAAAACATGAATGTTTACATTACCATTTTGAATTTCTAGTCAGTTTACACGCTCTATTTTGTAGTTCATCTACACTACTAAAAATATCTCCTATAACATGTCTATTGGAATATTTTTAGGACGTATTTCATAACTTAGGTAATTATTCAAATTTCGCCGTCACTTTTTCAATAATATTGCTTTCTTTGTGTGGTCTAGGTGTCAATCAATTTATTTATAGAGCTGTGTTCACTAGAGTGGCGGGCCATTTCAACTTTAATTTGATGCATCGCCGATAAATCTCCATAATATTATCCATTAATTAATTGTATTACGTAAAATTGGATCGTATCATCTTCTGTTTTGATCGGAAGGTGTAGAAACTAGCTTGACAGATATATTTTTAATTAAAACAGATTAATTTGAAAAGAAAGCTACCAGATATTAAATAATATCGATTAATGTGTTGCGCAATATGAATATTGATGGAGAAACTAATTTGAATGGTGCTAAAATTGTGTGAAATTAATTTAAATGTATCTTCCACTTTGTGATCGCGAATTCGATATAGAGTTGGTAACGTTAGGTACTTATTAAAATCTTTGAATTATGGATTCATGGTATAGAACACTCAGCTACCCTTTGCTTGAAGGACGTTGACCATCAAAATGCCACTGAACTTCGCCTACTTCAACAAAGGTAAATCTGACTCTGACTAATCCGAATTCGATCGCGACAAAGGTCGTTTCGCAAGCAATCGGATCTGATAGGGTCGTGATCATTTGGACCGTGAATGGGAGGCGCCGCGCGTGCTCTAATATTTTTCTCTACAATGACTTTAAGTGCACGTGCATTGCATTCCGATGTCGAAACTGGCGACAGAGCGCCGGCGATTTTTATCTTTTTGTCTTAATAACCGTTAGATACGGGATCAGGGACCGCGAGCCGTGGGCATTCGAGTCTTAAGGGCCACGGGTAGGGCCAAGAACAGACACAAAAAAACTCTATTTATCTTATTCACGGTTAAGTAATCCTGTTTGTAAAGGACAACGATAACAAAAGCTGCAAGATATGAAAATCCCAGATTTTGACCTCATGTTGGTTTTTCCGAAAATGATTGTATCTTTTTCATGAGACACACGTCCATATTTAGAGAGATCTTTAGGTAGTCAAAGATCCTTGGTGAGATCACATTGACGGATATAAGGACAAAACAACAAAAATAAGCATAGAGATATAGAATCGCTATAATGGAGTAGGAATGACAAACGTTCACAAATATTTATCTTAGAATCTCACTGCAGACAATGAGATAAATGTTGTGATACAAGAAATACCAGCAATAAATAATTTTGATGGGTATCTAATTGATTAATAAACGGAATTTTATTACGCCAATTTGACCAGTACAAAATTACTTCCTGATCCTCTTCGATTTTACCAATGTTTTTATACTAAAGTGATGATTATAAAATTCCCATCATATTATGTCGTATTCTACACTGGCAAGTAAAACTAAAAATATACTACAGCACAGCTAACTTTGAAACGGTTAAACCGATTTTGATGAAACAATAGCTAAAATCATCGCTAGAAAACCTACTTTAAAATTATAAAAATCGCACCTAAATTAGTTCATCCTTTTCAGAGCTTCGGTGCCACTTACAGACACACACTATCAAACTTATCCCTCTTTTGCGTCGAGGGTTAAACATTAACTCCACAGTGATGCAGCAAAAACGCCTTATCTTTCGTCAGTCCTCAAGAACTATAACGTGCAAAAATAAGATAAAACGTTTAGCAAAATGTCGCAGCGCAGCCACTTTGTCGGGCTTCTCACAAAATGCAAGTGATCGTAAGAAGATAACATTACCCTTGGCCCACCCACTGCGTTGCAACTGGACTAATCCAATTTGCCTGTCAGTTGTGAAGATATGAGTATACTTTGTAAACTTTGTCTTCTAGAGATGGTTTTGCAAACATTATGTATCAAAAATAACATAATGAGCTCTCAAAGAATGACGTGCTTTGATCTTTTTCCTGCTTTTATCCCACTAGTTAGGATCGGCACATCATAATAAAAACCATGTCTTCTTCCTCCATAACTCTCAATCATCCGTCATAAGTTATATACCTAGCACGCATATTATCTTCTTTCACACAGTTCATACAAACCTTTTAAGGGTGTCCCCTTCCCCCATTTCCACAAGGACTTTTATGCCACATGACCTTCCTCCTTTCACAAATGATGTAGCTTCATATTATGATAGGGGTAAAAAATAAATTTAAATAATAAGGTCAAAATTGAAACTAACAAAGGCAAACGCATGACGTCTTAGCAAACCGCGCAATCGTTCGCAAATATTTCCATAAAATTACCCAAATATAATCTTACGACATTTGATCCACGTGTATTCGTGTATTATCGAAAAATTATAACGAGTATTGCGACATTGTACTTTCGAAACTTGGCCAAACCTTTGTATCCGTAACCGACAGTGTGACGTCACCACAGCTGGGTAAACTCCTGTTTTGCGCAGAAATAAACACTATGCAGGCACGTGTTGACAAGACATTCTTATCAGTAATTTAATATTCACGACTATAACTCCAAAAGAGATAGAGGACGGAGAACAATTGCCGGAAAGTCCGCACATTACAACAGCTGGCAAAACAAAAATTAGACAAGTGCAAGTCGGTTGGCCACCGAGGATTTCGTACAAATAAGCAAAAGTTGAGGCACCAATGAGGATCACTCATCCGTGGACATTAGTACGCGTATGTGGTATTAATAATTTTAACTCGATAACTCCACGCGTTCCCGAGTAAAAGTATTGACAGACAGAAAGATGAATAAACGAGTCTTATAAGGGTTTCCTTTTTACTTTAAGAGGTCTCTCTCTCTTGAGTCGTCCCCTCATGGCTGAGGATCGTGGTCATCATTGGTTATGGACGTTGGTGTTGTGACTCGTCTGACGATCTGCCTCCACCGGTGCCTGTCCATTGCATCCCTGACGACCGAGCAAAACTTGGTAGGAGGGGGGCCTTTCACTTGATCAGTCCATCTGGTGGGAACACGCCCACGGGCTCGTTTGCCTTCCGTATTCCCAACAACGATCAGCTTTTCAAGGCTCTCGTCTCCCCTCCTGACTATGTGGCCGAAATAGGTCAGTATTCTCTGCTGGCAGATAGTTGAGAGGCGGGTTCGGATATGAAGCTGCGAAAGAATAGATGCATTGGTGCGCTCGGCTGTCCACGGTATCCGTAACATACGCCTCCAACACCACATCTCGAATGCATCAATCCTTTGTCTCTCTCGAGCTCGTATTGTCCATGTTTCCACCCCATATAGGAAAATTGGATATACCAGGGCGCGTATCAACCGGGGTCTTTGTGGCATTGGTAATACCCCTTCTCTTCCAGATGTTATTGAGTCGGGTCATGGCATCCTTAGCCATACCTATACGCCTCTTTATCTCCGGTGCGCAGTCACCATCGTTGTATACAAGTGCGCCCAGATACACATAATGGTCCACAACGTCAACCCCTGGGATTATGTTGGTAGTGGGCAGTTTTCCGGCGCGGTCTACTACCATAATCTTCGTCTTGCCTCTGTTTACTGCGAGACCCATGCAGTTGCTCTCAGCCTCAAGTCTTTGGAACAGCTCCTGCATGTCTTCTATAGACGTCGACAAGATAACTGTATCATCGGCATATCTCAGATATCACTTTAAGAGGTACAAACATTAAAAAGATCAGAAATGAAAACGTTACTCGTGTAAATGAAGTAGATGTAAGTATAGATGCACCTAATAAAGCAAAGTTGTCAGTGGTAGCAAAGAAAGCAACAGACATACAATTTGATTGCAGTTCCAAGAAAATGTTCCGCGTCCTTTCCCAGCTCGGCTGCCGTCTATTGAAAACTGGGCGATGGTGAATGCCCATAGAATCCGTAATGACTTCTCCTATACATGTAGACAGTACGATGGATCCCAAGAATGGAAAAATAGATATAAAAATATGAATAAAACTGAAATGACTAATATTTTGTTAGTATAAGAAGTATTTGTCATGAAGAGGTAATCTCTTTTAGCGATGAGACTGCAAATTCTATTGTAGTCATGTGTTCAATATGGTACAAAAGCTAATCTATTAAAAAAATACTTATAAATAAGCTTGGTTATTTGTAATTGGTACACTCTATTGATTATATTTTCAATGATATTGAATTGATTATTTTACATTTGCTTTTTTTCTATCGATATCAGCTTCTCATCAAGTTGCTGTACTGATTTCACCATTATTATGGCTACTGGTTGGTCACATACCATCGCCATATCAAGTCCAAACGCATGACCCGTTTTCACATGTATGGATATCCGGCAAAGTTATGGGCTAGAATAATGGGGTCCACGGGCCACACAATGCTGAATATGTAAGCGATAGTCTATGATTTATAATGTTGACCAAGTTGAATCATTATGTGCAGACGCTATGGTAACTGCATGTTGATGCATTTTGCTGCTACTCTGCTACAGAGAACTTAAAGTATCCTACGAATAAGTACCTATTATGTTGCTTTTCAAGCTGAAACAGCTAGGCTAGAGCAATTGGGCTGTGAAATTAGGTACCTACCTTCTATATGTAAGTAGCTTAGACCTTAGAATAACTTCAGACAGTAAAACCGCTTGGAGGAGGAGGAGCAATGTGGATATTTTCAATGATTTGTGATGTATCTTCGATTTAGGTTAAACCAATTAGGAATTTCGAATGCAAAGAACTACTAGCTTTTTAAAGCCAGTAAGAGTTAGTTATCTATTACTAAAAGTGGGACAAAATGACATAGGAAATACCATGCAGTTAAAATTTACTGCCGCCCGGCGCCAATTATTAATTTCAAATATCAGTTAGGCAATGATGTAACCGCAACCGACAACCCACAAAGTGCATTTGTGACACAACACATCGGAAGGAAGCCGAATGACATAACTATATTATATATCCTGTTAAATAATTAAAATCACTTCAAGATTCGTATCAGCACAAGACATGAATGGTAAAAACAGGTTCTTTAAAAACTAATTTGATGATGACACAACCTAAGAGAAATGAACTTCCGATGATCACGGCGCTATCAATGAAAGCATTTAAGCTAGAAATAGTCTAGTAAATAAATAGATCCCAATTCTTATCTCGATGTTTTGAGAATACTGCATTCTAATAAGTTTTAAAATAAATAGATTCAAATGTTAATTGTAAAACCACCGATCGCGCAAAAATAAACCACTTATGTCATTTTGTCCCATGTTCCGGAATGATTATATTATGTTCAGTGAATCCAGGTAGGGAAGGATTTACTCAACCTTTTTGACCGACTATACATCGGCAATAGACAATGACTAACGTCGGCAACATCACAGACTTCTATAGGTACGCTGACGATTTAGGTACCATCAGCATCAGGCGGACCGTCTGCTAGAGTGCCAGTGTCTCACATAAAAAGACAAGACAGTTTTGTTTCTTGTCCATTACACTGCGTCTCATCTGTCAACTAAATACATACCCTGATGGGTCAAAAAGCTATTCTATCCCAAGCTTATTACCCAGTCGATGGACAGGTACTTAGTGTCAGTCAATATATTGCGCCTTTTATATTTTGTCATTTCATTTCAATAGACATGTTTAACTTGATATTGTATGATGAACTCAAAATACCTGCTCAATGATTTTTTAAAGTTCGGAATTTGCTTGGTACCTGTGCCCAGAAGCAGGCACAAAAAGTTAGTAGTATCGTTTATAATTTTGCGTGAACCATTCAACCAGACGCAACATTTGCAAACCTTTTGAATGGTGACAATGATCCTTTTGGATTTCCCAATCTATTGGTAGTCGCGAACATAGATCTAACCTGACAATATACGCAATTCACTGAGCATTGAACATGCCGCATGCTTACAAAAAGACGCAAGTATGCACGGAATGCGGACAGGTAGACGGGAGACCACGCCGGGTTTCTGGTTCCGACTGTTAAACCACCATAAAAATTAAAAGGAATTTTATTAGCTGTTTTACTTAACAAATTGACCTAACAGATACGATATCGTGAATCGTGATCTGTCGTCAGAACTGTAACAGCCATAAATCTTGAGAACACAACGTTTATCTTTATCACCTATTTGATTGACGTTCATAACAAGGTGTTTCAAAATTTCGATTATTGATATTAGAAAATGATATTAGTTCGTTCCATAAAATGGTGCAAACAAATCGTACAAATATATCACGCGGCAGAACTGCGTGTTTAAGTACCTACGATATGGTAGTTTAGTTGCTGTAATAAAATAACAAATCGGCCAAAGGCATAATTGCCTGATAAATCTCAAACAAGGCGTGAGTCGTGACCGGACCATTTGTGCCAGGCCACGAAAACAGAATCTAATGGACAACGATTTTGACAAAGCCCAGGATACAATCAAGGGTAACCACGTGTGTAACATTCTTTTATTTACGTGCAGTACGTGACCTAGGCATTTGATCTACGATCGTGAAATGGCATCAAGTGAATTGAACTGAATTAAGAAGTCGTTCGCCTTTCCGTTTTCGTCTATCTGCGAATCTGCAGTCCTTTTCTGATATGGGACAGCTTTGTATTATTTTTTCTTGATCTTTATATCTACACGGATCCTGACCACACACGATTTTGCCGTTATGACCCCATCTGACGATGTGTTCCCATTGCGACCGATTTCTACCACAAAACGGTTCGAACCATAAAACGGTACGCTAATACCGCGAATTGATAAGGCAAAACACGTCACCGATAACGGTTCGAGAACAGCTACCGGTGGACCTTGCGAATATTATACAGGGAGTTGGGAACAAATGTCTTTGTGACATAATTAGAATGCTGTTCCTTTATAGCGAGCTTGGTGACCGCTTATGCGAATCGGAATTATACGTAGGCTGTGGGCCGAAGTTTTTATCTAAATTATGCTGCAAACCACTAAGACGGATGTCGTCACGGAACTAATGGATTACGAGTTACAGCCGAGATCATAACCATAAACATTGTCGTGCAGGAATTGGCAAACTCTTAACCTCAATCAACATCCGAATTAAATAACCAGAAAATATGTTGCGTGTCCAAGAATGTCTAAATTTTATACAGAAGTAGGCAATTTCAATTCCCGAAAATCACTCGTCACTTCTCCGTACAGCGAGTGCCAGGTCCCAACCAGTTTAATTTAATAAGCGCAATTAATGTTTACGATCGAAAATTAGATACTGCGGAAACTCTCGGTGAGTTTTTTCATCTTGCACCTGACCTCAGAGCATGGTCGTTGAACCTCAAGTTTTGGGGTTTGACGAGAATATCACGTAGACCGAACGGCGCTATGTCACGCCTCACTGCTCTTTCGTAAAAAATCTATCATTACTCGACATTGGCTATTGGCAGAAAGAAAAACATTGTTACCTATGTATCAGCCAGACCCAAAGTGTTCGTATTGCTAGTCCGTAGTCCTTATTAATTCTGAACTCATTAGTTACATGAAGCCACACTACATTTCAAAATGGTCAATTTCATTATACAATTTTATTATGAGGCTCATGCTTTTTAATTTTATCTGCATTTTGCAATTTTCCTTAACGCTTACCTTAGTTCATTTCATTTCTCATTTATGTAACCTGGTTTTTAATAGCGTTTAACAAATCGAGCAGGGCTTATCAGTAATTTTATTTTTTTACGACTTGCACTTGCCATAATAATAACTTCCTTTTGTAAGACTTCAAATATAAGGTAAATTTCTGGTTGTAAGAGTACGATATTAAATTCTCTTGGATCCAAGATTAAATTTAGAGAGTTTCGTTGTTTTATACTTATTGAATCGAACGGTTTTCTAAAACTCGTTATCGTTGGATCTTCTCTTGTAAATGGTAGGTTCGTGTGATTTGTAGATAGATTGTAGGAGACACCGTTAACGCTAATTTCGATATTGTTGCTTAGTTCGCGTGTTTCGACGGCATTAGTTAGATTGCGTGTTGTTCGGCTCGATTGGTCGCAGTGCTTGGCTGGACGGCCACAGCAAGGACCTGCATATTCTCTACCTCTCTATACACAAGCGTCTTAACTTCTTGAAACGTGAACATTTGCATGCATTTCTTTGTTTACGGTAGACGCCCTGCTATTTAGGACACTGCATGCGTTCGTTTCTTTGTACACCACTGAGCGGTCATTCGTCATCAATTGTTCTCTGAGAAAGGCGGCTTATCGTGTTCACTTGTAGAAAACACTTAGAGCTTTGTATGTAGCCTATTTCTGTAGAAAATGTGATCCGGCTCAGTCACCGAGTCACCGCTTGACCTCCACGTACTTAGACGTTTCAAGTTATTCTGAGACCATTCAAATATGGTGTTCCCACAACATTATGACTCGTTTTCTTAGAAGTTCTAGTATTGTATGTAGGAAGTGGCATTTGTAGATCTAAGCTTGAACTAATCTGATTCTGTCGCAACTTTTCCTTGAACTTTTTAGGTTGCATTATATAGTTAATATATTTGTACTAAGTAACTTATGTTAATAGTTAATAGTGACTCTTGGAATAGGCAATCTAAATGCTGAGTACCTATAAATTAATTATGATCTCTTACGTTTCGTTAAATCACATTAACCTGAAAATACCAAGATAAAGTGTTTAATTACTAAACTTTCAATGTTTAACTCGATCTTAGTTGTTCATAAAGAGGATGCAACCGAATTACTAAATAGAAATTTACTTTTACACATCAGTTTTTGCTACAGCTTTCATATTCGCATCATTTCCTGAGTAAACAAGTATTGGCAGCTCAAATCACTAATCATTCATATAGCGCAAGTTACGTGGGCTCGCGTGCCAATAGTTTTCCTGATGGGAAAGTGGGACATTATCATATTTATACAAACGATGAAAACGGGAAGGACCAGTCTGGCTTATATCATACAGCGAAGGCAACGCGTGCAGTGATTCAAGATATTTGTGTAGCACTTAGCATCGGTGGATTGTTGTGCAAACGTCTCTTATCTTGTCTTACTTGAGATTTGATGGAGATACAGACTATTGTGAGGACTGAACTGTTTGATAAGGCATCGAAAAGACGTTCGTTATGGCGGGGCTCAGTAAGTTTATAAATTTATATAGCATCAAATATTACTTGTAATTTCTTCCAAAAAGGATTTTAAGTTTTAATTTTTTATAGTGTATAAGTTATTGAAATTTTCTTTTATTTTCGAAAGCTACTCGTATGCAGGCTCTTCATCTCATTTCAATTTTTCAATAGCAACGTCAGCAACATCCTGAAAATAATTTCATTAGCAAGGTTGTCATCTCGGTTTCTAAAAGTGGCCTAGTTTTCTATCTGATGTGTTATCTCCGATCTTGCGTGATCCATATAATAAGTTGTGACGCGAACTTACCGTGTATTTGCGCCTGCGCTTGTCTTGCATTGCGTGAGTTATAATGACATATCTGTGGTACAACTCGAACTTGAGTGGCATTTTTTGTGCCTCAAGTGAAATAACATGTGTTACTGCATTGCTTCAGTTTTTGTCTTCTTGTGCAATGTGAATTGATTTTAAAGTGTTTGGACTAACTGATGATTTTATGTTGCATAATTAAAGGTTCATGTAAAATATTTCACGTTTCGTCAAAGTTAAATTATTAATGTTACCTATTACGATGTAATGCAACCTACCGTAAAGCAACAAGAACAATAAGCATACAAATCTCGAGATGTACTCATACCACGTTTAAAATCTCACTAGCTTCATGTCTTTGTTCATAGCCCTTTACCATTAACCACGGCTCACACTCGGGTAATTGTCATGACAACAATTTTCTCATACACGCAACTTTGTCCCGCACATTTCTTTGTGTAAAGGACGCTGTAAATTGTCATTCTTGGATTACACGTTTCCAACGTTTAAAATGATGTTAGCTTCTGTTGTGGTGCAACTTCAAGTAAATTACCTATCATTTTTCAGTCAGATTTCTAAATTGAAATTCGGTCGTTCATTCATGTGTAGTTCTCCCACGAACACTTTCCTTTTATTTCATTGCAGACATTTACAACTATCGTAATTCTGGTTCCCGCGAGATTTCCATAAATTGCATTGTCAAAACTGGTCCCGCCTACAAAAAGAAACTCAATAACATCGGATTGATCCAAAAAATTATTCACGACGTTCAATTTGTTACAATCGGTAGAAATCTGTGCCGAAGAAAGGCAAACTAATTCAAATTAGAAAGGTTTACACCAAACAATAACATTTGTGAGATGGTAGACGCGAATCACTGTCAGATCAACACAACAATGGCATTTTGTACTCCATGGATTAGGTAATAATTTAGAAGCACTTTGAATACTCTCGCGATTGCATAAGTGTTGTTATTTATTATCTATTTTATAGCGCCATCTGAAGGTTTATTTGCTTTAATCGAGGTTCTTAAGGTCTAATTTAGTGCGTCAATTAATGCTGAGATGGAGTGAGTCATATAATGCTGCGTAAGTGCTGTTTAACATTCCACAAACCGTTTGAAATTCGAAACTGGCGTATTTACGGTAAAGCCTCTGTTTTATATGGCGGGCATGCGTGCGCGCATTTTGGCCCTCGATATTCCATACTCTTTTCTTTGATTAGAAATTAGAACAATATGATTGTTACCGTGCGTTGAAGGAATTTTATCGGTTGATGAAATAGTCTCTAGCTTCAATGATTTATAATGGCTATTGTTAAGATATTTTTTATTGTTCTTACCTTTATATGAATTTACAAACAGGTAAAATATATTTAGAATTTTTAGATTGCTAGCTTATATTATCAATCTTGTGTAGAATCGATAGCAAAGTGGACATCTGTCTAAGCCAAACGATTTTATCAGATAAAATTCCAAAATATTGATCCAAAGTATAAAAAATTGTCCACAGTAGGATTTTTTGGTTGTTACTTTATTTCTTGATCAAAATATGTGTCATCATGAAATGATTTATCAGGTTCCTATAAGCAAAAAAGGATAGATTTAGAAAGGTGCGTTAAGTGGGAAAGTGAACACGAATCGCTATATTTAGTTAGTGCTAAAACATTAACAAGTTTTGGTTTTAGTTACGCGCCATAATGTCCCCTATAAGTTGTAAGTTTTAACTCTCTCTCTTTTCCTTGTTATTGTGTATTTTTATGTGCAGATGTGCATGTAGGTGGTAAAGTCTGTATTCCTTGCTTTCTTACAAAGTATGTAATTTACTGAGACCGTTTCCGCACTGCGTCCGAACCGAATTCTCAAAATGACGGGCCGCCTGGCGTTATAGGTCACCCGTCCGATTTCTGTTCTTTTCAAGAATACTGATGGATCTTGTGCGTGAGCTACAATGCCAAATTCTGCGGCTACGTCGGATCGAACATTTGAAGAATTCGGATCGGACACTGTACGAATGCGGTGCGGAAGTGCTCCAAACCCACCTTAATAAAATTGAACCAGTAACAATATATCACAACTTGTTTCTGGTGGTGCAACACTACGCAACACCTATAAGTTATCAGCTCTAAATCTTCAGTTAATGGATACAAAATGTCTATCAATACAATCGGCGAATCTAAATTGCAGAGTCCTTGAGGTTTCGACATAGATCTGGCAAAGTGGAGCAACAAGGCTGATTTCTATCGATCTAAAATCTCTACCGATGTTTTTAGGTCCATGTTGCTTTATTGATATTTCGTGTTTGGCGTTTTTGTGGTTTGCCCTTCGTGGTTTACCACGTGAGTTGTCGCAGATAATGTTCGATGAGATTTGGAAAAGGCTTCATACAAAACGACTTGGAAAAGAAAGTTCTTTTAATTGGCTGCATTTTTTATCTAAACATTCCATCTAATTTAGATTTTTTTGTAGTTTAGAAGGAACAGTTTGGTTTTTAAAACCAGGCGCCTTCTTTTATCTTTTTACACAATGTTTAATTTATTATTTTCCAATTGTTGCAGGCTGACAAATCATCGATAATTCCGATTGAGTTCTGACAACGGAAGATACGTTGAAATTGTGCAGCTGACTTCTAACATCATAACTTGACTTGCTGTCACTTACGCCGAGGATACAGTTCTCAACAAGCTTGTTCATCAAGTGAGGACAATCAGGTGACAGGCACCTGTGTGATGTGCCGGCAACATCGCCTGGGAGTGCAGTTAGACGTCACCTGATAGAAGGACCCTGGATGAAGCTCCATCATGAAGTTCTCCACCGGCTCCAGCTCGAGCAGTCTCGCCAGCGACTCGCTGTCGAGGAAGTCCACTCTATGCATCTACATGGAGGTCGATTCACCGCCTGCACCGCCACCTTGCGAAAGAGTAAGTACCTTTTTATTACAACTAGATTTAAGCACGTCTACATTGTCTCATATCATCGAAATATATAGCCTTATTAATAGCGTAACCGCTTCTAGACCCATAAAACCATTTTATCCGCTTCATATCAGCCCCTTCGTGGGTGGCTCTATAAAAACAACCACTATTACAAGAGTAAGCTCTTAAATGTAAACATAACGATTCGAAGAACTGAAAAAGCGAAAGCTCTTATGGTCTTTATGTTATGGCACGTTATGGGTAACCCAAATGACCCGGCGGCAATTTGCTTTCGATTTTTCACGATTGTGCATTGTACCTACCCACATTAAAACTTTCAATTTCGTTCGTGATAATAATATCGCATTAACAAAAACAATGCATGCCGCGTCCGGGTGGATATCTCCGGACAGGCATGCGACTTGCGAGAGAAAGTAGCATGTCATCTCTCTGGTTCTGCAACAGATGTATTTTGCAACGCCTTGAATATGTATTCTGCCGAAATCCCATCAGGTTCTCGATGCTTTTATGGATATACAGCGATAAATTGTCATTTACATTTTTAAAGCATCTGGCCTTTAGCCTCGCCGCTTTTACCGCGTGTCCTGCGAAACTCAATCCGTCTTGGCCTTGAATGGTTGAGCACGCGGGCATTGTGTCACCTTCTCCGCATGCTGTTACAAGTTACAAATGAACAAGTCAAACACTATTCACAGACGCGCTATGACGCATCGCATTGTTTACTAACAAAACACACAGATCACCCATTCCGGCTGACAACGTGTCATTAACTTCGAATCCTCCGTTAAACAATCTTACGCAACTCACCTTCGTGTTGATACCAAATAACTTAATGGTATGTATTAAGAGGTTCATTATATTATTTCGTGAGAGCTCTATTAATCATGCTCTCGAAACATGACAATACGAGGGCTTAAAACGGATCTGATTTATGAGTGTGGCGTCCTCATCCTAAAATGGCGGTGTATTGGCCAATGTTTTGTTGCATCGTGATTGCTCCAGAATGGCTCCTCTGTGTCGTCATATTCAAGGCCGTCATTGTCTCGACTATCACACGTGACGATCTAACGTTATGGTTCTTGCACTTTCACGGTTCTAAATAAGGAGCATCTATTTCTTAACGCCATGTTTAATTAGTATCTTATTATTTCGATCTTTATAACTATTTTTATATTTTTTTACTCATTGGCATCTAATAATATCGTAGTCGCAAATTATCCACACGACAGTCTTGTGACGAATCACTTTCGCCGTTGAATCAATCAACAGATCATCGAACTATCAATATCCAATCTATTGTTCTGTTGAAAACTAATGAACTTTTACCAGCGAAATGCCAGATGAAAGTTACGAAATACACGAGTTAGTCGATCGATCAATCGTAATCGACATTATCGTTAACATCATCGGATATATCGATTATTTTCTGTGCACTATACTGTTTACATCCGTGTTTTACTTTCTTTTGCGTCTCTAGTATACATTTGTTTCTTCATTTCTTTCTGCAAGTTATAAAATTTCGAGATTTGATATAATTTATTGCTGTATTTTCTAGATTGCTTTGGTTTTAATGCTTACAATGAACGTCACGCTTGCTTACGTTTTGTGATTCACAGTCGTATAAATTTACGCTTCTTTTATTTTATTGTAATTTAACACCACCGCCGCAGTATTGCGGTCTGTAAGCCTCTTGCGGTGGCATTATGTTAGTGTCATTGTTTGTTAAATCTACCTTGATATCCGTTTCCACAACGCTGACGGCTGATATCGATTTATCTCTTTAATTATATCCATCCTTATCTATGTTATCGTTATTAGATAACAAAGTTAATTGTACCTTATCGGCTTAAGTGCATTGTTCGGTGGTGTCGATACGGAATTTTTGCCATTATATTTAACAAGTTTATTATCATAGGTAAGGAATTTTTCATTGCCTTCACGTCCACTTAAGCATTTCACGATTTTGAAAACTGTCGCACGTGAATCGAGTTCGATCTTAATATGTAGAACTTAAAAAATAATATATCTTGTCGATATCTCAAAAGATTTGATGGTACCTATTAAGTCGTCAATATTAGATATCTACGTTTTTACGCATACATACATACAATATATAGACCGTCAATAAAAGCCCGCCAATTGTAACACGTTTTCGAAAATATGAAAACTAATCTATTGTAATTATGATATCCAAAAATAATCTAATCTAATTTTAGATTCGATGCTACGCGACGCGAACAATAGTTTCAAAGGAATATCTCGTGCTAGAACTTAATCATTGAGCGTTCCACGCTAGGTGAACCAGATAATTTCCTAAACGACGAGACTCGAGCCTGTCAGCCGGCAGGTGGCTGCCGACAGGAATGTTGGCATTCCTCATTGTAATCTCTAATGCCCTAGCTATCGCAGTTATTATTTTAATAGGGTTTTAAGTTCTGTAATAACAGACTGCTGCTGGTGTATTTTCTTGACAGTAGAAAAGGTTTTGCTAAATTATTTACGTTTAAATGTTTAATTTTCTATCTTGGGCGAGACAACAACTATCTAGTATACATCTGTAATAGTTTTCTGTTTAGTCTGTTTGTGTTATATAATTTCACCATGTTGAATAGCTAAGTCATCGTCTGTAAATCTTAAACATTATCTATCTGTGTGCCGGGACCAAAATCCTATTGCCCTATACCTCGTAGAGACAATTTAAAATAGTTTACCTGGTATAATAACATCCGTAATAAACGTCACAATTTCTCTATTTTCCTAAAACGACAAATGTGCGCGTGATCACAATCACGCATGTCTTGTTACCGTACATAGTTCACTGTAGGTACAAACTTCCACTGCTGCCACCAACCGTCGCGTGATTGTCCTTGTCGAGGCGTGCAACTTAAACACGATTATTGTCTAACATCCAACTAACAGCTGCCGTGCATGTCGTTAGCCTTCTGTCTTCTTGTGACGCGACGTCTGCAATTTTTTTCTATTTATCTATGTACTCAGCCCGTATCCACCGACTCACCGACTACTGGGTTATATAGTCCCTCCTCATTGTTAAGCCATACCTTGCGATCCTGTGGAGTCTTCCATATTATTTGAGTTATGTCGGAGAGTCGGAGGGAAAATAGTCTGACCAAATTTTTAGTTTAACTTTTCAATCATTTTTGTGGTTAGATATTGACGTATACTGTCGTATACAGCTCCACTTGTACGCGCGTATTGTGTGCTACTTATATCTTCTAATAATAACGCCCTTAGATTTCTTAGAAGATAGGCTGCCTTTTATTATGTTTTGATACAGTTTTCACATCATAATAACCACGTTAATAAAAACTCTTTCATCATCATCTTGTACTTTACCGCAGTAAATTCTACTAACAAGTTGAAAAACTTCGCTTTTTACTCAATCTTACTAAACACTGCGTCGGTTTCCCAGTATTTGGTATTTATTGTAGACGTAACAATAAGTGAGATAGTTGCCATAGCGTACGTTGGAAATTCTCGGAATAGCATTTGATGCAATTTTCTATCATTGTTCTACCTTATGCTCTCTCATAACTTTATGTTCGTGATTACCGTTGTTAGTTAATCCGTATTTATAAATTTTCTGTGACTAATGAATTTTGAATATCTTCAATTATAATTACACTTACAGGCTAACCGTTAGCATTCTCTTAGCACCCACTTTACAATGGTTTTTAGCATTTTAAACGGAAATTACTTTTTGAGATATTATCGTTTTACGTATTTTAGTTTCACTTGACTTTTAGGACCCGCTTTGAAATTGCTGTCTCTTAAGTTCTAACTTTCATATTCGCTGACATTTAATCAGTAACGTTGTAATTGCTTATTAAAACTTTCTCTACATCGATAATGTCCTACACAAATAAGATAATAAATTAGTTACGTACCAGCTTCAGTACATAGAGATTATGATAATTTTACGGCTAAAATAAATATGCTTTCACGAGATTAGAAGCGTGTTGCCGACGAAAGTTGTTCTGATTGTGACGCGGTGGTATTGTCAACAAGGTTTATGGTCCATTGTTAAGGAAAATATTTGCGTTTGCGGCATTAATCTTGGTGATAAGATTGTCTACTTATTCTGATGTGACGGCTGTTTTTGTTATTATCAGGTTCTTGATTGTATTAGATAATTCACCAATTTAATCTTGAAAATATTTGGAAACTCCCTGTTTCTTATTATGTGAATCTGTTCATTACAATTCCTCTACATCAACATCTCTTAAATGCTTCTATGGTCTACAGTGAGTCTTGATATGTACTTGCTTTGTACTATTATTTCTGTTTATTTAATTTGATACTTTCGTGCTAGAGAATCGCAAATAATAAAAATATCCATTTAATATTTTTATTATTTGCGAATTTCTTTTAAATTTTCACTGGTCATGATTTCGCCATTGTTTACTTTGAGATACAGATTTTTCTTGAATATTATGTTGAAAGATATTACATATTAATTAAGAAATCAGCTCGCATTCAGCTATTACTATCCTAAAATATTGCCTTTTTGTTCCAAAATCTACCTACCTCCTTCGCTGTTGCCCTTTTTGGAATTACAAAAACATTTTGATACCTATAGATTCTATTATCCAAAATTGTTTAACATCGATTCTAAACCTTCAGCTGAATGACAAATCTTGGCCACAGGCTTCTTTGCCTATTAGATACGGTGGCCTCGGCATTCGCAAAATTTCCAGTGTGGCACTCCCAGCGTTCCTATCTTCTGTTCACAGCGCTGCTACTCTCGTAGGTAATATTTTAAGGAATATTCCTTCAAACTACGAAGTAGCGGGTTTGAGCGATGCTAGGAACGCTTGGGCAGATGCTTGTCTGGGCCAAAATTTTCCTACAACTGTAAAATTCCAACGGAGCTGGGATGATCCGCTTTGTAAAATTGTTTTCGTTAATATTTTAAATTCAAGTTTCGGCCCTAATCGCGCAAGAATACTAGCTGTCGCCAGGAGGGAGGCTGGGTTTTGGCTCAATGCCTATCCTTCTCCGGCAGCTGGTACATTCTTGGACCCAGAAACTCTCCGCATTGCGATCAGTCTCAGGTTAGGGGTGCCGGTCTGTGTGCCACATAATTGTCCCTGCGGCTCGGTCGTCGACCAACTTGGACACCACGGACTTTCTTGCCAGTTGAGTGCCGGCCGTTTATCACGCCATGCCGCACTCAACAACATCATTCGCCGCTCTCTTGCCACCGCCAATGCTCCCGCAATTCTCGAGCCTAATGGGATTTCGAGAGACGATGGCAAGAGACCGGACGGAATGACGCTGGTACCGTGGAGGATGGGGCGGGTGCTTGTTTGGGATGCCACCTGCGTAGACACATTGGCCCCGTCACATCTTCCCGGTACCACAAAAAGAGCTTGCTCAGCTGCTGAGGCGGCTGAAGCAAGAAAAATTAATAAATACCTGGGTCTCGGCAACCAATACATTTTTGTCCCTTTTGGTGTCGAGACCCTGGGTCCGTGGGGTCCAAGCGCTCTGAAGTTATTTAAAGATTTATCTGAGCGTTTGGTTGAAGCGACCGGTGACCAAAAGGCTGGCAGCTACCTCGGACAGCGTATCAGTATTGCTATCCAGAGAGGTAATGCTGCCAGCATTTTGGGCACGATGCCGCGGGGGCCCTTTTTAGATTTAGTTTAGTTTTTATAATTTAGTTTTAGATAATATGATTTCTGAGTATTTTTAAGTTTTAGACGATAGGTTAGTTTTTAAGGTATTTTAATTTATGTTTTTCTTCTAAATAAATTACATATAAATATTTCCACTTTTGACCCTAACTGAACCTTGGTTTCGTTTCGAAGCTTATGATTTGCATGTCATGTTGTTTCATGCAATATGCACGGTTCCTAGATTTAGCTCTTGACCTATGCTCTCGCCCACTCCGCTGTTTGTTTTGCTTGTCTGTAGTATTGTGATTTTCTATTCTATCTCTACATTGTACTTTCATCTTGGATGTTGTTTATTTAGACATGGAACTTGTGTTGTTTATTTTGTTAATTTGAGTATCGAAAGGATACCTACTTTTACTCAATTTACCTAGGTATGTGAATTTATAGACTTGGAAATTTCCAACATGCACCTTCTATAAAATATACTGACTGTTTTGTAATTGAGCATTGTCGTTAGTAAATATTAGGTACCTATCTATACTTAGTTTCAATAAGCACTATTTTGAAATAGTGTTTATTTGATCCAGACTCCAGACATTTTAAATCGCCCAAAATTGTGTCATGTTATTAATTTTAAGTTTACTTTTACAAAACATAATAATATTGAAAATTGTCAAGGAAACAATACTCCAGCAGTAGAGAGCCCTTATTATAATTAACCACCGATCGGTTACACGCCTGTCTTTAAATAATCCAGGTGTACTATGAGTTATAACAGCGTCCCAAAAAGAAATAATAAGAATTTTAAAAATATGTCTAGGACAAAATATTCTCCATTTCCGTAAGTCGAGACTCGAGACATGTTCAAAGGGTTGGTCCCACACGCTAATCTCCTTACATTATCTCGCAGGCCCACGGCTATAGATTAGAAAGCCTACACGTGCAGACTTGTGCATGTAATGTAACTTGTAAGGGTTTGTTACAACCCTATTGTTCTTAGATATAAGATGTTAAGACGTTCACAGTACGGGTCGAGAGGTTTTAGTTACATGTATTTTTTCTAATTATAAAAGAATGTTAGCGCAACATTTTTTACCTAAAGTCTTTTCTTCGTTTGTGTGCTTCTTTATACCCCTCTAATTAGTAAAATACAAGAAGCATATCTTATTTTAAAATTATCAAGTTTCCCCACTTATTAAAAGCATAATCATTTTAATTACACAAACATTGCCTTACTATATGTATATACTAACCTTCATTTTGTCGCTATCATCAATGATCAAACATATCAATCATTGATTAAGTTAAAATTATCTATTTAAATTGTTATTAATATCCTTATTATTTGCTTCTAGAGATACTATCTCGATATAATATATTTCAAGGACAAGGATATATTTAAGGACCAATTATAACAGCTTGAACTATAAGTACCTACCTATATTTATAGCTAAAAATATATCTTCATCAGTTCCACCAACCGTTTGTTTTTCTTCTTCAATTGTTAGTTCGCAGTGCGGGCACCCCTATTGTTACGGTTTACATGACTAACTTGTGCATACACCCTATTGTCTCAACATTTACATACGGGTCTGTCCGTTAGTGCGCAGATGTTGAAAATGTTTCTGTACCTACGCGTACCTACTTCGATAATATTGTTGCATTCGCTTTGTTATTTGTTTCAAAGACAATGCAAAGTTCGGACAGATAAGAGCCTTTATAGACAGTCCGTCTGCGTTTAGAATGATGAACTGTCATTTCTGGGAATATGTTCTCAAGTTCTTAATTAGTTGTATCGGTGTGATTTGTTAAACTCTCACTGTCATCTATACTTATACGGCACATTTTAATGTTAGCTTATCAATTTATGTATCCACATTTGACTAATTAAATATCTTTATCATCCTTTTTGAATCATCTTCCTTAATCACTATAATTTATTTCATAACCAACATCATCATGCATTAGGTATTCATTATAACAAAAAACTGAAAGGCTTTATAATCATGATTTCATACAAACAAAAGACAGTATAAATAAAAAATATTGATGTCCATAATTTGTACACATACATTGAAGAGATTGATTTGTCGTAATATTTGTTCATTTACCGAGAGAAACAACGTAATTCGAGCAATCCTATCTACCAGTAATTGTGCTTTACCCCCTTTACAACCATCTCAGAGTTTCCTAACGTCGCACAATGGTGCTGTGAAGAAACTCGATTCGAACTCTATCTAGTTTCAAAGCAATTTCACGCGAATTTACATACGAATATGTGGCACAGTACACACGATTACCAGTAGACTGTCTTGCTATAAAACGTGAAATGATTGCGAAAAAAGTTGTATAGTAGTGCCTACGCACCTACCTACACACAGACGGACGAAGAACCCAAAATTATAAGAATACGTTGTTGATATGATGGAACCCTAAAAATAATCACACAGAACGCTTACCAGTCGAATTATTTCCAACCCAGGCTTGAATTTAAAAAAAAAATTTGGATATCGACTAAACCTACTTACAATTTATCTGACAGTCGAACGGAAATCAAAATAGTACTCGTACGGACACACAGGCATGGGAAACGAAACATCGATCATTTTCATCGATGTTTTGTGTGAAGTTTATTTACTGTTATTCTGTAATCTCATGTGGCCTAATAAAACAGATTGTACTTGTATCGCACGGCCGCTGATATGTCCATCTTATTTTCCGCTTGGGAGAGTTGACTTTCAGGGTATGACTTTAGTACGGAAGTACGCAAATCACAGCCTTTTTTCTAGTAATATACAAATTTGAAAATCAGTTTTAGGTGCAAAACATAGGTTTAGTTTTGATACAATCAAATAAAGCTATAGTAACAGGGGAAAAGAAGTCCAGAAGAAGAACATCTTGGCTTAAAAATCTGCGCCAATGGTACTGCAAGAGCACGCGTCCCTATTTAGAGCTGCTGTGTCGATAGTTCAAATTGCCATGATGATCGCCAAACTTCCTTAGAAGATGGCGCCCAAAGTAGAAGAAGATAGTAAACGGTTAACGGTACTGTGAGATAATATGGTTTCCTAATGTCTGAGAAGTCAATCGAAAATACTGCGTAACAAAACTGCAAAACTTTTCTATACAGATTCGCTACCGCTGGCTATAAAATATCTTAGGTATGAACTTTTGAACAGATCTTTATTATTATGGGGTAAAAACAGCAAAGTATTGCGTGCTGTTCGAATATTATACCGAAAAAGCAGTTGTTGTAAGAAAAGCTTGTAATTTATAAAAATCAGATAAACGTAGTACTCGTCATTCACAAAACCGTTATTTACATTTAAAAGTAATCAGATTTATGTAAAGAAACGACCTAGAAGTGTAACGAGTCGGCATAAGCTAATTATAAAATAAATCCAGTTTAGAAAGAAGCCGAACAAAATCCTCAATCTGGGCACTGCGTACATTTACAAGCAGTTTTTAAACACTCAAGGGCCGAAAATCTACTCGCATTTACACCTGTGAAATATGAAACTACTTATATATTAGTTTTCGTCTTATAAAATCATGTTTTTATAGATAACTTTGCTTAGCTATTTGGGAAGCTTAAAAATTTAATCAATAATATTTAAAGATTATATCTACGAGAAGAATAATTAATCTTTAAATATTATTGTCTATTATTAACTACCTAATATCTAAAAAAATAATTAAAAAAATGTAGACTCTGCCACAAAATAACAATAACATTAAAGAGCTCTATCAAACATTAACTTATATTTTAAACATATACCTAGCATTGGTTATTTTCCCATAGTTACATCAACCAGTCCAGCTCGACCACATATTTGATGCAAAATGATTTCTAATACATAAAGGTAACTTGTTTGCAATACACAGTTCGAACGAATAAGGCTATGAATAAGTAGAACCGGCGGTAAAAACTAGTAAAACAGGGGATGGATATAAATGTTTTAATTGCAATGATGAATTGAATTATTTTGTAAACGTTTAGTCTATTTTTAAAGGATGTTATAAATAAACACAACGATCTGTAAGTATAATAAATAAAGAGCATTACTGACGTATCCAAAACACAATGTTAAGAATGGATTTGGGTTGAAAATTTTCACACATATGTTAAAAAGTTAAAACGTAGATATATTTGCTGGAGACTTAAAGCGAGGGAAGTCGCGAGCAGAAGTTAGGAAGTATGTCATTAATAAAGTTTCTGATGTAGTTGAAAACTTAGAATAAGAATCACTATTTAAAGAATAGTTTGCTATCTACGGATGTTCGACCCAGATTTAACACAGAGTGTGAAAGAATTTTGCGTTTAGATGTGTACAGTTTGATAAAATTAAAAACAAATAAAAATCATTAACTGTAATTAGAAACAAATAAGCTGTATTTATATAAAAAGCTTTCAAAGTAAGCTCAGCTAATGGAATAATGATGACAGGAAGAGCCTTGTATTAAATCATGTATGACAAAACACTAATGCAATACCCGCCTAATTGATATTAATTTTCAAGCAAGGAAACAATATTCAATGTTGGCCAACCGAGATATAACTGGCACGATTTGCACAACATTATTTGTGAATATTAGCAGAAATATTAGAGCGTTTAACGTTATATTAAGTCTAGTTTTTTTTATTATTCATAAATTATAGGTTACCCTTTGACCACGATCTCGCAAGATGTTAAGCTACGATGTGGCCGTAGATGGTAGTAGACTATACCTTTCGATGAGAATTAAGGTCTTTTTTAGAAGAGACAGAACAAGAAAAGCGTGTGTTTGGTCTATAAATGCACAGCTTAAAAAGCTTATTTGAAGTAAAATTTAGCAATTAGATGGTTACTGAGACGTAGACATTCCCTAAGAACGGATCGTATTTTTTAACGGAAAACCGCGAATATAATAAATGCAAGTTTAAATACGAGTAGAATAAAACATGAGATTGTCTTCAAAATTAGAAAATACGAGTAAATTGATTCCGAAATTAACTTTATAATTACTTACTTCTTTTCAATTCTGACTTTCTGACCCCAAGAAAAAGTCGGAATAATTTGATTGCTATTATTAAATGTTAAATACATTAAAATATATCTGAGTAGAATTTGTTTTAAATTATATTCGACGAGTGGCTACCGCGACGTTCCTTGAAATTGTCGCTTGCAGTTGCTACCAAACAATATCAACAAAATCAGCAATATGCTGAGTTGGTTAATTGATTGGTTTCCAATGTGTCTTTTTTTTCTTTCTACGAGATAACTTTCCTATAGAATCTTGTTGATAGAGTAACGTAGATTCCAATCGCTCAGAGTATCACTTATGGCATTCGTCTGAACGTGACCTTTAGGACAATCTCTGATTTTCTCCTCAATTCCTGTTTTACTACATGTATAAGTAATATAATCTTAGTAATTACATCATAATTTATTCATAATATGAACTTGACGTCGATCACCTTTCCACGGTCATTATTGTTAACAATATTCATGATGATAGAAAATAAAATACCTATTAAGAAATCATCTTCTTTAGCGTAAAAATGGTCACGCGAAGCAATAACGTATTGTAACTGTACATAAACGTAAACTATGTCAATGGATTTCATTATGAAATTAGAATCATAAAACCGGTGTAGTAATTCTAGGTGAATTGCTGTTTCAATATTATTTACTTTGGTGTTCGACAGTGATGAAAATAACTAGTTTATTATATTATTCCGTGGAAGTAAAACGAACATTACGTTGGTCCAATTCAATGTAATTTTCTCAATAAGACATAAACAAAACATATTCCATATTCAAACATATAAAACGAGTAAATTAATATAAAGGTTAGTTTGAACTACAACAGAGGTCTAACACTGGCCCTCAAACTAAACTTACTATATATCAAACATTAACCAACTACATTACTATTTAACCCAAGTTGGTTAACACATTTACGCGTTTTATCCCCGCTAAGAGGTTTAGTTAATACGTCCGCCATCATATCATTCGTACACATATATTGCAGATCAACAAACCCTTGCTTAACAATGTCTTGTACGAAATGATGACGAATGTCAATATGTTTCGTTCGGGAGTGATACATCGAGTTTGTTGCCCTGGCCAACGCAGATTGATTATCATTATAGATACGTACAGTAACGTTAACGCCAAGAAATTCTGAAAACGAGTATTAATAAATTCAGTGCCGTTATCGCTACGAATGCTTTTCAGTGTTTTCCCGGTCTGATTTTCAACTAAAGCCTTAAACTCCATGAATTTAGTAAAAGCTTCATCTTTAGTTTTCAGAAAATAAACAAAAGTCTTTCTCGAAAAATCATCTATAAGTGAAAAGAAATATCTTGAACCACCAATCGATTTTTCCGGCATGGGCCCGCATAAATCCATGTGCACTAGCCCTAATATCTCAGTCGCACGACTGAAAGACTTTTTCGGGAACGGTAATCTAATTTGTTTACCCTGAATGCAAGAAATACAAGACTCGAACGTAGAAGTATCGTAATCTATTCCAGAGTTCATACCTTTTAGGACTTGCATACTACGCACGTTAAGGTGACCTAGTCGTTTGTGCCACTCTACTTGTGACGCCTTTTGGGTTTGTGATACATCCTCTTGCACCGCTGGCGAAGCTTTTGAGCCTGTTTGACTCTCCATCGACACAGCCTCGTTGCATTCTGTAAAAGCTGAACAATTATTATGCCCTACAACTGATGTATCACTCCGCTCAGACTCTACAGTTTCAAGCCTATACACACCACATTCGCGTTTAGCTGACGCTATCAAGGTATCATTTTTATATATTTTACAATTTTCATCTATAAAAATAACTCTGAAACCTTTCCTTGTCAAAGCACTGACAGATAACAAATTGGTTGCCAAATTTGGCACGTAATAGACATTACTTATTGTCTTTATACTATGCTTTAAGGTTACTATCACATTGCCGCGACCGCGAGTAAAGAGTTTTTCACCATTCGCCACTTTCACTTCAGTTATGAAACCAGGCACAAAATCAGTGATCATGTCCCTGTCGTTACACATGTGGTTGCTGGCACCGGAGTCGACAATCCACACATCCTTACGCACGCACGTCGATAATGCAGTTAACATCGCCTCTCCGTTACTATTCTCTTTCTTGTTACTTGCTCCCCCCTTGCATTGTTTTGATGTGTGTCCTAACTTCTTACACTTGAAACATCTTATTTTCTTATGTGAAACAAGCGCTGTTGTTGAGCCTTCTTCATTTTTGTCACCGCGCCGCTGTACTTCCTGCATCAATTTGGCTTTTACAATTTCACTTGATAGTGAAATATTTGAGTTTTCTAGTGCCATGATTAAGGGATCATATTCGGCAGGCAAACCGCTCAACATAATAACCGCGACAAAATCATCATCAAGAGGTGACTGAATGTCGCTCAATTGTTGACTCACATCACAAATTTTTGCAATATACGCCTCCATGTCTTTGAAGTCACTCAATTTGGTGGCAAACAATATTCTGAGGAGACTCAGTCGTCGCGTAAGGCCTTTATCCTCATAAGCCTTTTTCAAATTGGACCAGGCTTCACGGGCTGTCTCCGCCTTTCGGACATGCATGTATGCAGCTGGCTGTACTGACAAACAAATTTTTGCCAGTGCTTTCAACGACCTTTTCTTAAAATTTGGGTCTTTTTCAGCACTTTCAGCCTCATCCTCGGAGATAACATCCCACAGGTCTTCATGTATGAGCAGCATTTTCAATTGAAACTTCCAGTTTACATAATTTTCATACCCTTTTAATTTTTCAATTACTGGTATAGCTGCTGCTGCAGGATTACCTGCTGTTGAAGCCATGTTCTCGTGAAAGGACCATAACCTGATGAAAATAACTAGTTTATTATATTATTCCGTGGAAGTAAAACGAACATTACGTTGGTCCAATTCAATGTAATTTTCTCAATAAGACATAAACAAAACATATTCCATATTCAAACATATAAAACGAGTAAATTAATATAAAGGTTAGTTTGAACTACAACAGAGGTCTAACAGACAGACTTTATGATTTTCTACAGCGGACAGCGTGTTCAAAATCACTTGTTTCTAAATTTCTTTAAAACATAGGCGCTTCACTTTCTCGAACATTCGTGCGAAGTGTTACATTGTCATTTAAACTGCATAAAAATAGAAGCTTTTGTTATTTTGTTTCGCTTGTTTTCATGATATCGTGTGGTACTAACATTTTTTTGATCATCTTGATCTTCTAGGTTTGCAAATCATATTACTCTGTTTTCGAGCTTGTCAAAAATACAGCTATATTCTCTTTCTTTCAAATCATCTATCTCATTAGTAAGTAATTTGAAATCACCAATCTCATCCTCTCATACACAATCACGTATTAACTCGAGTATGTCATTATCAACAGTTCCTAACTCAACAACATCATTATCAACTCAATGACACCTTTCTTTTCCTTATAAAGAACAACTGTCGACCCACTTTCCTAGGCTTGGATTTTAGTTATGGTTTCTAATTTGTCGAGGTCAAGGTCTGATTTTTTTCTTGTTGAGGCGTTTGGTTAGACTGAAAAACGTTAATGAGTTCCGCGGGTATCTGCGCCTGAGCATTTTTCGCCTACAAAGTAACGTCTGCGGTAGTATAGACTGCTTTTAGAAACTACTACGGCACAAGCGACCCAAACTGTGTCTTGGCCTCCGATATTTGATCACGCCACTGAGATTTAAGCGACTGAGCTTTAAGCGCTTCCAGGTCCCTTTCCACCTCATCCTTCCAGCGATATTGCAGACGCTTCAGAAACAGATTGACTTAATTGCGCATATAAGATTTAATCATATATAATTAACTATTTTGTTTGATACGTTGACTATGTTGACTATTTATTAGATTACTGACTTCCGACAAGTCTATAGAGAAACCGCTGCAGTTTCGCTACTATGCTTCTCAACATAAGGCTTTAAAAACATGTTCTTATTCTTATTGCTTTTACTCTTTTTAGCACTTATCTCATAAATCATATCTGACACAAGTTCCGGCATAAAACAAGGTTTTTATAAAAATTCCATTTAATCTTGCACAACCTGTTACAGTTTGCAACTTATAATTATAGATTCAGTACAAAAAGCAGACAATATGCTAGAGAATAGAACTGGTGGCTATTTAGAAAACTATTTACAGGCTGTAGTAAAAACAGATACCATCTATCAATAGGTAACTAAAGGTGAAGCTAGATTCAATGACTGTATTAAAATAATTGGGTTTAATGATGATTTATTTGTCAGAGTTATTACAACGAAGTCTTCCTAATAAAATAATAAAAGTCGAAATAATAGAGAAATACAATAAATAATTGTACAAAGCACCACTGCTTGTTCGTCTGCCCATGTGTTTATTTTTAATAGAAAAGTACAGTTTCCGGAAATTATAACAAATAAAAAGCTAAAAACTGATGAAATACGTAACTGTATGTGTTTGTGTGTGAAACATATTATGATCTGCTAAATTGGGAAAACGTATTCTTAGTATACTGCGACAGAATATTATGTTATACTGCGTAGCGTAAGTTTTGTCTCTTAAGTGTGCAGTGTCTACCTTTTCCACATTCAAGCTGTGACCATTTACAATGATGGAAATAGGTCGGAGAAACCTCAGATTAATGATCTGTCCGGATCAGGTCTGTCTAGATTCTCCATCGCTTGTTGCTCTTTGTTTGAGCTGTCTTTAGCTTGTCACTGTCCTGTGTCTCTTGACAGGGTCCTATTAACATTCGTTTAGAAGCTTTAAACGTCGTGAGAATTGACATTTTTTATTTGTCTCGATTTTCTGCCTTAGACCTGCAAGTGCAGGACCACACAAGTGTTGTGTGGTCTTCTTTTAGTAGCAATTTCTGTTAAAAACTATTATTGTCGTTTTTTTTTTCATTTTGTACGGTTTTGTAATTTACTATACCCAGTTCCATTCAATATATTCATTGTGTCGTAATTGATTGTTTTATATGAAAGATATTATGCGTGTTTTTGGCCATATACTCAAATACAGTTTGTCTTTTAATGCCTGTACCTATACCAGCCAGGTATCACAATGATATATATACGAATAGAAAATTATATCTTTTGATAAGTGCTCTACTCGATACTTAACACTCTAAGATTATTTTTATTTCCTGACATTATATCGCCATTCTACATTTTGTGATTGCAACACTTATCTTTTTAAACGTTTAAACGGATTATCTCTTGTTATAAAATCTATTATTTTACTCTTCAAATCTAGCTCACGTTTTGTATTATGAAATAACATGTGCCTAATCCTGGAACATTTCATCATAGTCATTAATTTTATCTAACGCAGAGGATGTAATAACAATTTAACGTAACATTAATTATATTTTGCTAACCTATGTTTAGACTTTGCGTGTTTGTCTATGTGTAAAGGCATTTATATTCTCCTGTTGACGGGTAGTTAGGGTATAAATTCAGACATCACATTCGATAAATATATCTTGTGTCATAACTATAACAATCCCATATCTATAGGTATGCTAAGGATCGGTTCAACATTCAGTACTGCGCTGATCGGGCCAGTCAGCAATCAGTATGGTGTTCGATTTCTTTTTAGGGTTTCATACCTCTAAAAGAAAAAAAACGAAACCCTTATAGGATCAGTGATCCTGAACTCAAGACCCTTTAACTCCAAAACGCAAAGAGTTATCGAGTTGACATTTTTTAAAGCGGTGGCAGACAAGAGAGGTTTTGTGGTGCGGATGTAATTCTGGATCATCGAATTCGAATCCGGCGAATCCGGCTCCGCGACCAATGACTATAATGTTTTTATAATTAGTTATTCCTTTACCCCCACGCTCCTCAGTTGGTGCCGGAATAGTTGCTCAAAGTCAATGTAAAGAATTGTCACAGCAAAAATTTTCCTATAAAATCTATTTACTCAGATATCATGTTCACAATTTGAGACTGTTCCCACTTGATTTATTTTATTGCCACTTTTGCTGTTGAACATAGATATTTACGTTTATTTATTGTTGGTTATGTTACGACTTTATTTAAATGCTCCTATTAAGATATATGAGATAGATAACTGTTTTATTAGACAAGTTTTATTTTTAGTAGGATATCAAGAATATAATGTGTAATATGTAGGTAGGTATCTCCTTCCGCCTTCCTCTCCGGACCACACATCGAAAAAAAAGTGGAAGAGGCAAACTAAGCTGAATGCTGATACACATACTCAATTTCTAGAAATTCTTTGCAACATATTCCCGTGATCCAGAGAAATGTGAGTTTGGTATGTTTGGTCATTTAGTCCTAACAACTGGCTAAACTTCTCACATCTTTTGTAACAAATTCCCTATAACCTCCACAATCGTCCAGCTCAATCCAGCTAATACAACTCCAGATTTCATATCGTAATACAGATTTATTATATCTCAACCAGTTAGTGATACAAATCGTATGTAATTTCCTGCAGGGTTGCGCAAGCGCATCGCACGCGTATTTGCGTGTAAAATCGGCTTTGCGCAAAACTTGGCGCAAACGTAAGTTCATGTAAATTATTGTAAGCCATGGCGTAAAGGTAGGCTTCCTGTTGGCGTAACATGATGAGTAACTTAGAATTTTGTTATACTCCACTTTCGTATTCCATTCATTTAAGGATTCTTACGAAAATTTCTATAGGATATAATATAATAATACTTACCTAGGTACTACAAGAAATAAAATTATAGGACAAAATTATTTTAAGTTTTTCTAATCGTAGGGACTTAATGATTTTGATTAAAACTTTTGAGACTTCCTCTTCTGATCAATGCGAAAAGAGTTTGAACTCATTTTGCAACGGTGTGTGCAATTTTAAGCAAAACAAACTGTCGAAAGTTTCTGCAGAACTTTGGTTAACATAATTACCAACCTACTTGATAACAAACAAAGAAACATTTGAGCAGTGAAAGATACCTATAAAGCAAATCAGGCTACATTTTAATCTACACTTTGTCTAAATTTATATTATAAGTAGGTACTTAGATGTAAACTAATTAATACAGCATTACATGCCTAATTATAGCCTTAATTACTGCATTACTAATTGTTTTGCCCTCTATCGCTTAGCAACATTGATTCGTATCGCGAGTGAATTCGGAATCATGTTGCGGTTGAAGGGAAGAGGTACAAATATTATGTTCCTTTATGAAATGCAAAGGGTAGGTATACCTACTTTTTATTCACGGCATCATTGTCTTTCCAAAGACCAGAGGGCGTATTGGCTAATTCACACCCACTACGATTGATGACAACTTCAATGTACATTGCTGCGTTTGTTATTTTACACATATTAATATAATTGTACCTAATATATTTTTGTTTATTGTTTTAATATTAATTTAAACGTGCGTTTCGCTCATATTGACACACATTATGACACGGTTACTTTGTTTTTTTATTTTTCTTGTGTGAGAGTGAGAGTATAATCTAAATTTCTGCTACTTCTCATTCACTTATAAAAATATATTTTGAAAGTGAGATATGTGAGATATAGATATATATATATATATATATATATATATATATATATATATCTATTTCTCAATTCAATAATTTTTGCACTGTACTTCACCTTAATATGTAACCCATTAAGTTTTACGTTTTATCCGAAAAAGTACCTACCTTTTCTTCAACCAATGTTCAACAAGCATGGAATTCCTTACTTAAACGTACAATAGCAAAAAATTAAAGAAAAAAAACACCAGTTGTATATTTTATGCAGTAATTAAACAACTCTATTCGTATAAACCTTGGATTTAAATAAAAAGGGAAGATACGATCTTGGGGGCTCACAAATGGACCCCTCCAATTAGGTTCATGCACACAATTTTACTTCGGCGCAAGTCGGCGCGCATCAACACCTTCCGACCCAGCACACCCAAGTGGCTATTATAGCAAATCGAAGATAGCAAATAGCAATAAGAGCTATATAGTGCGTACCTACCATATATATTATCATAAATTTAAAAAATCTACCTTAGGTTCTAAGGTATAGACTGTTAAAGTACGTTAGCTGAAACCTAATACGTCATCATTAAGGTTTCTCTGAAGAAGCAAAAAGTTACCTCCCTACACTCATGCGCTCGGCTGAGCGCGTGCCTCGTGACCTTTCGTTTTTTGCTTACCAACGGACTAGCTGGCTGGATTTTAATTGAAATTCCAATATAGTTAGTAGTTAGGTACTCAGTAATGGCGCCAACGTAACTGAAATAACAGTCGTTGCAAATTTATGATTTTATATGAAACTGTAGGTGGTGTTAGTATTGGTTATGTAGGAATTTTATAGTTCTGTTATTCTGTATTAGTTATTAGTATAATCTGTGTGTTATATTGAGACATTAATGAGTACATAATTATATTATACAATATACATACTATTGTTCTATGCTAAAGGAAGGAGGAGGAGGTTTTTGCCAAGCAGAGAGACAGTCTGACAGCATAGACTATTTTTTTATTTATTTATGTAGTGCGGCTATGGTGTGACTGCGGCCACTAACACAGCAAAGACTAACTGAAAAGAAAAATAAATATTGGTCGATACTATCACGGTAAAGAAATACTATTCTGCTCGTCGTGAAATTAGAAATGCGCGCATAGTTTTGTAACGGAAGTCTGTAAAAAGCCTAAAGAAATAAATATCTTCATCATAAAATGTCAAATTATGTCGTAACATTGCATAACATTAAATTAATAGCCGTTAAATATTATTTAAACATCCATCATTCGTCTCTTAATTGACATGCTTCGTTATATTTTAATTGAATTCTTCATTTTACACAATATTTTTTTAATAATGGTGTCAATTTCAAATGATTTATCATTAATGCGATTTCGTAGATCAAACCCATAATATTCTTCTAACCTGCTGCACTGGATCGTTTACCGCAAAAAAAGCAGTATGTGTTATTTCAGGGCCTAAGCTATTTACGTAGGTAACAAATTTTAGCTCAATATGTTCAGTCGTTTATTATGCCAAACTATAACAACGGTACTATATGTACTAAGGCTTGGCATGTTATTAAATATAGCGTGTATTTTCATTTAAATGTCATTGACCAAGGATTATAATAAATAACGCCATTTTTTATCGATTCCATTCACCTTTCGCTTGTCACAATTCCGATTCATCGAATACGAATCGATATACTTAATTAATCGATATTAGTACTTTCCTCGACTCGATCGTGACTCATTAAATCATTTTAAAAAAATTGCTACACTTTTTATGATAATGTTCAAGTCGTGCTGCAGTTGAGAAAGTTGAAGTAAAACGAGTGGAACCGGGTCAATGTAGCTAGTTTATGAAATTTTTAGACTTGCAGGGCTTGACCCAGCGGAGGTGCGATTGCATTTTGATATAAATCGATTAAATAGTTCTGTATCGATTTCATATCATAGGATGGCCAAAGATGGATGAATCTAAGGCCTAAAGTTCCTCTATATCAAAGTTAGAACCTGAAGTCTAAGCTACGCGTTCTAGAAATGATGATTTATTATAATTATTACCTACTACAAGCTATTACTCGAGGCTGAGCCCTCATGAAAAAGTTTTTTAGCGTAGGTCTAGGTCATAAAACCTATGTAATGTTGTGTTCCAAATTCAAACCAATCCGTTCAGCGGTTTTAGATGAACTTTGATAGATCAGTCATTCTTTTAGATAAATGGATATATCTGTACAAAAGGCTACCCAACCTTCCCTGTAACTGTCTCGATCTAGAGTCAGAGTCTAGGGCTATGAATTTCCACCCCTCCATTTGAGAAGCTTAAACAATATTAAAATCTTTAATATGCTACAAAATTCACATTTATTTTTTGCACATTTTATTTAAAGAACGTCTTCAAATAATAAATATTCAGTATGCAGAGATATTTTTTTGAAAACCTATGAATATTATATTGCAGCAAAAATATCACATTAACTGCCGCATTCCGTTGAAAATTGATTTAAAAACAAGAGCAAAAAGCAGTAAAACGCATTATAAATTGTTAGTTAGCTTATCTTATCGGATAACCATGTATATCACGTGAACCCGTTTTACTTGCATTGATTACCTTCGTGACTCAGACGACATTAACTATTCTTGGATTCATGAGGGTTTCAAGCACATTTAAAATAAATAATAATCACTTGTTTGCGCAACGGATAAATAATAGAAAATAATGGAAAATAATAGAAAAAAAACTAATAGAAAATAATGGAGGTGTCACTGTGTGTGCATTTTATTAAGGCAGAATCCTACAAAAATGACAAAACGATACGTTTTTGTGATTTTTCCAAGTGCTCAGAAATAAAAACTTAGAATCTTTATTTTTAAATTTGTTTTAGAAAGAATTATTTTAAATAGTTCTACATAAAGTGTAATTTTTACTAAAACTTTTTTAAACTTTGTGATTGCTGAAATTACGGCAAAAAGTTGCGCCCAACGTGGGGCTCGAACCCACGACCCTGAGATTAAGAGTCTCATGCTCTACCGACTGAGCTAGCCGGGCTTGAAAGCTTCTGACGAAATTAGCTAATTGCTCCTGCTCATTATAACGAAGGTATCGAAGGTCAAGGTTTTACGCAATAAATAGACCTTGAATTTATTGGATCAGTTTCCGCGTCCAAGGCCTCTGATCAAAATAGATCGTAGAATAGAGTAAATATGTATAAGGATTAGCATAATAGGCGTAGTTTGTCCACATTTAGTTCAAATGGACACACTTTGTACGCACTTTGTTTATAATATTATATGTATGTTATGAATATTTTTTTTTTTTTTTATTATCTTTATTTATTTAAAGGAGTTTTGTCACATTGTGACTATGTCACTCCCGTAATTACATAGATATTACACATAAAATAATCCATAATCAGAAAAGAAATAAACTTACTACTTATATATCAATCAAAATCACAAAGATACACATTTTTATAATGTAATGCATGAGTACAGATATACCAGCATCATGGCCTCCTCCGATGTTGGGGAAGCCAAGACGCTGCTACACATACCCACGCTACAAGTTCTCATGAAGGCGATGTTTTGTCTTTGGGCTTCGTTGCGAACACATTCCGTCAACAAGGTGTACATCTTCTACAGTATCACACTCCGGACAGTTCGGTGAACTGGAAATCCCCATCAAAAACTTGAATTTGTTTGACGGGATATGTCCGGAACGTAGCCTTAATAATGATACGAGTTTTTTTCTGTCTAATCGTATAGTATCGAACCACGGGTAGCGAGGCGGTTGACACTGAATAGTTCTGTACCAAATACCTTTCGTTTTAGACCGTTCATCGAAATATTCGCGCCACATTTGTCTACAGTCAACTTTAACGTTGGTAAGTATCTCATTATGCAATGGTAGGCATGTATAAGGTATACCGCTTGTTATCGCTTGTCTCGCCGTGTTATGAATATTATATTAAAAAGTATTAATTTGAACACACCACCTAACCCATGTGAATTTCAACTTTTCTCCTCTCCCTGCACGGTAGTCTGGAAGAGATCGCTATTAGCGATAAGACCGCCAATTGTAACACATAGCTTTTGTATTGTTTTAGTTTATAAGTTGTTTTTGTACTTTGTCTCTTGTGTTCCAATAAAGGGTTATCTATCTATCTATCTTTGTAAAACTGTTTTAGTCGTTCATCAGCTTACTTACCTAATATACTCGTATGCTCTGACTCTGAGGCGGCGACATCGATTCTGATAAATAATTTTATGATGGCCAATCTAATCCTTTATGTAATGTGTGATTCAGTGTGATGAAGGATAACTTTTTTAACAAAAAAAAAAAAAACTAGATCAAAATCCGTTCATCCGTTCGGGAGCTATGATGCTACTTACAGACACACACACAGAGACAGTCAGACAGATAGACCGACAGACAGACACGTCAAATTTATAACACCACGTCGTTTTTGCGTCGGGGGTAAAAATAGAATTTAATTATATAGGTAGCAGATTTTAAAGTAGGCTAAACTTGATACCTGAATGAAAAGTTTTATGTTAGGTATTTGCTAAAGACCTAAGCCCCAAAGACCCGCTTTCCGCTACGGAATGCATGTGTGGCCAAGTGAACTAAATAGTTTAAGTTATTACTTATTAAATATTGTTTGTTTGCTATTGACTACACCATGGTTATTCTAATGAATTGTTTCTGTGAGCTTTATTACTTACCTAATTAAATTGATTTCTTTTTATAAGAAACATCTAAATATATAAAAGGAAAGAGTGACTGACTGATCTATCAATGCACAGCCTAAACCGCTGAACCGATTGGGTTGAAATTTGGAATACAGATAGGTTTTATGACGTAGACCTCCGCTAAGAAAGGATTTGGCCACGCGGGCAAAGCCGCGAGCATAAGCTAGTTTTCTTATAAGTAGGAAAGAGGTCTACTAATATATAGTTTTTATTTCGTTAATTATATAGCCTTTGACCACAATCTCGCGTTAAGATGTACCCGTAGATGGCAGCAGACTAAACCTAGAAGGCGGGATAAATCCTTCCCTCTCCACAATCTCGCGTTAAGATGTACCCGTAGATGGCAGCAGACTAAACCTAGAAGGCGGGATAAATCCTTCCCTCTCTTATTTTCTAACAATGTACCTATGGGACGACAGTTTGAATAGAAACATAAGACCATAGCAAGTGCTATCTAGGTGACCTACGTCTTTAAATCCCACATTTCTTTTTTCTTTTTACAAGCTTTTATTTATTTTCACCTGTCTGTTGTCTATCTGTAATCAAATCTTGCAAGTTAAATTTGACCCACTTCCCGGTGTCCGATTGAGCTGAAATTTTGCATGCATGCATAAACCGGATGACAATGCAATATTATTTTGACATGGAGCTGATCTGATGATAGAGCTGGAAGGTGGCCATAGGAACTCCGTAATTAAACGACGTAACCCCATCGAGTTTGGGCTCATTTGATTCGTCTTGACGAGTAGGTACTTTATGGTAATAATAATAAAAGCTTGTTTTTAAAAAGTTGTTTTTTAAATTTCACTTGTTAACCCAGACCATAACATAATGGGTCAAAGAAACTAAAGCCAAGTACAGACGAGTAGCCATACGTGGGAGCAGGCCAGTTCCTGGTCGGTAACCGGTCCGGCGCGGCTGCGAAACTCAAGGTTACGCGGCTTTCTTTATTTTAGTGCCGCGATGAATGTTCGCTATTTAGACTGGACTAGTGTGTTCACTACCTTACTCACACACTTATTTTAAAAAATTTAAATGTGATAGTTTGTGAGTGAGTGTGTATGTTAGTTACGTTTATTGTTGTTGAAATTTGGTATAGAGCGATATCTTGGACCTTGGAATAAAACATAGACACAGGTAAAACCGCTGGGTGCAGGTGGGCATTTTCAGTTTTAAGTGTACCTGCCAATTTGAGCATGTCGCCGGTGTTTAACATTTTTTTGCGAGTTTAATAATGGACATTTTGTTTAAAGTTTAATATAAAAAGGTAAAATATATATTACGTTAGCGAATTAGACTGCAGGTTTAGTAAAACACCTTTTAATTATTATTTTATGAGTATTTTAAATATCCAGAGTAGCTGTTTTTGGCATGTCGCCGCCGTCACAAGATTATATTGGCTCAAATTACTAAAATAATATTATACATATATATTCACTGTTTTGATGCAAGCATAGCTTGTTATTTTTACTTTCACATATATTAAATTTGTAATATAAATGCTAATAAAACATACTAAAATACATTTTTAAACAAATGTCTAAAACTTGAACCGTTTGGACATGTCAATTTAGTGACAGTATTTTATGGTTAAAAAGAATTACTAAAGAAACTTATATTGCCTAAAATGGCAGCATCTGTGAAGAAGATCACGGCCAGTAATTTAAACATTAGTAATTAAAACAGTTTCTCAAGCGAAAGGGTGTTTTGTTTTGGTCAGCAGCTGATGCCATTTTTATTGTCAGGTTAGTGATGTTATTTCCTTGTTAAATATAGACGTTAAGCATCCTAGAATTATTTCAAACCATTCAGGTATAACTTAGAATTATTTCCGCTAACTTTATTCTTACTAAATATCATATTGGAATTTAAAAACATTTTTCTTTTAATCTTGCCTGAGAATGTGACGTCAATTTAGTGACATTTTTATTTCGTCACATATAGGACTGACTTCAAATGTCACTAAATTGACACATAAGGCTAGAGTTACATCGACAATTTGAAAATATATTTATAATATAATTTTACAGGTAAATTGATATTAAAATATATAATATAATACACTTCACTATGCCACTTAGTGGAGCGGAAAGGACTAAACGAAAGAGAATGAAGAATGAAGAGATCGCTCTAAGCGATAAGGCCGCCCATTGTGGACATTAATATTAGTACTTTTATTTAGTTTTAAGTCTATTTTGTAATTTTTTGTCCTAATAAAGAGTATTGTGTAAACGTTACAGAGAAAGGCTAAAACTAGAACGTTCATAAAATCTGTATCATTTTCTATTCATGTAACCTCAGCTTAAGGATATTCAATGGGTCAGTTTCGTGACTGTCTCCATTTTTAGATGAACAAAATATTTATTTATAAATTATGTATTGTTAGTTTACTTAAAAGCATTTTAAATATTGTTTGCGCCGGTTGAAATGTTGAACTCAACACAATTCATTAAAAAACTAACCGCTCTGTTTAAGAAATAAAATAAAAAAATCAATCTTATTGGCATCACTTTTGGCAAAACCGATGTTAAAAATTCATTATAAAAAATCTGATTGAAATTCAAAGTTACTATCTATTTTTTTCGATGGATTATAATATCAAGCTGCAATAGAAAATAGAATTTAAGTTATAATCCCTTTAATATTAATACAGGGCGATTTTTATGTAGTCACTAAACTGACCTCTATTTTACTACAATGTCCATTTAGTTATCGTTTTTAATAAGGAAAACATGCTATTTGTAATAAATAAAATAGTTATTTAAGTCCGCCAGATTACATAGTACAGCTTAGGTCCATTAAACATCTTAAAAACACAACTTTGAAAAAATACGTGTATTTTGATCAGGGTACACTTAAAAATGAAAATGCCCAGGTAGTAGGTCATAATATATATTTTATAATATTTACTATGTTATTTTTTTTCGTATCTTGGAAAGAACTTTAATTTTATTTTTCCTAGCTATTAGAGCACCTGCATAGAACTGCACTGCACATAACCAAATTTCGTTGCAATATGGCACAAAAAGTCCAAGTAACAAGTGGTTTGAATAAATCCCAAGAAAGGTATAAAAAAATGTTTTGCAATCTAAAAGTCGCTATTGATTATTATGTGTAGGTACCAGGTACTTCTTACATACGTTCTTGGTACGTAATCAACATGCATCAATAAAATTATTTTACGAGAGGATTTAAAAGAACGAAATTGACATTGAGGCTGTGTAGTTATCAAATTGTCCATTACGAGAACAAAGTAACACAGCAGTCGTAATTATAATTGCTATTCAATCAAAGAATTTATAAATCTATACTATTATATAAAATAGAAAACTGACTGACTCATCATCGCAGGGACAAAACCGCTGGACCGATTGAGCTGAAATTTGGACAGCGTGTTCTTTAGGTAACGTAGGCAGGTAATAAGAAGGGATTTTGCGAAAAACCCACAGGAACGGGAACAAAATGGAAATCTGTAACCGTTGAGTCTATCAAGCTGAAATTTGGTGTAAAGATAGTTTTACTACCATGGAAAAATTTAAAATAGTTTTTATTTCAAAGTTCCTACGGGAACGGGAACAAAATGGAAATCTGTAACCGCTAGGCCTATTACGTTGAAATTTAGTTGAAAGGTAGTTTGACTACCATGACTGGATTCAAGGTAATTTTCAACCCTAAATATCACGGGAACGGGAACAATCTACGAGTATGTCTATACTCTATACCAATATGTATTTAAAGTGGAAATCTACTGATTCATCATCGCAGGGATAAAACCGCTGGACTGATTGAGCTGAAATTTAAACAGAGTGTTTTTTAGGTAACGTAGGCGACCGATAAGAACGGATTTTGCGAAATTCCAACGGGAACGGGAAAAAATGGAAATCTGTCAGCGTTGAGTCTATCAAGCAGATATTTAGTATAATGGTAGTTTGACTACCATGAAAAGATTCAGGATAGTTTTCATTCCAAAATTCTTACGGGAACGGGAACAAAATGGAAATCTGTAACCTCTAGCCTATTACGCTGAAATTTGGTATAAAGGTAGTTGGAGTACCATGAATGGATTCATGATCGTTTTCATTTTAAAATTCTTACGGGAACGGGAACAAAATGGAAATCGCGGTAACGCCTATAGCGCTGAAATTTGGAAGGTAGTTTGACTGTCAGGAAAGGATTCACAACGGTTCTTCACAGGAACGGGAATAATATGAAAATCTGTAACCGCTTGGCCGATTAAGCTGAAACTAAATGCAAAGGTAGTTTGGCTACCAAGAAAGTACAATATAGTTTTCAACCCAAAATTCTTACGAAAACGGGAACAATCTATGTATATGCCAAAATTTTAAGTGGAAATCTAACTGACTTATCATCGCAGGGATAAAATCGCTGGACAGATTGACCTGAAATTTGTACAGCGTGTTTTTAAGGTAACGTTGGCGACCGATAAGAAGGGATTTTGTGAAATTCCTACGGGAACGGGAATAAAATGAAAATCTGTAACCGTTGAGTCTATCAATCTGAAATTTGGTGTAAAGGTAGTTTGACTACCATGAATGGATTCAAGATAGTTTTCATTCCAAAATTCTTACGGGATCGGGAACAAAATGGAAATCTGTAAACACTAGGCTTATTAAGCTAAAGTTTGGTATAAAGGTAGTTTGAGTACCATGAATGGATTCAAGATCATTTTCATTCCAAAATACCTATGGGAACGGGAATAAAATGGAAATATGTAACCGTTAAGCCTATAACGCTGAAATTTAGTATAAAGGTATTTTGACTATCAGGAAAGGGTTCAAATAGTTTTCATTCCAATATTCCCACCGGAACGTGAATAATATAGAAATTTATAACCACGTGGCCAATTAAGCTACAATTTAATGCAAAGGTATTCTGGCTACCAAAAAAGAATACAAAATAGTTTTCAATACAAAATTCCCACGGGAACGGGACTAATATGGAAATTTTTAACCACGTGGCCAATTAAGCTGCAATTTAACGCAAAGGTATTTTGGCTACCAAAAAAGAATACAAGATAGTTTTCAATACAAAATTCCCACGGGAACGGGACTAATATGGAAAATGTAACCGCTGAGCTGAATAGATTGAAATTTGGTGTAATAGTAGTTGGACTACCAAGAAACGATAATGGATTGTTTATTCATCCCAATATTCCTATGGGAACGGGAATATTAAGCTGAAATTTGGTATAAAAAAGTTGTTTGATTCCCAAGCTCAAGCGCATCGCCTCATTCTCGCTTCATACGCTCGATTTGCGCATTGTGGATACTTTCCAACCTAACTAACATAATATGTGGGACTACACTAAACTCTGTAGGGTAATCTGACTGACTCATCATTATCACAGTAGAGACGAAACTCCTAAACCTAGAATGATAATATTTGGAATACCTATCCTATAGGGCTTTTTAATACCCAAACATATATATTTTTATTATCTTTTTGCTGAACTGATAGAGTTGAAATTTGGCATGCAAAGGTATTTAAGTACCAGGAGAGGATGTAAAATAGTGTTTATCTCAGATATTCCCCTCTTATAGGGGGAAAAGAGGGCCATTTTTCTCCTATAAAAGTGGGGGCAAATGTTGTATTGAAATTTTTAATACCGTTGGGCCTGAAATTTAGTAAGTATAATAAAGGTAGTTTGTATACCAAAATAGGACATAGGATAGTTTTATATTTTAGAAATCCCCTTTTAGAAGGGGAACAGGGGTGAAGTTTGTATGAGTTATCTATATTCGTTAGGCCAATCAAGCTTTTTTTTACTTCTACAAAGGTTAGTTTAAGTACCAGGAAGGACACAAAATAGCTTTTATCCCTGAAACCTTTCAGAGAGGAAACCAGGCATTTAAGAGTTTGTATAAGGAATCAGTATCCGTCGAACTGACGTAGCTTTCATTTGGTTTTAACCAACGAATTAGAGAAATAAGTTTTAACACAATTTGAGTCCTGGGACAGAGCATAGGATAGTTTTTATTTCCTTGAAATCTTTGTAGTATCTCCAAACATTGTAAAGGCCGCGGCAGTGGCCGGCGAAGCACCAGAAGCTACTAGAATATTTTAAGATAGAAATATCATAAATAGGATCACAAGTTGTAAAAGACTAAATTCATGTTAAGATGCGAATTTAATGTTCGTGATCATTTTCTATTTCTAGCAATGGTATTATACTAAATCTGTAGATTTGTCATTGAAATATTTAGGTATTGCGTAAGTCTTATTATTTTATTTTTTTATTCATAATGGCACCCGAAGCGAAGCGAGGACGGGCCGCTAGTAATATAATATTAATAAAAATTCATGACTTTTTAAATATGGTAGGTACCTAATTTGATTATAAAAAAAGCAACTTAATGCTTGTGTTATAGTAGTTAGGGTAACGGATATACTTAAATACTAATTAATAATGATTAATTTAATTTAATTATTACTGCAGCTTTGTATCTGCCTATGACTGTACCACATAATTTACAGCTATATAGATATACCTTTAGATTCGAATTTTAAAAAAATAGATAGGTAATGTGACGTAAGGACAGTCTGACAAAGAATATTATTGACCGTGACCACATATTATCGATAGTCAATCGATGAATCAGCAATCAGCAAGGTTAACTCTGAAACAGTAAGCTTCAAGGCGGCTTGAAGCCTCGGGCAAAAGGTGCGAATATTACTACTCAAAAGGGAGGCCAATGACCAATAATGATTTCATTGATTACATCTATGTTTTATACAGCCTACATAGAGTAAAAAACTGTTCTGATCTAAAACGAACACGCTGTTGAGGATTTTAAAGCAATTCAGGATTCTGCTACTGAGGAGGTCTACTTATGAATAATTTCAATTATCAATTAAACAGAATAACTCTTGATTGCTCACCATATTACAAGAAACAGTTATAAATACACAACAACACCACTTCAAAGTAGAAATTAACCTTATCGCATTAAGCAATCTCTTAAGGATAACGTGGTTGGAAAGAAATTTAGGATGTGCTACGGAGGTATGCAAAAATAGCTTTATACGGTCAATTGTAACATTTAAATTTAGATAAGATAATTAGTAGAAAGCTTCGCCTTAATCTTGACTGTTTTCCACTTTTTAAAATCTAAGCAGATAACAAGTTCAGCTCATAGGAACGTGCTCCTTTTAGAACAGCTAATCACAAATCTGAGATACAAGATGTTCCACGCCCACGGTTTCCTAATCCACTACTACTCTAAACTTGATCGGAACGAGTTGTATGGCAATAATGTTATGGGCGTACTACTTTTTATGGAATCCTAATCTGACCCTCCCAATCGAAATTGGACTAGTCGCAGAATTTAGTTAAGTAGACACCACAATCTGTAAAACAAAACGAATGCCGTAAATTTTATGCCCTAGAATCTAAGGCTTAGATGCCCAAATGGCGATGACTGAATGATAATATATTTCTGGATGACGAACGGTTCTGGTTTTTTTTTGTGTTTCTGTCATAATAGATTACCATTGCCTTTGACCAACACCTCGCCTCATCTGCGTCTGGAGTCTGGAGATAGTAGAAAAGTGAACGTAACGTAGAAGGGATTCCTTACCAGTTTCACTGAAAATCGTCGTAATTCATAATGTGCTTTTGGCTTTTCTGACAGACTTTGGCTGCCTTGGCGACTTGACTTATCCAGTGAACACCTAGTTTCACGGAGAGCGGCATCTGCCTCTATTTAATACCTACCTCCTAGTGTACAATGTACAAGTATTGTGAATTGTGACCCATTGTGTAATAATCTTTTAGTTCGACATATTCAGGGCAAAAGCTAAACTCGCAATTATCCATTTGTCAAAGCTGGCCATTGTGATGTAAGGATTACGACTACGTTGGACAGTGAAAGTTCAGCAATTGTTTGTATAATTGCTGCAAATGTCAGTAGGATAAAACACGACTTGTTGCCGTGATTGTAGCGGACAAGGAACTTATTATGTGAATAATTTAATGTTACTGCACACGTTTGCATTGTCATAGTTCAAAAATCATTTGCTGAAGCTTTACAGTACTCAAACCTATCTGTTGTTCATTTGGTAGATAGAGGAAATGAGGCAGATAATGAAGCTAAGTGATGGGGTTGATATTGCTGGAAACTTTGTTTTTTCTCGAGTTACTTAGAGTAGTTTTAAAATCCTCGCTTTCTTTTCATTTGTTCTTTTTCCTTAATAAAAGTCAGTGTGGTCTTCTGTTAGGCATCGATACAAGACATTAGCAATACATTTAGTAACTCGAGAGTTTGTTTGCGTGAGAATGTCACACACACAATAATCACATAGGTAACTTTGGAGTAGGTATATTCATCAACGATTTCTATATTCATAGTTAATTTTAAATGTAAGTAGTTTTCTTCTAAAATGATGGAAATATACATTCAAAATTCCAGAAAATTACTTAGGTACATTTCTTTGTTTACAATCTCTATCTAAAATGTTTACTAATTGTTCACTGACTATATTGTTGACAACAACGTTCATAAAATGCTAATTTTTGTTAATTGGTGTGTGTAATCATTATCATCAAATAGGTATAGGTATCATTAAGTTGTTAGAGCCTAGGTCATGCTTATTGATGACACTAACATTTCGTAACATGTTATTGTTTACATAAATGTCAAGTTCGTGTGTGCCTTTTGAAATCGTTGGGCTATTGTAATGATTGGGAGTTAATCAATCACTAATTATAATTAACTGTACGACCGACGACCATTAGTTAAAGGAAATTACTAGTCTTGGCCTGATACTGATCAGGCCAAGACTAGTAATTTCAAATTTAAAGCGAAATAAATAAATAAATATTTCAGGACGTTTCACACAGCGCCACCTAACCCCAAACTAAGCAACTTAATGCTTGTTATTATGGTGGTTAGGATAACGGATATGGTACTTATATACTTTTCTTTTGTAAATACATACTTATAATATATATTGAAAACCACCCAGACCAGAAACAAATACCTGTGGATCACACAAACATTTGTCCCATGCGGGAATCGAACCCGCAACCTTCTGCGTTGCAGGCGGGTATTAGCCCACCGCACCACAGAGGTCGTCAAATAATAAATAGGCCAAGTGCTAGTCGGGCTACGTGCAATGTAGGTTTCCTTAGTACTGAAAGTACAAATTGAATATTAACTGCCATATCTTTCAGTGACAATAGGTATCTCTGAAACTACTCGTATTAAAGTTACCCATGTCTGTTTACCGTAATATTTTTTCCTAGAAAGTTCATGGTTGATATCCATGATTTTTTACAGTTTCAGTTGTCGGTAGTTGATATTTTAGATTGACGCTCAAAAACTCAGGACTCTTTCTATGTACCTAGTCTTAATTTAGAATTCCATCAGTAGAACGACTTGATCGAGATTCAAGTTGCAATTTAATTTACTGTTAGATAAGTCTATCAAAACATAAAGTTATTTATATTCCGCTTTCTAGATGTAAATGTTCCGCGATATTATAATAATGAGAGAGTCTAATGACTCACTACGATTAAGTTGGCTGCGTTTATGACTAAAATGAAGTCCTACTGCTACACACTTTATGATGCTAAAGTGGATCTACGACTGAAGTGCAAACATTACTGTGCTTCGGTAGGAGGGCACTGTAGCTAGTAGAATTACTGGGCTAAAGAGTCTTAACATCTTATGGCTCTTGAGTAAGAAGCGTTGGTGCAGTGCTTCTAGAATTTCACATCATTGTAAAATCCTAAGTAGCACTGTACTGATTATGGGCAGCGTTATCTCTTAACATCAGGAGAGCGTCTTGCTCGTCTTCTACTTCATGACATAAAAAAAGTTTGAATTTTTGTCAAATAAGGCATTAATATTATTATTTATTAAATTCGTAAAACCATGTTCAGTGACGCCAGGAAGCTATTTACTCTGCCTGCTTGACCGACAATGACCGACACCGCATCGGCAACACCACTGATGTTTCAGACGTCTATATGCGACTGGCGACAATAACCGCTTAGGGCTTGTTCACGTGAAAGCGCGGGCGCGGGCGCGAGCGCGGGCGTGGGCGCGGGCGCGAAATATCAAACATATGACGTGCTATGAAGGTGTTCACGTACAACGCACGTGCGGTGTGAGCAAAGTCTGTCGCGCCCGCGCCCGCGCCCGCGCCCGCGTGTTATAGCGTGAACAAGCACTTACAATTAGGCGGCAAGCGGACCGTTTCCAACATTTTTTTCAAGTCAGCAGAACGCGTAGAATCTGGTTGAGGTGAGCCTTGTGTGGCATGAAAGTATTGGGGAGGATAATTTAATCCCAGCAGTGAGTGAACTCAGAGGGGCTATTGGCTAATTCTCACCCACTACGATTGATGGCAACTTCAATGTACATTGCTGCTTTTGTTACTTTACTCATATTAATGAGGAGGTTTAAGCACGTAATGTACGCAATTTTGTCTATTGATTCTAATGTTTAATATGTCGTTTTGCGATAGCCAATAGGCCCTCAGGTTGAGTTGATTAGGTTGATGTAATTGCGAAGGTGGGATGTGTAGATTGTAGATGGCACATGATTTAGTTGAAAGAGAACCACTCGCTGTAGAATATAGACGATGACGTCAGATTTATAAGTAACTTTTTAAAATTTGCTTTTTGAGATTTCAAGTTTATTCTCCAGATAACACCGGTTCCTATCTGGCGGGTAATAATAGGTGAAAGTCGCGTTAAATTAATCTTGAATCGATGTTTCACCGTTAAATGGTAGCTAGAGGTGCCATCGATTACGTTTGACGCACCTGCACGATTGGATTAAGTTTTATTTTAATTATGTCCTCCTTATAAAGAACTGCTCAGATGAAAAAAAAAATAAAGTTTCGCACTTAGTTTGTAACATTTTGACGCTAAATTTGTAAGTGATGTTCGTAACAAGAAAAGGAGCTTTAATTCTAATCTAGGTGCTATATGGCTCTGATTCTAAAAATGCATGTTATTTAGCTGAACCATATATTAAACTCTGGCAAAAAAACCGATATGCTAAAGAGTTTTCACTGGACAGCCTAATATCACGAGAATTATTGGAAAAATTAACATGTTGCGTCTATGGTCCGATTGCAGCATCATCTTCCGAAACAGATAATGCCCAATTTAGCCTACAACAAGTGAAAGCATAAAAACATCAATGAATTTAAGATATTACTAATCTCAAAACATTATGGTCATGAACCACTTTCGGTTTTCAAGAGTCAGGGTTACGCGTGGGTGGCTGATTTCGCTTTATCTTCTTTGGAGTTGAATATTACAATAAAACTATAAATTGCCTAATTATAAAACTTACTTATTAATAGCTAGCAGGTTAAAACATATCTCGAAACCATAGTTTCTGACTTCTGAGGATTCGTCATTGTGTTGGTTCTTTGTGCCAAGACTTAAGATCAACAATATTTAAATTGTGTTTCAGTTTTCCGACTTGTCTTGAGTCTTGTTGCCCAGTAGATTCCAGATTCAGGTTAGATTCAATTCAGATTCAGACCCACAAATTAGGCTCAGGAACTACACATAAGCCACTTTTAATAAGGTAAAACAAAAGACGCTGCTGATGGTAGGTAAATAAACTGCATCCTATTAGTAGGCGTTTTCAGTAGGCTTTCAGTAACCTACATTAATAGATAACATAAATGTATGTTTTCCTTTAAAAATGAGCACAGTACAATTTTATTCAATGCAAAGTTCTTTATTAGGATTAAACATACATACAGTAATTAGGATTAAAAAATAAAAATCCCACTTAATAAAAAAGGTTGTTCGACTTTTCAACGTTCGTAAACCCTTCATACGTGTGACTCAACGTCAAGTCTCAATTTGCTTTTAATCCAAAGTCCATGCGTAAATAGGGTTAACATTCATCGTTAAAGTTAACAGTTATTAATTTGAAGTTGTACCCTTATTTAACGGCCATAACACAAATATAATGGTAACTTAGCAACCTAGCCTATCAGCTTACGGAAAAGCTTCAAGACACAAGTTTTCACACATTCTTAGCCACAAACTTGAGCTCACTGGAACCACAGGACCAAGAAAGTAAGATTACCTTCTCAAAATCTAATAAAGAATCGTAATATTTGACAGTATAGTACCTATTGCTTACAGGCCCACCAGTCATGGAGTAGTCTGCGGGGTCTTGGTCTTGTTGTCAAGTCAAAAAACTGTCGTCCCATACATTCTCAAGCGAGAAATGATAAATCTATGTCAATCAAAATTATAAATGTGAAGACTGTCAGGGTCAGAAGTTGTGTGTTAAGTCTACACATTTGTATTTATTGGCAGCCCTATACAGCCTCGAGTGCATTGCAAATCGAGCTTGCAGGCACAATAATGAGGTACCTTAGTACCTACAGTGTGTACGTAGTTGCATGCAGTATCATATTGTTTTAGTAGGCGCGTGCTATCGTGAGTCAACGACCCTGACTTCCGTGCTGTCCAAGGCGAATGCCCACGAAGCTCTATCTTATACGAGTATGCCATTATTACTGCGCGCTACTTTTTAAAGGCTTTTTTAAGATCTTGTTTTTACTCGGTCTATGTTTCTTAGTCGAAAGAAAATGGAATCCAACGCATCACTGCGTCGCCCCTCAGACATGAATTATAAAGTTCCTTCAATAGGTAGTTGGGAAAAAGTTAGGAGGGTTCGTTTTGTATTTGACGATAGAATATCAAAAATCAAAAGCTGATTTGCTATTCGTCGTCGTTTCTGCTGAGGATCGCAAACGCATAACATGAGATATTACTTCTTTAAAAAAAACGTCATCTGAAGGGAGGACCAAGGGATGACCAGGTTATTCCAAGGGAAAAATCAAAAGTTGATATTGTATTCGTCGTCGTTTCACTGCTGAGGATCGCAACCGCATAGCACAAATAATTATTATCTAAGTACTTCTTTAAAAATATAAAGCTTGTAAAAAAGTCATTTGAAGGGAGGACCACAGGCATTCTAAGGGATGTTCCGAATGGAACAAACTACTACAGTGTAAATCCTATCCATTGCCTTTTGCTGAGGTCTAATTACTTTTAAAAGAAAAACAAATATCACCTACCTATTGAAAAAAGACTGAAGGTAATGTTTGCACAATTCTAACGTTTCCAAAAAAACGTTTTTCCACTTTATAAATAGGTCATGTTATCTTAAGTCGTGTTACTTATATACCAACTACCAACCTATCTTCAAGGAAATGTCATGTCAACTAGATTGCACATAAAATTGCGCAACAGAAACATTATCTTGTCCGTAACGTGCTGTTACGTTGCTCACTGGTTGTTATTGCTTTTCTACGTATTATATTACATAGAAAAATATATTATCTATTTATTTATCTACCATATTTGGCGCCAGTATCAGCTCGTTACTGGGAATGAGCCCCTTTCTTTTTATCATTCATGTTAGTTCTTTTATTTTGGAAATAGGATAAATAAATAAATTGGTACATTATATCTAATGATACAGAAACATTTTGGGTACAATAAGGAGGTGTCATGATGGTGAAACTGCTCTATCCATAACTAGACTTGTGGTAGTTTCTATTCTTTGCTTGTGGTCTGTGTCTTCGGTTAGAGCAAGATTCCTCATATTTTGAAAATCATTGGACATATGAGGATGTCCTCCAACAGAACGAGTTGACTTGATTACTCTATCATAGTCAAGTAAGCACCATTAGAGGAATTGGATCCCAACCTCTATGGTAGAGTTCAGGTCGCCAAGATTCCTACAAGGTCCCCATCTGATATTGGGAAGACCATAGTATATAATACAGTGTTCCAACACTAATCATCATGGTATCTTTCCATGTACTTACTTATTTTTTCCACATCTACGTATTTAAATACCTCACCTATTTAAATCACCAAAAAAAAAAACAATGCCTTACAAGTAATTGGTCATTAACTATTATCCTTTGTCCCAAATTGGACAGCTTTACATAAACTTTACGTGTCGCCCGTATCTATGGAAATTACCTTACAGTTCGACCATTATTAAATCACACGTGTATTCCTTAGAGGTTTAAAACATAATGTATGGATAACTGGTGCAATTTAATATGGTTTTTCTCTACCTACCTACAGGTTACAGTTGGTAGTTAGTAGATTGTGTGAAGGACGACGGTTATCAGAAGCTAACCTTGTACTTTTTATGGGCTCGATGAGTGGGTGTTACTTATATTCAGTAGCTGAGCTTATGATAATGGTTTTTTATAGTTACTTCAAAACATATACCGCACGCTGGCGCCGGCTTTAAACGAAGTTGCCTAAAACAAAATAACTTCTGACTTCTGTAACTACACACTGCTTGCATCTGGTGCTACTTCTGTTCTGTATTCTTAAGAACTACAATTTCTTTCTTTTTGTTATTCTACACATTTTTCATCCTAAGATAATAAAACTTTAGATATCCTTCACACTACTATTAATATTATTATTACTATAAATGCGAAAATATATGTAAATTAATGTCTCAATGTGTGAATGTTTGATACTCTTTCACGTGTAAATGGTTGAATCGATACGCTTAAATTTGGTTACCCTAGAATTACACATTAGTTATTTTTAGCAGCGGGAATAGCCGCTGGGTACAGCTAGTAATCCGCCGCGTCTCGGCAAACGTAGTGTAGGGCGTCCTTGGGCTAGATGGGGTGACGATATCCGGAAGGTCGCGGGGAGCGGGTGGAGGAGGAAGACGGGGGAACGAGTTGAGTGGCGTGCCATGGGGGAGGCCTATGTCCAGCAGTGGACGAATACAGGCTGATGATGATGATGACAGCTAGTAATAAAATGAATTTACATAACTTTAATCAGAATCCATTCACCGGGTGCATGAATCAATAGAAATTTATAATTAATTTGTTTCTACGTGACATACAACTGCTGCTGAATCGACAAAAGATGCTCCAGTAGTAAACAATGTTTCATTGGCAACAAGTAGGCTCAAAGGTCTTTTATTTGATGACCTATCAAAATTACTTGTAAACATTACGTACAATATTTTTAAATGTGATATTTTTTAGTTTTACGTACTAGCTGCATTGAACCTGATTTATGTGTTACTTCAAAGTACATCTATCATAATAAATAATTGAGAATGATACGTTGTAAAACCTACTTATCTTAATACATTTGTAAATAATTAATCGTTTTTAAACTTTCTTTCGCGAAGGTGCCATCAATAAATAAAATAATCATTAAACCTAAGATGGAATATCGTTAAGTAAACAAATGTCAATCTACAAGCAATATTAATTAGAATCAAGTATTTAGAAGACAGATTAATTTATTGAGTTGTACCTACCGGCTAAAGAGTTTACTTTCTTAATATAATGAAGAGGCATTACGCCCGTGACCCGGTTAATGTCGCACTTTGTTGGACTTTGATCGAATAAACATCGACACGCACGAATCAGCCCGATCATGTCGATAACCATCATTAAAACTCATATCTCCGATCGAGACGCACCGTCACAGACAACTCTAATACACTTCATTATTAACAATCGTGCACGGAGCGTACTTGACATTTCACTATCGCGCAGATCTTGTAAGTTAAGCTGTAATGTCGGCCGATTTGACGCTCATTACTTTCAACTGTCCTCGTTAATGGCACAATAGAAGGCTAATAGATTTGTTTTCCTCTTTTCAGATGGATAGCAGTTCAGAAGCGATGGAGCTGCGACGTGAGCTGGACGCGGTGAAGAACGCGCTGCAGCAGCAGTCGGAGTCGGTGCTCAAGCAGCGGCACCAGCTGGTGGAGGCGGGGCAGGCGCTCTCCGCGCGCGACAAGCAACTCTCACACGAGCGCCGCCTCAGGCAGGACCAACTAGCGCTCGTCCTCCGCTCTCTCGTCCTATTAGAATCCCGCCTCACCCGAGAGAAGAAACAAATAAGCGTTGAGTTGCACCAAAAAGAAGACATCATCAAATCCCTCCAGGAAGAAATGACCAAGCTCAAATCACGAGCTTCGTATTGCAGCAACTGCCAGCAGCTGATCGGTTTTACCAGCGAACAAACCAACATCGAAACCGATCCGGAGTTCCAGAGTCTGGAAAGCACAGACTCTAGATTCCAGAACGCTTTCGTGAGGAGTTGCAGTTATCGCGAAAGAAACTCTCCACCGGTTTTCCAAAAAAATACTAGGCTAAGTAAGAGCTTCCAGTTGCCGAAGAATGAAGTCGTCTACGGTAATACCAGTTCCAGTGAGGAAGGGAATAACGCGACCGTAGCCGGCAAGGGGACGTTCATAAAGAATAAGCAGGCCTTTGTTAGACGAGACGTTTTCAGGAGGTCCAGAAAGTACTCAGGAAGGAAAAATAATAGCAAATATTTGGAAAATGTTCAGAAAGGATATAATAACAACCAGGCTAATAACAGCAGTAGCACCGAAGAATGCATCGGCATGAGCTATCAAGTCAATGACGACAATGACATCACAGCGCATCAAATCGCTAACGATATCAGAAAAGCTTCGCTGAAAATTGATCAACTCATCGGTGAAGCTGCCAAAAAAGAACAAGAAGGCACTACAAGTGACACTGAAAAAACCTATACTACAAAAGCGGATAGACTACACAGTATTAAGAGGCAGGCATCCGATGAAATCAAAGCAAACAGACAGCTTTTCCTTAATAATGTTCTCACCGATGATAACAACGAAAAGCCTTGGTACTGTAATGTCAGCGATCAAGAACAAGAAACGGATTGCCTGGACCGACGAGGGTCATTGAAACCCAAGTCCAAATCGGCCGATGACCTGCTGACGGCAGGGCTCGCTAATACCATACTTACTGCTGAAGTAGTGTCCGCCAAAAATGAGATTCTCTGCAGCAGAATACTTAACAACAGCAACAATGCTTTCGATTCTGGTTTCGATGAAAAGCCGAATAACATCGAATCGGCATTAGATAAGCAAGCAGCTGCAGCTGAAGTGAACGAAAACTGGTACGCAAGTACCAGTGACGCTGAAGAAAGTCCTCCCAACGAAATATATAAAAATAATCCCGTTTTGGAGTGCGTCAATCAAATTCTGCTTCAAAATTCATTAGACGATAGCAGCAATGACAATTCCAAATCCAGCGAAGCTCCGAGCCCTAAAACTTCAACAAAACGCGTACAGTTCTCTACTATCAACAGCATTTCGTATGATGATAAAGTGAGAGGACCAATCTCCAGCCAAACGTTGCCTCGGTCTGAAAAACGAGCTAACAAAATTGTCAAATTCAGCCTGGAAACTGCGTCAGAGCACAGTTACGAAGTGCCAAATACTGCACAGGGCTTCCAGTATGAGATACAAAGCTTATACAGCAATGAATATGAGCCAATAATTACTAAATCAAACGAACCAAAACTCTCGCCCGTACCACGTTTGGCTCAACTTAATGATAAGCCCAACGTTCCAAAAATAAAGGGCTCCATTGTAAAAAATATCGCTGCCAATATTGAAAATCGTAACAATATCAATATTTCCGACAGAAAGGTCGACAACGACCTCGGCCCGATGAAGATTTTCAACAAGAGGAAAGTACCCCGCACTCCACCCGCTCTGCCACCCAAACCAAAGAACCTCTCAGCTAAATGGAAAGCTGAAAACGCTGTCAAACCAATGACAGAATCGTTAGACTCTGAAGCCGTTGCGGCTAATCAACGGGTTGCAGACGTTAAGATGAGAAAAGTGGGACAAGTAGCGTCAGTAAGCAGCGTAGAGCCCGACTACTGCTCCATTTCAGAGATAAATGTTCCAGTAGTCAGCAATGGTAAGCGAGAGCTGCTGCTCACTCAGCCGACCGTCGAGATCCACAGCGAACAGTATCCGGTACACGTGCCTCAGAGGAACACCGTGGCTAAAGTCATCTCCTTGCCGAGAATACAAAACAAAATCTGTGACAAAGATATTCCAAAACTTCCGCAAGTCACAGAAATCATAATTCCGGATGAAGATGACAAACCTAACGAGGAGCAAACTCGTTCCTTCTCCAAAGCTCCCGAGAGCTACTTGGCTAACTTCACAATGCACAATCTGCAACCGAAACTAGATTCCCGAGCCTCCATCCAAATGGGGAACACGGTGTCGTCTATACTTTCAGAGATTAACAAAGGAGGGAAGAGGGGCAGCAAGCAGATCAACTTGACGGAACTGGACAATCAGTTTAATCATGAGAACAGAGCGCAATCCAATGCGGAATTGCACAAAGCTGAATATTTCGATGACATGGACAAATTTGATTTGTCTCAGAATTTTGAGGAGTTTAAGATCGATGATGAACTCGGCAGCATCGTAGCGGAGGAATACCGCATCAGCTCTGGCAGCAGCGACGGGTCCGCCTCCGACGTCGTCACTGAACACATCATTGCTAATGTACCTGAAACAGAAAAACAGCATAATAACAATGTCACTGACAACGTGAAAACCGAAACCGTTCAAGACAACGAGACCGTCTCTAACAAAGGTGTAGCCAAGAACGCAAAGTTGTCAAACAAACCTGATCTCTTGTCAAATATAGAGAACTTAGAGACTGAATCTGTACGGAATTCTGATATAGAGTCGAGCAACTCATCAGGGAGCAACAGTGGGTCCTACAACACTGTGAAGTGCGAGCCCCGGATGGTGCACAAGGCTGATATGAACGCTCCCAAAAGCAGAGGCTCATTTGATTTCTTCCTGGAAACGTCCGGCCTCAGCTCCAAGTCTATATTTGCGCCGAGCAGGGGCTACCTCGGCATGAGGCCTCCCAGTGCCAACCACAAGAGCGTCCTCAAGCCCAAGGACATCAAGATGCGTGTCAAAAATCCTCTAGCAACGAACAAAATCAACGAAAAACCAATGACGACTGCTATAAAATATTTCGAACCTTATGTTTAAACCTAGTTATTACTTATTTTTAAGTTGTATGTTAATTTTAATGAAATGTTAAATCTATTTATTGTATAAAATGAACTTGCCCGCATAATATTTTATTATGTACTTACTACTATTATATTTATACCTATTTTAATGTAAATAATAATGTTAATTATACCTAGTTACTTTTTCAATATAAAATATTTAACAAATAATAAATTGTTTCAATAAAACCTTGAAATCTGGGGCAAATAAAACTTGACATTAAAATCTGGAAAATTATTTAATTATCATAAATATGTATTCACTATTATAATATTAGGTAACAGATCACTAAATGAAAAACAAGTAAAAGGAAATTAAACACTTAATAATAAAATTAGATGTAGGTAGGTAGGTATATGTAACATATTTATATTAAAATTTATAAATTAAATTATTATAACTTAAAAACTATTATAAATACAAAATTTTAAAGGCAGTATGGTGTATTTTATACATTTTAATCTTAACAGTCTATCTTCTATTTACGTTTTCTTTTTAAACACTTTTCATGAATGCTCTTAGCACTCTTATTAATTTGCTTGAAAATATTCACTGGTTCCACAAATTTTGATGAATCCTTCAAAATCACATCACAGTCAAATTCAATATATTTAGCTGAAATTTTAACATCTCTTTGAGAGTCCACTGAAGACGTTTTACTAACTTGTTCATATATTACTTTTGCCTTCTGCCTTCTAAGAAACTGTTCAGAAGAAAATGTAGTGGTAGGTACATCTAAAACTGCAGGCATGGGTGGTTTTGATTCTTCCGAGGTCTCCAAATCGATGGTTGGGCCCCACTTCCTGTCCAAAGCTCTGAAAGCCACTGACAAGTGCAAATGTAGGTCCATTATCTCAAATTGGATATATTTTATTTTCAAAAGCGATTATTTTTTCGAGCAAGGTGTGTGTTGTTTTGATTCACTCACACTTCACAAAATGGAAACAAATGCTCACTGAAACTCACAGTAGTTTAATTTCTCAAATATTATTTGAGAAAATCTTTTTTGTTTCGAAGAGCACGCTTTTTCGGTTGTCATTTAAATTTTATAAAAATTAGCTTGAATTCTAGCTTGAATTAAAATGCGAGTTTAACCCTCACTTTTTAAAAGAGTCTGGAATTCAATTTAATACTATTTTATAAAAAAAGCACTTGGTTATGTGATGTTAACTTGAAGACAAAAGAGTAACTGATGTATTTTAAAAAATCCTATGCCTTTTATACAAAGTTAACTATCTCATTACTATTTCTCTCAGCAGATGGTAATTAAGCATAATTGGCTTAATAAGTCATTAATTTAGAATCTTCATTTGTCCAAGAGAGGAACAGGTGGATTTATTAAAATAAGGGAGTAATTAATTTATTTTATTTAATTATGTTGAATTATTAAGAGGTGATAATTACTACTTTTAATTAAATTAATCTTATTACTATTTAGGATTAGATATACTTAAATTAAAAGGAATAGGAATCTAACTAATTATATTCATCAATGTACCCATGAATGGAGGTTTGAGGACTTAAAAACACACCAGCGGGGCTATGATACGCACATCGACATAATCTCGCGCGAAATTTGATTTAATTAGAATAATGCTTTATGTGGATGGCATAAGGTCGAGTTTTACATGCCAGTGAGATCATTTTGTCGTCAAAACTCTTATGTCAAAATGATTCTGTAGCATGTAAAACTCGACTTTATGACAGTTAACATAAAGCATTATTCAGATTAAATCAAATTTCGCGCGAGATTATGTCGAGGTGCGCATCATAGCCCTGCTGGTATATTGAGTGGGAATAAAATAATCTTGAGATTTAATTATTAAAGTATTTAAAAGATTTATTTAAGTTTATACCTATCAAAGTTATTACATCACTCATCCTGCGATTTTCAACTTCCTTTTCTTTCTTGGTCCCTTTTCTTCTCTCTTTTTCAAATCTTTTTTGTTTACCTGAAAAAAAAATAGAATTAATATATGTATGTTATTATTATGTGTATGAGTTATGTTTATATTCTGTTGTTATTATTGTTTGTGTGATCCACAGGTATTTGTTTCTGGTCTGGGTGGTTTTCAATATCTATTATAAGTATGTATTTACAAAAGAAAAGTATATAAGTATTATATCCGTTACCCTAACCACCATAATACAAGCATTAAGTTGCTTAGTATGGGGTTAGGTGGCGCTGTGTGAAATGTCCTGAAATTTTTTTTTTATTTTTTTATTACAAATATTAAATTAAAGACAAAGGTGCATAATGTGTTTGTTTCTTCATCAGGCTTAAACACCTAAATAGATTTTGATGCAATATGGTATGCTGGTGACTTAACTCATAAAATAACACATACTTCCTTAGAAAAGGTGGACTAAATCATTACAGCTAGACAAAATTATTCAATACTAGCCACACCCAGCGTTTTACCTGCTGTACTGTAGCCATGTGTTATTCCAGGGTCTAAGCTATCTTTTTACAAAGTTTCAGCTCAATCAGTCCACCCATTTAGGTGTGAAAGAGTAACAAACATACATCCTAGTGAAAAGCTAGGTAGCTAGTGAAATTACTGGGCTAAAGAGTCTTAACATCTTATGACTCTTGAGTGAGAAGCGTTGGTGCAGTGCTCCTAGAATTTCACATCATTGTGAAATCCTAAGTAGCACTGTACTGATTATGGGCAGCGTTATCTCTTAACATCAGGAGAGTGTCTTGCTCGTCTTCTACTTCAACACATAAAAAAAAACAAAAACATCCAGACATCTGGACATCCATACATCCAGACATCCGGATATTCAGACATCCATACTTTTTTACAAACTTTCTCATTTATAATATTAGTAAGAAAGGTTAGCCTTTGACCTCAATCTTGCGTGATGTTAAGCAACTAAGTGGCCATAGATGGTAAAAGACTAGACCTAGGAGGAACAAATCTTTCCCGAGTGTCTGTATTTAAATTACAAGCTTTTATTTACTTTAACCTATCTGTAATCTTGCAGGTTTAATTTGACCCACTTCCCGGTGTCCAATTAAGCTGAAATTTGCATGCCTGTATAAATCAGATGACAATGTAATATTTTTATGACATCAAGCTGATCTGATGATAGAGCTGGAAGGTGGCCATAGGAACTCATTATTAACTTTTTGACCGCCAAAGTCACCTATACTTGACAAGTACTTGCGGGTCCTGTACGCCAATGACGTCTATAGACGACAAAAAATCCAGTCCTAATAAAATGAAATAAAAATATTTATCGACTCTTGGCAACACTAGTTCTTTCGTAGGTATTTTTTTTAATTGTGCCTTGGCGCACAGGGCACGAAAATGTGTTTGTGCCGTGGCGTTCAAAAGGTTAAACCATGCAACCCCATCAGTTTGGGCTCATTTGATTCATCTTGACGAGTACTTTATGGTGCTAGATGGAAATAATAATAAAAACTTGTTATTAAAAAGTTTTTTTAAATTCAATTGTTACCTTTCCATAGCTATCCAATAAATGCCCAACATCATTTTTCTTATTAACACCTTTTTGTTTCTTTTTGCCAACACCCTGCATAATGCTTTTTGAAATCATTTGCTGTTTTTCTACTGCTTCTTTTTCTTTCTCCTCTTTTCTCTTCTGCATTAGTTCTTTGTAATTTAAATATGGTCTTTTTGGTGGCTTTGCTCCTGGAAAAGTAGTTACACAATGAAATCGACATATCATAGAACTTCAAGAATAAAAAAGATCTCAACTGACACACAAAGTCGGGCAATTTTCAGGGCCTAAAAGGTTTTGTTTTGTGATGTACTTAGTCTAATATAAATACCAACCTAAACTGACTGCAAGAGCAATTTTAGCCTCCTCCTTCTTAGTGGCATCAAATCCAGACATTCCAAACTTAACTACTTCATGCCTTATCTTCTTTAGCTCTAAATCTTTCTTCGGGTATTTTGGTTTTTCTACTCTTGAACTCATGCCCTCACGATCACCGTCTTCGTTGTTTAGCTTCTTTTTAGGCTTATGGGCCTCAAACTTCACAAATTGAAAATTGTTTTCTGCATTTTTTAGAGCCAGTGCTGCTTTAGTCATTATTAAAGCCATTTTTCAAATAATAATTGTATAACAAAATATTATTCTAAACGAACAAAAACTTGAACATAACCTCAATTTTTGAAAATGTTTATTCTATTCTATTCTTATTTTATGGCTAGAGAACGTGCTATAGCACCACAACTTTGCCAATGACTCGTGGAAAGATAAACCACCAAACGATAGATTACAAATTTAAAATGGAATTTTATAGAGCACAAAAAACATTAAAATACTACTACACCTTAATGGAATAAATACGATAAAAGTCAGTCTCCAATAACTTCCATACATTGAAAAAATGTATGAGATTCATTGGAGTCACGTTACCAACGCAAGGAAGCAAGTACCAACATAAAAAATAGTTTATTTTTTCTTATACACACCTCCTTTATCCTTTGAACATTGACAATAAAAAAAAACAAAATTAAAATTGACAAATTCAACATGACATTGTTATTTGTTTATATTTTGTAACTTGAGAAAATTATCTTTTTTTCTGCTTTAAACATTCGAATTTCTGGACTGGACAGCCGTGTTTTTAGTTTATATTCTATAGATTTTAGTTTGTTATAGTTTTTGGTTCATTTCGTACAGTTAACGTTCGTAATTCTTAGTGCCTATTTCACGAAGAGACTGAAGAGTTATCGGCTCATCATGAGTCGGAACTCGCGCATAAAACACCGCAAATGTGTAGTGTGTGGTAAATCTTATATAGTATCGAATCAACAACAGCATTCTACACATCATTTCCTTTGGATGAAAACAGGTAAGTTATAAGTCACAAACAGCCACCAATTGCTTTGGAGTAGGCATTTTTTTCCCTAACACCAGTTATTCTATCGCCTGAGCAGTGATGTGCAAACATTACTGTGCTTCGGTAGGAAAGCACTGTAATTAATGAAATTACTGGGCTGAAGAGTCTAAACATCTTGTGACTCCAACGAACTAGGGATGTAATAGAAGCAGAACTCAACTCAAAAAGTGATTCAACGCAAAATACAACTAAATGGGCGGGGCGTAAAAAGTACAACTTATCCGTCGCTCACACATCCTAATGTCTAATCGTAAAAAGGTCCAATTTGAAAATTGACCCTTCATGAAAAACGTCCATTCGTAAAAATGTCCAATGAAAAAAAATTATTTTATCCGTGGTCAGTATCAATAGCTAATCCTGTAGTCCTATTATGACACTATTAATAGAACAGAGACGTACCCAGTGAAAAATCTTTATTTCTAATGACAGCTGTCAAACTTGAAACGTCAATATCTCTGAAAATACTCGTCCTAGACTGACGGTGTCATAGAAGAAATGAAAAATCTTTGAAGATCTTCCAGATTTTGACATATCAAGTTTGACAGATGTTATCTGAAAGACAGAAAGTTCTCTGAGAAACACTTATTCAAAGGAGTAACCACTTTTCTTTTTGAAACTACTGCTGCATACACCGGATATACATTATTCATTTGGCGTGCACCACAACGTGTTATTTTACTTACCTATTTATTTTTTATCACCAGTATTATTGCTCAAAATCTTTGAAATAATAAAAATAATGATGAAAAATACGAACAAAAAACCAATGTTTACAATAATAATAAATTTGACAGTAGGTAGTTTAAAAGAAATAGAATGTTGACATCTAAGTTATTATTTAGTTCCCTAAAATTATATAAGTACTCCTTCGTTTTGTCCATCTCGTTTGCACATGTTTGAATGAGTATTTCCGTTTCACTCAACACTGTCCGACTAAGTAAAATGACACCCCAAATGAATGAATGGGCGAGTTTATGTACAGAAAGAGCGTCTTGCTGGTCTTCTTACTTCGTTGTTTAAAAATAGCCTTTTATGTTTTACAGGTGCAGATGCTATGAGTCGTAGAAGATCCTGAGCTTATTTTTCGGCCCATTGAAAAACTTAGTCGGATTAAGTTATGTTAGGTTTTTTGGTAGTAGTTTATAGATATAAGATTCGATAAGACCATTCTTGAGAAAATTATTATTATTTATTCCTGATTCCTGTATTATAACTGCTTGCGGTGTATTGTATAATAAAATATACGTTATGTAATTTTTGTATGTATTTGTTCACAATATTCGTATATATTTTATTACTCATTAGCACATTATTTGTAAAAACAGCATTAATAAATTATATTAAAATATTATTTTGAAATAACATGGCTTTTCTTTATTTATAAAATAAATAATAAAATCATCAATTTTCCCGTCCAACGGGTCGCGCCGACTATCGATATATTTTTATCGACCTGGCCATCACTAACAATCGACACTGCCCATCACTAATTAATGTCATACAACAGTGCAGGCAACATCAGAAATCAAATTTACATTTTACTTTTGGGTTGGTAAGGTGACTCCAATGAATTCAGTACATTAGGCGATTTCATTTTTTTTCTTCGGAGTTGACACTCTTATTTATATGCTCAGTGATAAAAGTTGAGAAATTAAAACATTGAATTGAATGAATGAATGAGGATATACCACAGATAATAAGAGAAAAAAATCATATATATCTTCGTTAATATTGTCTTGCAAGCGTTTTATTCCTTTTTTTTTTTTTTTTTTTTAATTTTGTCTTTTTTTACATCTTTCAGTCACTACGAAACTCAGTTATATACGAAATCGATTGGAGTTTTTGGCGGCAAGCCTTGATCATATCATTAGCTCCACGTCTTTTGCTTAATAATCGTGTAGAATTTGATTGTTAGCGTGTAATAATGGTGGAATATTGCGTGTTAAGTGTTTTTGAATGTGCACAGATGTAGGCAAGTGATATGGTGCTGAAATATGAATTTTGGTGCCCCCTCCAAAACTCCTCCGAACTTTCAGTAAAATTCCACCCATTTTACTAGAAGACTCACGTGACTAGACGAGCTATTAAGCTCACTCTGACTCTGACCTGACTAACTAACTTATTACCTAAAAAATAACATTTAACTTGACACTGGCAAAACACGAAAGTGGAGACCATAATTTAATATCCCGTGAACATTCACGAATTTTACTCGACACTGGCAAAATGCACCTGTTACCATATTATTAAAAAGAAAAAAAAAAAACGAAATCGATTTTTTTTTTTCTTATTTTGTAGGGGTTTTCCACATAAAAATATTATATTTACAATCTATATAGTCGTTGTCGTCTTGCCACGCTCTCACGTTGTCTTCATACAAAATCCACATGGTGGCGGATAATAAAACAACTGTCAAAGTTGACAGTTGACATTTCACAGCATGTTTTTTAGTTTTCAGTGGATTCGAAAAATTTTGGTTTTTATTTTGTATAGTATAATTTTTAATAAATATTCGATTCTAATAAAAAGGGAAATAGCAATGCACTATCTAGTTATATAAGATAAATTATATTATTTGTAATATAACTCACATTTCATATAAAAAACTGTGAGTAATAAGGCTGCCTTTACAACTTCCCAGCAAATCGTCTCTAAAAATACTGTACATTTGTTTATTTTTCGTTTCGGCGGTCGCGTACTCACTAAAAATAATGTAACCGATATTTGAGTTGATAAATATAGCTCGGCAGGTAGCGATGCCAATGTAATATTAGTAATTCCGTTGCTCGTAACTCTGTTACTGTACGACTAAATTCCGGCACCGAAAAAGTTGTGTTAAAAAACTGGAAAAAAAACAAATTTAGTAGAAATGAAAAATAAATATAGGAATACAAATTCGTCAATTAAAGCTGGAGATTTGATCCTGACGGAACAGCCGTTTGCTTTTGTCCTGTCTTCGAAGGAGCAAGGGAGCAGATGTGATAATTGTTTGCAGAAGTGAGTAGAAGCACCTAAAAAAATAATTATTTAATTTACCTATATTCTCAAAGAAAGATTCTAAAAGAAAAATGGCAAAGCTGCCATTGTACCTACCTTTCTCTCAAAGAATGTGCCAACTATTTACAGTTTATTAACTGAACTATACTAAATCACATTGCAGCCAAATACATAATTTATTCACATACTGTGAAAGAACAATATTTTTGTTATTATATGTATAAGTAATGTTATGCAAGAAAGTTGTGCCTATCTGAAAAAATGAATAACATCCTTCTTTCCTCCAACATTGTATAAGAAAAAGTATTATGTGTGTGTTAACTTTTCAAGTTAAGCTGAAACTCAATCCATGAATACATAAAATAATAACACATAAGCCACTTCGGAGCAGGTAACAGCAGCTCAGCACATTAGTTCACATCTTTTTTCTGGTGAAATGTAAACTACCCTATAAATATACCTTTAATACATACTTAAACTTAACTCGTCCTCAATACAATACTTTACAGACAAGCCATGTCACTGTAGCTGAAAACGGCTAGGTAGATTATAAATAAGATAATTTTTTTTTAATCTTATTTGTTTTTGGGACTTTTACCCTTATGAGCATGCCAGACCCATCATACCCTAAACATGTTCTAAATAAGATTATAAACCTTAACTAGAAGTACACAAATAGCTCTAATGTTATATTAGATATCTAATAGAAGTATTGAAAGTTTTATACAATACACAACACACACAGTTTTTACCTAATATTTTGTTGTCAACTTTTCAGGCAGAAAGTGCTGAAATGTTCAGGATGTCAATATGTGCACTACTGTGGAAGGCTTTGTCAGAAGGAAGCTTGGGGAGAACACAAGGTAACATCTTAAAAGGAAAATCACACTGAACTGTACCGGTGTGGTGCTGTACTGCCAATCATTCTTTATATGAAAATGTAGGAGATCCATACCAAACTACGTGGCAGTTCAGTGTGGTTTGACTTTTAATGTTTTTATTTATTTTTTAGGGTTCCGTACCTCAAAAGGAGAAAACGGAACCCTTATAGGATCACTGTTTTTATATTTAGCCTAGACTGTCCCTCTGCTAAGGCCTCCCCCAAATCCTCCATTCCTATCGATCTAGCGCCGCCTCTTGCCAGCCCTCCAGAAACAAGATCAAGTCGTCACGCCATTGTTTCCGGGGCCGGCCTCGGTGACGCCAACCATAACCAGCGTGGCAGTTAATGGTCCAAACCCCCCAAAATGACAAAATTTTATGTTTATCTTTTTAAAACTATAATAAGTGATGTATATCCCTGTATCTGTATTTAGTATGTATCAATCATTAAAACCTATTGGCTAATTCTCACTATAAAAAAAAATCGCAACAAAATCCTTTGTGTAGTTTTAAATATTTGAGCATTTTATAGGGACACAGATGCAGGAAACGACTTTGTTTTATAATATGTAATGATATTTTACAATATGAAAAGCATTCAGAATGTTTCTTGTAGCTAGTTATGTAAGAGTTTTAAAGAGGTGTGTAAAAAGTTAAAAACATGTGGGTGTTGCTAACAATTTATATCATTGACGCCAAACGGCCGGAAAATATAGTCTGAATAAACAAATACTGGAATAGTGTAAGCTTTAGCCAATGAAAATAAACATTAGCTTTCCATTTAGTTGTTTTCCCCGTTACCAGTCTTTTGATACAGACTTTATAATGTTAGTTTAGAAAATAAAGCTAGGTCATAACTAGGTCTAGTCTTGACTAAAGCTTGTAGAGATATGTGTAATATTTAAATGTAGTCCAGTAAAAAAAGAATTGTGGATGGAAAAGTCGAAAGCAGAAAAACTATCACTAAAACTAAAAATGGACCTTCTTCGCCCCCTCGGGCTTTATGTTTATCTCCTAACTAGTCCAAACATAGTTCCTAAGTTAGTTTTTCTACTTTCGACTTTTCCATCCACATGCCCAGCCTTGGATTTACACTAGGGGCATTCGGGGCGAGTGCCCAGGGCGGCAAATTTTCAGGGGGCGGCAAATTTACTGGGGGCGGCAAATTTCGAAACGAGCAAAAAATATTCTATCGATAAACATCCGATGTTGAATTAAAATTTGTTTTCTCAATCACTTAGATTATTACATATTACCTAGTCAGGTCATAAGTATTGTCACACAGTAAAAACTTTTCTTTTAGAATGCTGGCCACAAAAAAGTTTATTGAATTCGAATTTCGAATTGTTCATGAAAATAAAAATGTATACTTTTTAGAATTTTACTCATTTTTAAATATGGAGTGGACGCTTAAAGAAGACCGTGTTGCAGTTATTGCGTTGCATCGTTGCGGTTACGCGCCAATTCAAATTTTTGACATACTGAAAAATTTGAATATAACCAAAAGATTCGTTTATCGTACCATCAAACGATACAATGAAGACTCTAGTGTAGATGACAGGTCAAGAAGTGGTCGCCCTCGGTCTGTTAGGACTCCAGCAGTGATAAAAGCTGTGAAGGCGCGAATTCAAAGAAATCCCAAACGTAAGCAGAAACTGTTGGCCCTTCAGATGGGGTTAAGCAGAACCACTGTGAAAAGGGTGTTAAATGAAGACTTAGGGCTTCGGGCATATCGAAGAAAAACAGGATATCGTTTAAATGCTCGTCTAATGGACCTGAGACTGAAGAGATGCCGCGCTTTGTTGAAGCGGTACGCGAGAAAAAAATATCGAGAAATTCTTTTTTCGGATGAAAAAATTTTTACCGTAGAAGAGAGCTACAACAAACAAAATGATAAGGTGTACGCACACAGTTGTGAAGAAGCGAGCAACCGTATTCCGCGTGTCCAACGAGGTCATTTTCCATCCTCGCTCATGGTATGGTTGGGAGTTTCTTATTGGGGCTTAACAGAGGTACATTTTTGTGAGAAAGGTGTAAAAACGAATGCAGTTGTGTATCAAAATACAGTCCTGACGAACCTTGTGGAACCTGTTTCTCATACCATGTTCAATAACAGGCACTGGGTATTCCAACAAGATTCGGCGCCAGCTCATAGAGCGAAGAGCACACAAGACTGGCTGGCGGCGCGTGAAATCGACTTCATCCGGCACGAAGACTGGCCCTCCTCCAGTCCAGATTTGAGTCCGTTAGATTACAAGATATGGCAACACTTGGAGGAAAAGGCGTGCTCAAAGCCTCATCCCAATTTGGAGTCACTCAAGACATCCTTGATTAAGGCAGCAGCCGATATTGACATGGACCTCGTTCGTGCTGCGATAGACGACTGGCCGCGCAGATTGAAGGCCTGTATTAAAATCACGGAGGTCATTTTGAATAAACTTTATTGTCATAAGAATCTATGTTTTGTTAAGTTCATTTTGGTATATAAATGGTTACACAATAAATAAACTTGTTCCAATAATTTTATATTAAACATGTGACAGAATTTATGACCTGACTAGGTATAAAATTTTCTTTGTTTCATAATAAGAAGCCTTATTGGCCACACAAACTCAAGATTTTTACTCCAAACGAGCTATCCGTCCACTTTACGTAGTAAGAAAAATATAATTTTCTCGCGCTCTTTTTTATTTTTGGCACTCAAAACGAACAACGCACTCACTTTTTGCAGTCTGGGGGCCTAGACAAGCGCGCGCCCGCCCGTAGCGAACATTCGCAATCGCTAAAAAAATGTACTGAGATGACAGCTCTCGTCGCTTGTCACGTGACCGACAAGCGACGAGAGATGTCATCTCAGTACATTTTTTTAGCGATTGCGAATGATCGCTACGGGCGGGCGCACGCTTGTCTAGGCCCCCAGGTACATTTTTTAGCGATTGCGAATGATCGCTACGGGCGGGCGCGCGCTTGTCTAGGCCCCCAGATATACAAAATTTTCTTGGCGCTCGCAGCTAGCTGCGAGTTTAGTTCACATTTGCCACCCGGTGACCGATGGGAATTTATTCCCATTTGCCACCCGGGGGCAAAAAACGTGGGGATCAATGGGAAAATACGCATAATATGATGTCAGCACTCAGCACTCTTGTTATGACATAAAAACACAATGTGTCTGATTTTCGCTGTCAAAATGTTAATCTACACTGATTTTTTTAGCTCGCTTAGGAAGCGTGATTGATTGATTGACTGATCTATCAACGCACAGCTCAAACCGCTGAACTGATGAGTTGAAATTTAGAACACAGAAAGGTCTTATTATGATCTCAACTTCCGCTAAGAATAGGTTATTTCACGCGGGTAAAACTGCGAGCAAGCTACGCACAAGGTTGCGGGTTCGATTCCCGCATAAGACAAATGTTTTGTGTGATCCACAGACATTTATTTCTGGTCTGGGTGGTTCTGTATCTATTATAAGTACATATTTTCAAAAGAAAAATATAATAAGTATTGTATCCGTTATCCTAACCACCATAACACAAGCATTAAGTTTCTTAGCTTGGGGTTAGTTTGGGGTCCTGAAATATTTTTATTCTTTATTTAGTCAGCCAATTTACTTAGCTACTGATGACCACCTGGCCCAGTGCAATCTGTCCGTTTGATTCACTCACCACAGGTGTTCACTCGTGACCTCTCTGACACCATCGTAGTAAATAGGTAACATTTCATGGCGGCTTGCCATTTCCTACTCGTACCATTGTGATTGATTGTTGTGCGCCCGATTTATTCTTGGTGCGCTACTCGAGTCTATTTCTAGCTGATTTTGTATCCGGTTGGTACTGTACTAAAACTATTTGTTTATATACCTAAGGAAACCTATCATTAGTCGGTCCTATTTCATACCATCATCATCTTCCTGCTCTTAGCCTACACTAGCTGCGCCCAGCGGTTTTACCCGCATTGCAGTAGCCTATGTGTTATTCTGGGGTCTAAGCTATCTCTATACCAAATTTCAGCTCAATCGGTCCACGCGTTTAGGCGTGAAGAAGTAACTAACATACACACTCACAAACTATCGCATTTTTTATATTGTGATTACGAAGGGTCGGCACAACACATCTTCCTCCTCTATACTTTATTGGAGGACCTCTATTATATTACCGTCATATCTTCATTCACCCCCACCATTAATGTCCATTTGATTCTCGGACTCCCACACACCCATAGTCTCAAATTACGACTCTGGGCAAAAAATATTACCTAAGTTCAGTGAAAAAGTTGCCTCAATAAAGTTCCCTGTCGTCCTTGAATTTTCCTATATTTCTTTCATTTTAGAATCTCTAATCATTGCAGTGACCCCTCAGGTAGATAAGTTGTTGAATTTCATCATGTAGGTACATTACTGCTTTGCAGATGAATAACTGGCTAATATTATGTTGTACAAAGTTAAGACTACTATATTTGTATTTTCCAGTGGGAATGCGGCAATTTCAAGCGGGTAGCGCCTCGCGTAGTGCCCGACGCAGCCCGCATGCTCGCGAAGATCATCAACAGACTGAACCGAGGTGATGGACACTCATTCCGATCATTCTACTCTGGGAACTCGTTCCGCATGTGGAAGGATTTGATGTCACGTAAGAAACATTCATATTGACTACTCTATCATCATGGACTAGCGTTAACTCACGGCTTACCAAGATCATCAACAGACTGAACCGAGGTGATGGACACTCATTCCGATCCTTTTACTCTGGCAACTCGTTCCGCATGTGGAAGGATTTGATGTCACGTAAGAAACATTCATATTGACTACTCTATCATCATGGACTAGCGTTAACTCACGGCTTACCTAGATCATCAACAGACTGAACCGAGGTGATGGACACTCATTCCGATCATTCTACTCTGGCAACTCGTTCCGCATGTGGAAGGATTTGATGTCACGTAAGGATACTTGTATATTGACTACTTAAAGCCGCGTCTCCAGCGACTGTTTTGATTCAACATTCAACATGAGCATGACAACATTTAAAAAAACTCGTTAAAAAGACTCGGGGATTTTGATGAATATTGATATTGTTTTGTTGTACGTGCTTTTCATCGGATATGGAAAGCAAAAAATATTGTTGGAGCTCAACATGAGCATGACAACATTAAAAAAAATCTCGGCGATTTTGACTTCTTGTTTACTCCAACAATATTTTTTGCTTTCCATATCCGATGAAAAGCACGTACAACAAAACAATATCAATATTCATCAAAATCCCCGAGTCTTTTTTAACGAGTTTTTTTAAATGTTGTCATGCTCACGTTGAATGTTGAACCAAAACAGGCACTGGAGACGCGGCTTAAGATTATAAATTATAATCAACAGACTTTATGACTGTCAAATCGTTCTTGATGTGGAAGGATTTTAAGTTGCTGGGGTGGTTATCCCACTTGGTTATTCCTGTTATCTCAGTACATTTTTTAGTGTTATCCAGCGATTAGCGCTTGTCTAAACCCCCTGGTCTGGGGAGTTGGCTATGCTAATACGTATGTCTGCTTTCATAAACAAAAACCATTTTATTATTGTTTTTTTATTTTTTATTTGCTGGTTCATTATCAATACGCCCGCGCCGGCAGATGCGAGCTTCCTTTGCTATTATTTTAAATTAGTTTTCATTATGTTCCAGATTATTCCGACCTGAAGACAGATAAGAAACGCATGGAGCATTTCACGTCTCTGTGTGGAGTGTTGTATGATTTCCTCAAAGACATATCACTGCCAAACACTGTAGAACTCATGGGCTTGTATGGAAGGGTAAATATTTCCAATTTTTACCGGAATATAATCATCACTGGCCTTTTGCATCTATAAAAGATGATATAAGCAGACATACAGTTTATGTTAAAGGTGCGGCACTTACGAGAATATACTATATGTAAAAAGTAAAATATGAATATACCTTTCTAAAAAACTTAGAACTTTAATATTATAAAAGGCGAAAGTTTATATACATCCATGTTACTTTACGGTATGGAGCTCAAATAATGCGAACATCTATGAGCTTTTAAAAAGCTCATTTTTGATACAGAGATAAAGGTTAATGGATTTTTTTTTTTACAATAACACCTCTAGGCCAAGCCCATGGTATTTATAAATCTAAAAAAGGCTGTGGGATTTTGAAATCTTTTAAAAGAACCAAATTGGACATTGCATTTCGCCCTTCGACGAGCTTTTTTCGTTTCATCTCGCTTGAAGTCTGTTTAACACCGCCGCGGCCGCGGCGGCGTTTTATAGAACTATCCCAGCTGCCTGAAATAAATTTTGTATGAAAGAAAGAAAAAGTTTTATTTGCGACAAATTACAGCATAAAGGTACATAAAACACCGTAACAGTAAGTGTATAACATTCGCCACAAAGAGGCCCCATGAAAAAATCCTACGACAAAACACAACGTTTGTGTTATTCAGCACTCGCGTTCGGACTTCAAAAACACAGTTGTTGTGTTTTCAGCAACAATTTTAATTTTCAATGTTAATTTGACGTATTTTCAGATGGTAATCAACAGCTTCATGATCCTAGATACAGACATGAACTCTATAGGCACCGGCGTGTACCTGGCCTCGTCTATAATGGACCACAGTTGTGACCCTAACACTGTCGCTACGTTTGATGGCAAGACTATCAATGTACGGGCTATTAAGGATATGCCGTGTTTGGACTGGGAACAGGTAGATAATAATAATAGGGTTTTATATGTATAAAGCAAGAAGTAACTTAGCATCAAAACGCGAAAACTTGTAAATAGTGACTAGAAATTTGTATATTTTACCTACTAAGATACCTACTTACACCGTAATGTATTTCGAATAAAATAAACAAATACAATATTTTAACAGAACATAGTAGAGTGGAATAACTGCTGTTTGTCACTATTTACAGACAAAAAAAAAGATCTTAGAGGCGCTAAAGTTCAAAGACGTATTGCAAATTTGTTGTGTAAAGTGGATTATACAAAAAAAGGTGAAATAATGCGTTTTTATCTTTACCGCTATATTATGTCTCTAAAGTCATGAAAAAAATAAAATGTTCTATTTTGATCGTCACCAGTGCGCGATAGCTTATAGGGTTTCTGGTTGTCCTGAACACCCTGAGGTTTTTGGTGGGTATCCCTGCCCATCTTCGGCGGGGAAGTCCCAACTACCGCCCTGCACTGAGGGGAACAGCGTGACGATGCGTAATACATTTTTCCTGGGATAAAAAAAGTTTCTGTGAAGAACAATATTATAAGTTGTTTGGCCAACCTGTAATAGTATGTAAAATCGCCATAATCACTACATCAACGTACTCATTCGCGACCGACGATCGCCAGGCGGGTATTTCTAAGGACATTTAAAAAAAAAAAGACATCGAATAATTAACCCAAAATGAATACCCATTTGTTTCAGATCCGCATATCATACATAGACCTGATGAAGACTCCGTACCAGCGTCAAACGGAACTGCTCCAGAGCTACTACTTCCTCTGCCAGTGTCACAGGTGCTTGGGTAAATGCTTTCGATGTGCTACTCATGCATGATCTATCTCTCTCTCTCTCTGATCATAATTATTTTCTTTACATTTTATTTTTCTATTCTAAATTTTAGGTTTAGGTTATACTTAAATTAAATATCCATTTATTTCAAGTAACATATTCTAACATGTACATAAAATTCACTTATTTCAAATTATTTATATTATTATTGTTATGGGTTTATACTCCAACATAACAGGTTAAGCTGCGTCTCCAGCGCCTGTTTTAGTTCAAACATTCAACACAAACATGACAACATAAAAAAGAACACAGCGAATTGATATTATTATGTTGTACGGTGTACGTATCGGGTATGGAAATCAAAACCATTGTTGGAGCAAACAAAGTGTAGTTAGACAATGTTTGGTGAAAAATGTTGTGATGTTTATGTTGAATGTTTGAACCAAAACACTCGTTGGAGACGCGGCTTTACGTTACCCTTAATGTCAGAGTCAAATCACAATTAAATGTTGTGTGGCCAACTTGTGTTCTAGTCGCCAATATTATTTACTACAATGTCTATAGTCTTGTATGAAGCTTAGCGACCTGAAATCCCAACATATAGGTTGTCCACACACACTGGCGGATGCAGGATTTGGTCCTGGGGGAGGGCCAAGGTGCAGACAGGCAAAAATATTATAATTTTTTCTACGAAAAGTATGTGTTTAGCTCGCTCTGAACAGTTAGAAAGTTCAAATATCCTTAATAATAAGTGCGCGAGCAGCTTGCTGCGCCGAGAAAAAAATTATAAACTTGACCATGAAATATGTGCAAAATTCGTACCTCTACAATGCTTGAATTAGGGGGGGGGGCTTGCACAACCTTCAGCCTTTCATAATTGTGATTTCACTAGAGCAGTGTTATCAGGATGACAAAATTCTGTTAGAGTATAAATCCCAACCTAATCTTGTTTGAGAAGAAACAATTTTCGAATCTTGTTCTCTTACTGTTGTCTTTTCTGGATGTCTTTCTTGCCTTTGTGACTTATAAAGCTACCCACTCGATGCTGTGGTCGTTATATATTACTGTATAGCTATAATATTTTATTTTTGGCTTAATTATGCAATGTAACGATTGTAAATTAGCCGATACGGCCTATGGGGGCAATTGGAAATCAAATTCCCAGCTGCCACCGGGTAGCAATGGGGAACTTATTACCTCCACTTCAAGGGTTTATTCCCATTTGTCCCCAAATCGATTGCCCCCCAGGTGGCGATTACCACTGAAGTGTGATTAGGAAATTGTTGTGCAGACCGCCAATCCCTCTCCTCACCAAGCAGCAACTGGGAATTTATTCCCAGTTGCTGCTTGGTGAGCCAATTTATGTGGGGGTAAATGGGAAAAATTCCACAAGTAAATGTTTGTGGAGCAATCGGAAACTACCAATCTATACTTCGTTTCAAAAACAAAGATAATTTTTTTGGGGTTCGAAGGTTATATGAAAATATCATAGATATATTCACAAAAACTGTTACATCCAATACATCTTATGATATACATACCTTAATACCTATATCAGATATATTATGAAAAATATCCGATATATATCCAATTTATTGAGATATTGATCCTTTGAACCCTGCAAATTAGCTAAAAAATTATCTTTGTTTTTGAAACGTAGTATAACTACATATTTTTAATTAAACATTAATTTTTAGATGAGAATCAAATCTCGCACGTTCACGCGGCGAGATGTCTAAACACAGACTGTAACGCTCCCGTCAACATTCAATGGAAAGAAAACTGTCAACTCGTCAGAAAACCAGAAAAAATAGCTGAAAAACTGGAGAACGGCAACGGTGAAGAGGTCAATGAACTAAATACTGATGAGATTGAACAATTTGACGGTGTGAGGTGCCAGGAATGTGGTACGAAGTATACTGAGAAACATGTTGACACGTTTGTCAAGACGATGGAGTTTACTGAAGCGCATTTGAACAATATGGAGTGCGCGTCTGTGGCTTGTATCCTTTTATTAAAACTGTGTTTCATGAATTTTGTGTAGTTAAATCTTTCCTAGGACATTTATTTGTGTAGCAGGACATGACTCATCTCGCGAGTCGAAAAATGGCTAATATCAGATCAATTCGCTTTCTACTTATAAGTACCTACCTTAACACGTTTTTTGCCGGGTCGGTCTATGGTGCCCGTCATCAGTATTTCCCAGGAGTCCAGTATTATAATAGTAAATTTGTAAATTTTTGTCAATGGTTTTTTTAACCTCCGACGCAAAAACGACTGGGTGTTATAAGTTTGACGTGTCTGTCTCTGTGTGGCATCGTAGTTCCCGAACGGATTTTGATCTAGTTTTTTTTGTTTGAAAGTAGAGTTAGTCGAGAGTGTTTTTAGCTATGTTTGGTGAAAAACGATTCAAGATGACCGCCGCTACAAAATGGCGGATTTCTTTTTTCTTCTACGACCCCCTCAATATGGGTATCAAATGAAAGGGGCTTAACTAGTAGAATACAACGCACTATGACAAATTTAAAATCCAAGATGGCCGCCACCACAAAAAGGCAAATTACATATTGCGTTGGGGTTTTTTTTTTAAATTTAATTCAGTTGTAATAAACCTTTGGATCTAGTGCTGACTTGATGGCATAGATAAGGAAGAGTGAAATTGATTCCCGCTTGCCACTGGGGGACTACTGGGAATCCTACTAATATTACAAATGTATGAATCTGTTGTGTTTGCTCCTCTTCACAACTAAACTACGGGTATAACGGGCACAGCTGGTCCTACTAATATTATAAACGCGACAGTTTGTAAGACTTTATGGATTAGTTGTTATTCTTTCACGCCTAAACGGGTGGCCTGATTGATCTGAAATTTGGTATAGAGATAGCTTACAATACAATACAAATACTCTTTGTTGTGACAATATTAAAAACATTTTACAAAGAATTTACTTAAAAATAATATTATGTATACAACGTTTATAACTAATTAAAACTATATTTAGAACACTGGTCCACAATGGGCGGCCTTATCGCTTAAAGCGATCTCTTCCAGGCAACCGACTTTGCTTAGACTTAGCTTAGACTCTGGAATAACATATTAGGCTTACTGTACAGTGGGTAAAACTGCAGGTCACAGCTAGTATATCATAAATTCCACAAGAATAAATCCGTTACTATACTATAAACCCAGATGTAGACGTATGCAAGTATTGCCTGGACAGGCACGAGGGCGTCCTCCATCCGTTGAACGTGATGCACGCGCAGACATTAGACCACGCCTTCGATGCTCTCATACAAGTACAGCTCTGGGATCCAGCCTGCAAGTACGCTGAGAAACTCATTCCCTGCTTTAGGTGAGACATATCATAGAGGGATTTATCCCGCCTTCTGGGTTATAAAACAACAGATATAGACGTATGCAAGTATTGCGAGGGTATCCTCTGTCCGTGGAACGTGATGCACGCGCAGACATTAGACCACGCATTCGATGCTCTCATACAAGTACAGCTCTGGGATCCAGCCTGCAAGTACGCTGAGAAACTGATTCCCTGCTTTAGGTGAGACATGTCATACTAACCAAATTGCTAGTACACGGAGGGTTTTATCCCGCTTTCTAGGTTTAGTCTGCTACCATCTACAGCTATCGTCGCTGAACATCACGCGAGATTGTGGTCAAAGGCAAACAATGTAACAAATTGGCTATAACAATGTAACAAATTGGCTATAACAAATTTATGAAATTTCAACTCTTATAACTCTACGGGTTCTGGAGTAAATGGGTCTTAACAGACAGAAGATCAAGTGATTCTATAAGGATTTCGTTTTATTCTTTAGTACTTTTTCCTTAGGTACGAAAACCTTAAAAAATAAGGCTTATTTTAGGCGAGATATTATAAACTAATTACCAGGTTACGAACCAAAAGGTTAATTTTAACAGTAGAAGGGTATCAGTGCAAAATCCCATTAGGATTAAATAACTACTTTTCTAATAGTGATATATATATACATTTGCTTTTTTGTTTCCAGGTTTTACTATGGTGACAGAAATCCTCTCCTTGGACTCCTGCATTTGAAATATGGCAAGATATTACTCTACAAGATGGACCTCCCAAAGGCCTTGAACCATTTCAAAAGCTCTGAGAAGATACTCAGAATAACCCACGGTGATCGTCATCCACTGTACAGAGAACAGTTGATGCCTTTACTGCAACAAGCAATAATGGAATCCTCGTGAAACTATTTTGTGCCTCAAGTTGATTAAGTCAATTAATTATTATTAAATCACATGGCTGTGTGCGAATAGCAATAATGTTGGATTAAGTTTAGCTTTAGAATAAATCTGATTTTAAGTGTAATGTTCTTTTATTTCAAATCTTTTATGGGCCTATCTTGAGCTTCACCACAGTTTTGCATGCAGATTATCATCATTCTATATTGTTAATTAAAATTGGTACAGTACATTTAATTGGGTTTATGCTGCTGAGATCCATACATAGTAGGACATTTTTCAAAGAACTTTTGAAAAAAGATTTTGTTTCATTATTAGTTACCAATGATTTACTACAAAACCTGCTAATCATAAAATAAAAGAGTGTATTCTATGGTTCAATTCATTAGGAATTAGGACCAAAAGTTTAATGTCAGTAAGTTTGTACAATGCCTACTAAATATATCTTAAGACTATTTCTTCATGTCCGTCAGTAAGAGTCTGTTAGACCTGACTTGAGTCCGTTGAGCTTTAGTAGTCATATCTCCTCTTTTTGGGGGGTGCTTCGTCTTCCGCTTCCAAAACTTTAATTCTGACTCCGCAAATCTCTGCGCCATGCAGAGTTTTCATAGCCGCTTCAGCAGCGGCTACTGATGCATACCGAGCATAACCAACAGTCTTATTAGGTAAAGTATAAACATTTATTAAGTCACCAAAACGACTAAATATGTCACGCAGTACAGTCAAAGGAGGTGGAGATGGCTTGCAAACTAAGAAGCATCTCTTTGCAAGTTTGCTGTCAATGTGGGCCAAAGGTTTTGGGGGAGGCAGTGGCACGCTGCAAATTGTTTCACCGCTGTCACTGCTGACTCCCGTGGCTGCTTTCACAAGTTTCTGAGCCTCTGTTATAGCCAATGTTAGCTGTGCCAGATCAGGAGTACCAGACTGGGTTTGTGAAAGGATTGCATTCCTCAAATTTGATGCTGCCTTTGGTATATCATTCACAATTTGCTTTTCCACAGGGTTAAAGCTTGAATAATCTGGTTTCACAAATATAAATTGTCCCGGACATGGATATTCAAATTTGTCAAGTTTCTCCACAGCATATGCAGCTGATGTGGAATTGGAATATGATGCATAGCCCTTAGTATTGTTTTCAAATGTGTCTACAGTGCACTTGAACCCAATAAGGCCAGGTATCAGGTCAAATAATTTTTCGTAATGGAATCTGGCCAAGTGAGGAGAACCCATGAAGCAAACTTTGGTGTAGCCTTGAGAACTGCTGGTGTCCATCATCGAAATCAGTGATGCATTTTTTTTATTACTATGGTGCGAGTGGTCATTTTGGAAATCATTAAACTCGTGTCTTGAAGCTTTAGGCTTTGCAAAAATAGGCCTATATTTTCTGTCACAATTCTCAAATGCTGTTGCAGCTGCAGAAAATTTGCTATATGACACATAAGCAAATCCTTTAGAATCTCCTGTAGTTTGGTCTCTAACAACCAAGACCAACGGATTATTCCCATAAGGCGCAAAGATTTCTTCAATCTCCTCTTCTTTCATACATTTAGGGACAGTGATAAAGAGCCTTTTGTATTTTTCATCACTGGTATCCTTAGACTCTATATCTGAGGGGTTCACAGCGACATCCACTTTTATAGGGCGACTGCTTCGTTGAAGAAATTTCATGTTCATGGCTTCCAACGCATTTGCTGCATGTGATGTCTTACCATATTGAATAAAACAAATACCTTTTGGTTTCAGAATCTTAATCTCTTTAATTTCTCCAAATTTCGAAAATGCGTTTCGGAAATCATCTTCTGTATGTGCTTTGTCACACAGTATGAAAAGCCTCGAATAGATAGGATAATCATCCTGAGCATCCACATAATTCGCGCTTCTACTATCCATATTATCTTCCAACTCCGGTGAATATTCTAAATCCGATGGACGTTAGTAGGTTGTTATTGTTTTTTAATAGTTATTGTGCCACAAAATTATTATTTTATGTTCCTAAAACCGCTAAATCCCATAGAAAATAGAATTTACAATAATTTATAAAATAGCTTACGGCTTACAGCATAGATTAGGTAGAGAAACTTACAGTTTGTCAACTGTCAACCAAACAGACTTTTTTTTTTTTTTTATAAATTTATTCTGACCATGGATACAAGTCCTTCAGTCGAAATCTTTATTATTATTTTAAGTTCATTGTTTATTGGAGAGGATATTCCCTCCAAAATTCGATAAAGAGTGGACGTTTATCGAATCACATCGATTCATTTTGTGACGATTCTTGAAAATAGCAGACTGTTGAACTTTTTTCCATTCTTCGACAGTAAATCACATTCACAAACACTCAACGTTTATTAAACCCACTATTAATACGCGTTTAGCACTTATTGCAAAATTATTATCCAAGAACATAAAAAATTTCATCCGCTTTCCAAAAGCGCGGCAAAATGAATCCAACCAAACAGACAAACCATCAGTGTTACCAGTGCCCTATCTTCAAAAGTAACCTCATGAAGCTCAAAAAGTTACGTAAATCGTTACTTTTACAAGAAATGTAACGCATTTTAAAAATTTTATATTTAATTACAATATACTTAATCAATTTTATTAAACGCTTACTTATTCATACATTTTAGTAATTATTTCTTCATTTTTAATTTTTTTTAATAAAAGAACTTGTAATAAATCTTGATACTAAACGATCTCTGATCTCTGTTCAATCAATTTTACTAATATTTAAAATTATTACAAGGAAAATTGTTCACAAGAAAATTTGTTCACTTTTAGTTCGTTTTAAAATAAAATACGATGTCCAGAAAAGTAACGTGGGAGTACGGAGTAACTTATTTTTTTCTATCTAAACAATGCAAAAAAAAAACGAAAAGGATCAAAAAGTAACGCAAAATGTTACAAAAGTAACGTTCTGGCAAGGCTGCAAACCATAGATATGATGAGCCTACAGCCATCAATAATATAGTGCTTTTCACGAAAGGAGTCCTTTTTGCGGGGCGCCACTATCGCACATTTTAAAAGTTAAATAAAATATCTAGAACTATAACATTTTAACTCCACATAATTTCTTATAATTTTTTTAATTAAATAGGTATATATTTTATCTAACAAATAAAAATTATTTAGAATATGAAGTGCAGTAATAATCGATAAAATTAAATTTAGTTTCGATAAAATTCCGCGGGACCTCTTTCATGAAAAGGACCACAGAGTACATTGTCAAATTATGTAAAAAATAAATATATTTGAAGAAACTTATGAAAAATAATGTTTATAGTAATAATTAATAATAAGTTTATATTAATATTAATAATACAACATTATTATAAAATTTTTATTCACAGCATTGGCAAATTCATAGTACATAGCCCAGTAGTAATAAAAAAAAAATATTGCCAGTGTGTAAATATATACCAAAATGAAATGTTGTATTCGATGATTGAAATCGATAAAAATTTGGCTTAAATTATCGCAATAATAATTATTATTAAAGATTTTTAAACACAATCTTGTATATTTTTGGCTTATACGTCAAACTACCTCGGAAATAATAATAAACTTAATATAAGTTAGATATAATATAAAAGTAGCTAAAAAAGTTAATCAAAGTTTTAAAATAAAATCTATCTAACAAGTGAATTAAATTAAAAATTTAAAAAACCCCCAACGCAATACGTAAATCACCATTTTTTGATGGCGGCCATCTTGGATTTTAAATTTTATATAGTGGGCTGTATTCTACTCGTTAAGCCCTTTCATTTGATACCCATATTGAGGGGGTCGTGGAAGAAAAAAGTAATCCGCCATTTTGTAGCGGCGGCCATCTTGGACCGATTTCCACAAAACATAGCTAAGAACACTCTCGACTAACTCTACTTTCAAACAAAAAAAACTAAATCAAAATCCGTTCATCCGTTTGGGAGCTACGATGCCACAGACAGACACATACACACACACACAGACAGACAGACAGACAGACAGACAGACAGACAGACAAACAGACAGACACGTCAAACTTATAACACCCCGTCGTTTTTGCGTCGGGGGTTAATAAAAAGGAGTAGATAGATCTTTGAATCTTCCGTGCTACAGCGGCGTAACTACCTATAGGGTGGCAAAAAGTCAAGACCCGAAGGGGCCCCGGTCTATGTGTTTTATGTGTACTAAAATATTTAAAAAATATAATTTTTAACTTTTCTCTCTATTGATTGCTTCATTTTTTGTCAGTTTTTTGTCGGCATGAGTGGCGCGGGCAAGCTAGTGATTGGGCGAGTTGTCTAGTTTCGAATAATATTATAGATCTCCAAATTATAACCTTCTCGTTTAACTTTCTTGGTAAAAATTATAACAATTTCTTAGCGCTCGGAATAGGCTACTTTTCACAGTCAGAACTTTAAAATTTTTTCAGCGCTCGAAGCAAGTTGCTCGCGCTCCTTTATGTATGGGTATATTATTTTTTTTTTTTTTTCGCTCATAGCGAGCTAATAGCAGACCTTTCGTAGTCAGATATATAAAATGTTCTCAGCTGTTTTTAAATATTTAAAATTGTAGAAAATACATAAAGTTGACGTTGAAATGTATAGAAAAAAAATTTAAGTTAAAAAAAATGTCATTTTTAGCAAAAAAAAAATTGCCACGGGCCTCAGACGTTATAGTTACGCCACTGCGTGCTGCCTACGTGCTGAATTTTAATCACGAATCGCGATTGCACCAAAACTTCATGTTGATTTTGTATTCAAATTTTAGACTTGTTAAAATTACATAGACAAGAGCGAGAGAAAGAAGCGATGACGAGACGAGACCATGCATTTGGTCGTGAATAATATTATACCCCTTATTTACAATAGTATCGATTTATTATAAAAAAATCGAAATACTTGTAACCGTCATTTCAATTTTTAAATTGTTGAAACAATTTATTAGTGGTGGGTCGTTAACGATTTTTGGGTTAACGCAACGAAGCCGTTAAATTCATCATGTTAACCTGTTAAAAAAGCCGTTAACGTTATTATTAGGTTTTCATTAATGTAACAGATTTGTACCAACGGCAACGTAGCAGTTAATAGTAGCAAGCGAACTTAGAAACATAGATATCTCTCACTCTCGCTCGTACAATTTTAAGCTAGCGGCGTCTCGCTCGCTCACATAGGCGACCTCGCGTCCACTCGGCATATTCCGTTTCTATTCGTTCTTTCAACGCAGAAGAAATAGATAATTTTAACTGGTTTTGCGTTAACAGCTTCAGATTACGTTAGCGACTTTTGAATACCTTTTCGTTTGCCAAAATCGTTGAATGTAACAGTTGATAGATTTAGCGGGTTTTGCAGTAAACAAAAAACTGTTAATTCGTTAACATTAGATTAACAGTTAAAAAAAGCCGTTCGTTGAATTAACGCCCACTCCTACAATTTATACACTAGCAACACCATTGTATATGCCACTTGCCACAGTTATCAAATTATTATAATCTCAAATTTTCTCATATTTTTGCTAAAAATCTGGCTTTAACTGCAATATTTTTACTCAAAAACGAAATTAGAGTAACAACTTGTGTTTGTGAAACTGTACAGAGGAGCGAGTGACTGTCATAAGAGAAGACATTGTTGTTTTTAGTGTTATCATAGGACTCTGTTGATGTCTACTGTCCCGTCAAGCATATCGAATGTATTCAAATGGTTGTGAGCGGTCGATGAGTGCACTTCTCTGGCCGATGTTTACTCCGAGTCGAGGTATTGAAGTAAACAGTGCCGTCGGCTAATAATGGACTGAGACATTAAGAAAATATTTGTTGAATTTCCTACCCTTATTTTGGACTTTTTGTGTGGACAAAGTGAAGATGTTTATTAATCCTACATACGAGACTCGGCTAATGCAGCAATGCAGTCCGGTGAGCAGGAAGCAGTCGGTGCTGGTGCAGCCAGATTATACAAATGGAGACAGATTCACTCCTTGCAGGGCCGGCAATAATTGGAAGACAACTTTTCAAGGTAACCTACTTATCATATTTTACAAAATTTTACACTATAGCTCTTAGACATCTAGTCATAATAGTGCTACTATATACAAATAATATAGGTATAGGTGAAAGTCTAGCTGCTAGCCGGATCTAGGTTTGGTCTACCTACTTTTGTAAAATTAGCGATTACAGTGTTTCTTTATTTAAATATTTTTAGTGTTTATTATCTACGTCTGAGCTAGTTTATGTCTTAAGTGATCAAGGAAAGAGCAAAATGAGATTTGAGAGTCAATAAAATCTAGTTAGTTATTAAATTTTTGTAGCGATCAGTTTAAATGTGTGTTTTTAGATATGTATAGTAATCTCGTAATTGTTGCTTATGAGGTGAAGTATATAGACTAAATCTATACTTAAACATAAACAGAAAAGTGTAACTGACACTCAATACTAATCATCTGTATATTAATATGATGAAATTCATGATTTTTTAAAATTTTATTACTATAATCCCATACTGTCCTCAACCTCGGCAAAGGCCTTCTCTAAGCCCACTCAAATGTTATGATCTAGTAATATTTAGGATATATACCTACCTACCTAGGCTATGTTGGATTATAAAATGTCTTCTTTGAGTCAAAATGGGTTTTTTAATTTCTGTGAAAACTACATCAATTTTGAACAACAGACTGAAATTGTTGACTATTTTTAATATTTAATATGTGTATGTAATTTGACAGGCAGGGATTTATCCCGCCTTCTAGGTTTAGTCTGCTACCATCTACAGTCAAATCATCGATTGACATTAGGCGAGATTGTATTCAAAGGTTTACCTATAGCAATGAATAAACAAAATTATTATCTAAATCTTACTAATATTATAAATGTGAAAGTTTGTAAGAATGGTATCTGGATGTGTGTTTGTTACTCTTTCACGCCTAAACAGGTGGACCCATTGAGCTGAAATTTGGTATACAGATAGCTTTGACCCTAGAGTAACACATAGGCTATAGAAAAGCGGGTAAAACCACTGGGCGCAGCTAGTATTATAAATGTGAAAGTTTGAAGAATGTATGGATGTGTGTTTGTTACTCTTTCACACCTAAATGGGTGAACCAATTGAGATTAAATTTGGTATAGAGATAGCTTAGACCCTGGAATAACACATAGGCTTTAGTACAGCGAGTAAATAAATCCACTGGGTGCAGCCAGTACAATCTAAAGTATTTTATGTACCTACCTAGTAGCTTGAAGTTATTTCAGCCAATAAACAATTTCAAAACAAAGATCATATTTCAAAGATAACAAACTCATGTCATATAATTTAAGTTTACTATTACTTAATATCACTTAAGTACGTTTTGATAACCTTTCTATTAGGAAGTGCATGTAAGTTATTTGTATGACCCATTGTGGGTGGAAGTTCAATGCACTTAATTCAATGGGTGCTTTTTCTTACATTAGACTTAGCAAGTGTTTGGGTTTTTTTTATGTGGAGAAGTAAGAATACGAGTAAGACACTCTCCTGATGTTAAGAGATAATGCTGCCCATAATCAGTACAGTGCTACCCAGAATTTCACAATTATGTGCAATTCTAGGTGCACTGCACCAACGCTTCTTACTCAAGGGACATAAGATGTTAAGACTCTTTAGCCCAGTAATTTCACTAGCAGGTAGTCATTATGCACAGGTCATTATGTGCAAGTAGGGAGGCCTTTGCCCTGCGGTGGGGTCCAGTAGGCTCATAATAATAACAAGTGAAATTTAAAGCTATTCAGCACGCTCATTTTGACCTCAAAAAAACCGCTGTTGTGTTTTCCACAGTCAATGTGTCAAATAAAATGTTAATTATCCAAAAGACTGACTGCTTTAATAATATAAATACTTTTTATTATTTTTCTACTACTATTAGTGTTGCTTTAGATTCTGGAATATTCTAGAATTTAATATAATATATACCTACCTAGGTACCTCTTTATTTTATAAAACTGAGCCTTAAATTGTTAGACTAATGACTAATTTTCCAAAAATTTTATAGCTTTTATTTTTTCCAATACCTTTGTACTCAGGTAATTAGGTAATTACCTACCTGAGTACAAAGGTGGTTTTTTGAAAATGAGTTTAAATAAAAATGATTGTTGTTTTTATTTTTTTGAGGATCTATTTTTGGAACAAATAGACCAAGCATTTTTTAACACTAATTAGGTATTCAGAGGTGTCAAATAATCATAGAACTGGTCCAATTAAATAAAAGTAGTGCATAATGACCACCTGACAAAAAGTCGCGCTTACGCGTACAGAATCAAAGTCAATAGACTAAGCTTATTGTCTTTTTGTTACCTACCTAATAGAGGATAATGGTTGAACACGAAAAAACATGATGGTAACATAATTATAGGATGGTTTGAGGTTTGACAGAGCGGCAACATCTCATTTTAGCTACTATCTGCCGGCTACTGGTAATTGAAATTCAGTTATTGCAACCTTTTTCTTAATTATTTTTGACCACAGAACAATAGCAATTCTAGGAGATTTTTTCCTGGAATTGATTAGAATAAGGAATCTTTGTTTAGATTTATTTCGTGAGCACTGTATCAGTAGCTCGTCATGTAGGGTTTGGTTATGAAGATCATACTTATATTATGCCCACAGCTTGCCTAACCTGACATCGTTTCATCTCAATTTTCCCACAGGATCCCCCAAGGATTATCCCACTGAATCGGACTTACCTACGGGCGTGAAACCGCGTGACGATCTCACAAAACGCCTATTTGACATTTTATTTTAAAAATTTGGTTTCGTGAACATTTGCGTCATGTGAAGTACTGGCTTTAGCAGCTAAAGACCGAAACTAAATTATTTAAACTAGCTTACGCTCGCGGATTTGCCTGCGTAGAGAAATCCCTTCTGTCGGTCTTCGTCACAAAGTCTGTGTTCCAAAATTGAACCCAATTCAGCGGTTTGAGCTGTGAGTTGTTAATCCGTCAGTCACTCTTTTATTATTATTAATGCCTTATTTAAATTATATTAAATATACCTACCTAATTTAAATAAGGCATTAATAATATGGTTGGTGCTTTATTCCTTTCAGCAAAATCAGTCCAATAGTTTTCTCGTCCACAACGCTGAATAATATTCTCAGCAAATAGTGTTTAATAGCGATGGTAATAATTTGAATAGGAATGGTGTACTTTAATGAGAAAATAGATCAGATAGTGGAAATATGCTTGAATATCCGGTATTATTATCCAATCTTACTTATAATTATAAATGCATATTAATGGATATACCTATAGGTAATGGTTGGATCTTCCATCCATATCCATCATGGATGTATGAGATGTTTGTTGCTCTTTCACACCTTAACCGTTGGACTGATAGAACTTTGTACCTATTACCAAGGTAGATAGAATGACACATAGGATACTTTTTATCCCGATTTTCTCGCTGAAAAGTAGCACACACTTACCATCTGTTCTTCAGGGATCTAAGCTACGTCAATACCACATTTCAGCTCTATCGATTAAGTCATTTAGACGTGAAGATGCGACAAACACAAACAAACATCCATAGTTATTTTCTTATTACTTATATAACATTTCTTTAAATAAAAAAAGATTATCCATAGCTTACTTACTTACTACGTTGGCGCGAGAACCCAAAGTGAGTTTTGGCCTCCGACAATAAGAGCCTCCAACTGGTTCTGTCCTGTGCCACTTCCCGCCAGTTTTCAACTTTCAGGGCGTGCACATCCCTTTCCACCTCATCTTTCCAGCGGTACCTGGGACGACCAACGGGTCTACGACCAACTGGTCGTCCCACATACGCCCTCTTCACACCACGATCCTCTCCCATTCTTTCGAGATGACCGAGCCAGCGAAGTCGATGTGCTTTTGTCTCGCCGATGATGTTTGGCTCGGCCACGAGGTCCTCTATTTCGGCATTCTTTCTTCTCCTCCAAGTTCCATCTTCGTGTCGCACTGGCCCTAGTATTTTTCGGAGAACCTTTCTCTCCGTGACGAGGAGTTTATTTTCTTCTTTTTGGGTGAGTGTCCAGGTTTCACAGCCGTACATGAGTATTGGTCTTATAACGGTTTTATAAATCCTAATTTTGGTGCGCTTACTTAGAAACTTGGACACTAGAATCTTATGCAGTGCTGCACTACAACGGAGGGTGTTCTGTGCTCGGATTTCGATCTCTTCCTCCCTGGTGTTAGTATCCGTGATAGTGCAGCCCAGATATTTAAAATTCGCCACCCCCTTATAAGTGGTATCGCCAACGGTTAGGGTACTTCGAGAAGTTCTGGTGTTCTTGAATCGGCGCATGTGAATATATTCGGTCTTCCCGGCATTAACCTTAAGACCTACTCTCCTTGCTTCCGTTTCAAGAGTTTCCATGGCTTTGACTACTTCTTCTCTGTTTCCACCTAACAAAGCAAGGTCATCCGCATATCCGATCACTTTGTGTCTGCCATTCAATTCTACTCCGCCATCGAGCAATAGTACCTGTCTTATGACGTATTCCAGTACTAGATTGAATAACATCGGTGACAATGCATCCCCTTGCTTCAGTCCAGTCACCACATTGAACTCACTCGTCAGCTCCGCGCCAACTCTAACAACCGCCCGGCTATTCTGTGTAACGATTTCTAACATTCTAATCAATTTAGTTGGGATATTAAAATTATTCAAAATATTAAACATCGATCGACGGTCAATGCTATCGTATGCCTTTGCAAAGTCGACAAACAAGGAGTGAATGGTTTGTGCGTATTCCCATTTCTTCTCCATAAGTTGCTTTAGAAGAAAGATCTGATCTACTGTACTACGGTTGCGACGAAAGCCACACTGGTAATCACCTATAATGGTTTCAGCGAATGGTTCCAGTCGTTTCAACAACACGTAGGACAGGACTTTATACGCAGTGGGTAACAAAGTTATTCCTCGATAGTTAATGCATTTCTTTCTTGACCCCTTCTTGTGCAAAGGGCATACGATACCAATGTTCCACTGGTCAGGTATCTGCTCGTTGTCCCAGATCTTGATAATAAGTTGAAAGAGCTTGTATTGTAACACACCCCCACCGTACTTCCATAGTTCACTAGGTAAGTTGTCAATCCCAGGTGATTTATTGTTTTTCAGCCTCATTACAGCCGCTCGTATTTCATTAAAGTCGGGTGATGGTATTTCCTGAGTATTCTGATCTACACTAGTCTCGATGCGGGTATCTGGCGATGTACAGTTTAATAAGTTTTTGAAGTAATTATGCCACATATTTTGTATTTCTACTGGGTCAGTTACTAGATTGCCATTATCATCTTCTAATAATTGTGTTTTAGGCTGATATCCATTCTTGAATTGTTTCACTTCCATGTAAAACTTTCTACTTTCATTAATTTTTAGATGGCCTTCCATATTTTTAACTAAATTTTCCATCTGTTCTCGTTTGGCTCTCCTTGACCAAACCTGAGTCCTAAGTATTGTGCGAGTGGATTTATTAGTGCCAACAATTTTAATACAATTACTAGGAAATTATGAATATATTTAAATGAAACTATTTCCAGTATAATAGTCGTCTTCATTGCTCATCATAAGCCTTTTGTAGTGGAATAGTCGAGGCTCTAATTACGAGAGCTTCCCATTATGGACGCTAATGGCTCATGCTTCCCTGGAGATTGCGCAACCGCAGTTTCAAGGTGAACAAACCTTGAATACTTGTGTAGGTTTCTATTTTCTATTCAACGAGTTACCCCAAAGAGACTATTACGTCTTGGGCCACCTTTAATATCAGTTTTCAGGTTTGACGTTGTCTCCTAAGTAATTTAACAACTATCTCCATAATATTTCTTAGAAAGGACGTAAATAACAATTTGAGCTCGTGTTTTACTGTCCAAAATGTGAAAGAAGATGTCTATATATAAAATCAACATGATATTAAAAATGACTACGGAACCCTAATTAAAACAGCGCAGCGTTCAGGATTTTAAATGAAACCTTAGTTTACCTTACCTTCCTGTTTAAACTGAAAAAATCTAAGTAATAATATTTCTACTATGGGGCCTTGATTTGAACACCCCTTCCAGTTCATTTGCAAGTCTCGTCTAGTTTTTACCCATTACTACTTTTTCAAGCGAAATTAAAAACGCAACCAAATCGTGGCTCTGCCTGCCTCTTGAACCGCGTCCGATTTGTAATTCATAACGTCATGGTACGGCGGAGACACGCTATTGCATGGCGTAGAAAGGTAGATAGGTATATCTAGTTGGTCATTAAAACCTGTTAATTGCGATCTGGATGAAGCGAGATTCCTCTGTCATAAAATGGAAAATGTTCATTAAAATGTTTAAGAACAAGATGAATACGTTAAGTCTGATGACACCGGCTTATTACAGTCGCAATGTTACCTAGGTACTCAAGAGAAGTCCTACGCAACACCCCACATAGGATGTTAAGTCAAGAAGCTCAGTAATTTCCCTGGTCATTTTACCCTTCCGATTGTAGTGAATCGCGTTAGAATATTAGAAAAGGTAGCTTAATAATGCAGAAAGGGTCACTTTAAATAATCTCACTCCAAGAAGGCCTATGATAGGCTATAACCATTGTTAAAATGTCTATGAGCTGATCTATACCTACTTGAAGTATCTAATCTGTAAGAACTTACTTCGTCCTTTTAAAGGACGTGGGCAGGCTCGTGCCAATCCATCCGCGTCCTACACGTGCCGGCAGTTAGATCATGGGATAATGATAGGGTACCGACCCCGGTCTTGTTTACTTCCCTGTTTTATGTTTTTTTTTTTACTATAGGGACAATTTGATCCTTTGGGAGGCAGGATGTTCTGAGATTTATCCTTTTCCGTGTGTTCAACTAAGATGTGGACTAAGGCAATTTAAAAGTAATCTAGATGTGGGTTATTAAGGCGTTACCTTTTTTAAGTCAGTGACAAGATCCGTTGCTACTAGATTTCACCATAAACGATGCACCTCCGGAAACCTTAAAACTAAAATTCTCAAATAAACTCAATAAAATAGATGTTTTCGTACCGAATTCAAGAATTGGAATTGCAAATAATAAGGAACAATTCATTATGCATTCTGGTTTTATTTATCCAGGTGTGAATAGTTTAACTCCATAATGTCGTAGGTTTATTTGTGTACCGCCTTGGAGTGGATGTTCCAGCAATTAATTCCACCTCTATAAAGTTCCTGATTAAAGCACGTCTATCCAATTAAATGTGTTGCTATACGCCGTGCGATATGGCGTGGCTTGGTGGACCTTGTCGAATGCCCTGTGCTCGACCAACCGTGTCCATGATGCGACGGTGCATTCGCGTGCCAACACTCCACCATTATAGTAAGGGCATTCACACCTTCCTCGTAGCCCATCGTCGTGAAGGCATCTTCTCTATAGACTTCGTGGTGTAAAGGGACCTTGCCTATTCAGCAATGAATGTGGATGGTCCCTTTATACGATGACAGTTCTGGTTGTATAATAGAAAATGCTTGATTAGTAACGCTCTATTGTAAACACATTTGATTGTTCTGAGACTTTAATACCAACTCTGGAATAGATTTTGAGAAAGGGTCTCTACTAGAGAAGTGTGCCTATTCTTGTTATTCCAATAGATTTGTAGTAACATTGAGCATTAAAGTTTTATTATGAAACAGTGCACTTGTCGTATTTTTCAGTCTGTAGGTCCATTTACTTGCTCTGTACTTTTATATTTCGAATCATTTGTACTCAGGTACGTATGATTCTCTGTAGGTATTTTCCGAAGTAAAAACGTTAATAATTTTGAACAAAAACGCGACAAAACTACCTGAGTAAAAACGTTTTATACAATTTTAATAAACTTTATACTTATTTTACGGGTAAAGGATGTTGGCTTTCCGGCAATTAAACACTGGTTTTCGCAGTGATTTTTTTGAAAAACACAAGTCTATAAACTATAAAGTTTAGAGCTGGGAGTCTCTGGACCGTGAACCATAAATAGAAGGGACAATGCCCTGTAATATAAATAAGTGTTATAGTTCCTGGGGCTTCTCATCCGCGTCGGATTATGCCTGACTGGTTTAATTTTCTTGTCCACAAGTTAAACTAGCTTTTGCTATGCAATCTTCGCTTAGATAGCGATAGAAAATTGAAGTTGCATAACTAATCAGTTCTATAAAGAATGTTTTATCCGGTTTGTTAATTCCAAAATAGATTTCTTCAGACAAGGTAAAATCAATTTCTATAAATCAAGTTTATGAAGTTATCCAAAAGATTGGACACAAATATGCAAACAACTTCTACATAATCAACAGCCTGGTGCAGCTTACAATCAGACGAAAGACTGAAGAATGAGTAGCATCCCTTCAAAAGTCCCAATTTGTCTCATCTCGTTAATTCGTAAAGGTCCATATTCGTGATGCACGAGCCCAACCGTAGCGTTTTATATTTGACTTGGGCTATCGTAACACGTCAATTTACGACGGTATTTCATTACCATACGCCATACACCACTCATCGTGCTTGTTTCGTCTATTATTTGTGATAATCAGGGCGTGAAATTTTTGACCATAACACCTTTGATTAAAAACTTTCTATTCTTTCCTCATATTCGAGTACGTGTACCATTGTCCATTTGTGTTTTACCTTAAATGCATCTAATTAATATTCCAAATTGTCAATTTGCATGAACGGACGTCGTCGTATCCTTTTGTCTACTAAATTAACTTTGATTAGGTCTCCATTACGCCAATCCCAGGAACACGGGCCAAATGCCAGGAGTCAATTAAAGTTTCAATGCAATACATTATTCAAATTATGTTAAGCTACGTGGGCTTTTGAATTTTCATTAATACTTTTGAACTTCTAATTAGGCAGTACTTAAAGCAAATGAGGTTTAGTCGTAGCATTGTGATGGCTAACTGTTTTAACATTAGAAAGGGTTTCTCTTCGTTGTCTTTTTACTTCGTACATTGACTTGCTTTCAAAACTTACAGTTACGTTCGTAATATCATGTGGTATGGAAAACTTTAGCCTCTAATTCTGGATTGAGATTTCTTCAGTCTGTGTAGCGAGATCAGTATTTTAATTATTGCCGGAATTTAATTATTTAAATTTAATAATGCCTAGATTTAGACAGTTAGGTACAAGTGTCGAGTACCCACCACTGGACTTCCTCTGATTTTAAAACTTGTTTATCACCTCTCTACTCCGTCATTTATGAACTCATTTGGAAATACGAGTATGTATGTATTTTTAGTTTTTTCTACATGCCTACAATTTTGTGAATTTGTGTCGAATATTTAGGTAACCTATTGGTAATACAGGCTTATCATTTAGTGCTAAAAGTTCAGCTCAAAACTGTAATGCTATCACTACTCGCGTATACATACTTACTACTTGTAGGATATTGTATATTTTGACCCCTATATGTCTGCTAGTGTTTACAACTTGCACTATAGATTATGTTTAAATAGCTTTTGTTATCTTCACGAAATTCGGTCAAGTTCGTTTTGCGCAATAACTTAAAGAGTTCAGTAGTTGAAAATGTCTTTTTGGCTTTTGGAAATATTTTCTACCTGTAGTTATTTTTAATTTTATTTAAAAATGAAATGTATACGAAGGTTAAATATGCTATCCAAATGACAATTAGTAAAGTCTCTATTGTGTTTCTTGTCCCGTATTATAATTTCCAATCAGTAGTAGTAAATAAGTCATCTTTCTAATGGCCATGCATAAATAAATTTGATTTGTTTTTTCTAATTGTGTGTTAAGATATTTTTTTTAGAAAGAATAGCTAATTGTTATTACAGGTATTCAAGACTTAACAAGTCATTAAACCATGTTCCTAATTAACGAAATAAATTGGTCTTTTATGGTTTCAATTGATAGAATTTCTTTATTGCACTTTTTTATCGATGATCCTTGCTACTGGGCGTTTTATACCACTAAAGTACGACTAAGATATGCGATTGAGTTTAAATTTGGTATGAAGATAGCTTAGAGTTTGACTGGAAGGAAAATGGGCCCTGGGGCCTGATGTGGAAAATTAGCCCGCTAACCAGAATCTAGAGCTTAGGGCTAGAGTTCAGAGCTTGAGTTAATGAAATAACTTTCAGATAAGACGAAGACCCGGAAAAATGTAGGAAGAACAGCAGAAAATCAGATCCTGGCGGTAGCTAAGATAATTATTAAGTATGAGACAGACAGAGAGAAAGAGCTTAAATAGTTTGAAATTTGAAGAAGAAAGAGTTCCACTAATACATTGATTTTGCATAATTTAAGTAATTTGCGTGAGGAACCCTATTCCTATAGTGACATAAGAAATGCAGTCACTGATACCAAGACCTGTGCTCCGAAATGATAAAGAATACGTATAGTTTGACACATTCGTCCTACTAACATCCAGAACAAATTGCTTGACTTTCGATAACGTATCACTATCGGTCGATTACTGCGTTGCATACTGTTGTGTATCTTGTGTATAAATTTTTAATGTTACCATGCTTGCTTAGCTCTTGAGACTAGGTTAAGTAGGTAATCAGTTAGGCACTACTTGTGTGGTGTAAGACCTATTACCAATTACCTTCTTCGTAAAGCACGTGAAGCACTGTTTGTCTCAATCGTTATCGTAGATGATAGCCATATAAAATGATGCGAGTGAGAAGCTTTCTGGTGAACTAAAATTCTTGACACTAATACTGATCTCACAATACAGAAGTGTTAATATCCTCATCAAAAATTTACTCTGTTTCTTAAATTTACAATGCAATTTTATTTGTTATCAGATATAACTGGTTCCTTTTCTTAATACAAGTTTTTTTCGACTCTGATGGAATTAAAACAATTTGTCACATATCCACGTTCAAATCTCCATGTAAATAATTGCACATGTCTGAACAGACACATTCGTGCACCTGTACAAATGTTTGCACCATTCCGTTAATTTTTGGGTGGGCGAATGCATATTTGCAAATTTCGAAACTGACAAATTAGCGCTTTCGGTCACATCAATTGCAAGCGATTTATTTCCATGTTTATCTTAAATCTTAGCATGTTGCACGCTATTGAAAAAATATGATTTATCCATTTAACCTCTGATAAGCTCTGCTTTTAGCTTATCAACAGTGTTGAAAAGATTTATAGCTTATTTTGCATCCGAACTATACCTATACTCGGTTTTTATTTATTGCATAATTATAATGCTGATATTTCTCTTAACATGTTTTGTGTGATCATTTAAATCAAGATCAGAGTTAGTTGTGTTCGACATGTTGGATTTTGCATATTTGTCGGCATTTTTATACAGTGAGACCATTAAAATATGACAAATTCAAGATTTTAAACACCTACATCACCTGAGCGATGACCAGCCTTCAACTTTGCATCGCGATCAGCTGAGACGGCGAGATGATGTCATTCTACACAATTTTTATGTAATGTTTGTTTTGCATTAATTCGACAGCCAGTCATTAATTAGAGATTAGAAATATTTGCCATTTTATACAATAATCAAATTAAAAACGAGTCAAAAATATTATGCCTAAGCTATAGCTGCTAAAGCTGGCGTCCCCGAAAATGTAGGTACTTGTCTTTTAATAAATTACAAGTTGCAGTTATAGTTTTCCCTTTGAGTTTCCAGTATCGCGCAATATTATCTGACATGATTCAGCGGGTGTACTACATGGTCTTTCAGAAACTCCAATTGTATTAGTTCGCGGAAGTTCATTGTACCTATCAGCTGAGTCAACTGCCTTTTGTTGCTTTTATTTTCCCTTCCAAGGTGTAAAAGCGATAATTTCGAAACAATGTTGCCGAAGTATCCAATATTTTGACTTAAAATCTCGCAGTTAATATGTTACACTTTGGTCTCCAAAAATCTCATGTTTCCAATAAAATATACTGTCAACTCCACATGTATTCTGTTTTGCAGTTTATATATATCAATCATTTCGATTTTATATATTTTGTGTTTATAATCGTATTGGATTATGGATATAATTTCTACTTCTGCATCAGAAATATTATGCTGAATTGATTTTACAGACTTTTATTACCGAAGTTATTAGTTTATTGCCATCCATTTTACAAATAATGTTTTGTAGGTATCGATTGGATATTTCTGGTCACCGTCGTATGTCTTCGACCTTACTGATTTGAATATTGCTTTTTTCGTGCACTCATGACAAGTCAGGACATGTCTAGTGGTTTTGCAAGGCTTAAATGCTGTCAGAAATCAGCTGTACTAAGTGTTTAATTCGACTAATACATATTGTATAAAATTCATCATTCACGTCATCGACGTGCAAAGCTCTGTCGTGTTTTTTCACGTTATTTATAGTGTTGTGTTTGACTATCCCTAACTGAAGTATGCAAGTTTTTAGGCGATGATTCAACAGACTAATGGATCCTGCGCTGCGTCGGCTTATGGTGTCATTGAATTCTTTATAATCCAATTAATCTGCAATAGTTGTTTTAATTGCATTTTGACGGGAAAAGGATATTCGTTGCCGGTGTTGTAATGAATACGTATTACGTATGTTATAATAGTTGTATTTTTAGTCTATCATTGAATAGCTGGTTTTCTAAGCTACTCCTTCTACCATTTTCTCTACATATATGTGCCTAGTATCTATTGCTGTCTCGGTAAATGCAGTTTGAAAGTACAGTTGAATGCCCTGCCACGCAGCGACCGGGCCTTATCCCCACGTTGCAGAATTATAATATTATCTATAGTAGTAAAGTTTTATACACCAACCTTTTTAGTATTAAGTTTGACTATCACTTCTGAAGTAGGTACATGTAAATTCGACTTTGTACGAGTAGGTACGTAATTCCAATATAATATATGGTATGCAGTAGACTTTTAGCGGTTCTTTACGAAGGTTCCTGCTTAGTCCTAGCGCTAGTTAATGTTCCGCATTGTACACCTGAGCTATTACAAATGTAAAAATCACCTATGGTACAATGTTTGCTCGCTTGTGCCAATAGCGCTGGCCTCATTGAGGTGCTCGTGGCCAGTAGCTCGACTACCTTCCAAACCAACACAAAAAATCTATTCGACGTTCAAACAGAAGCTCCAATAAGTCGACTACGATTTATAGTGATGACTCCGATAGCCGGTTGTAGTTTCCAATGACATATGATGTTACAAATGACCATCTCCTACAATATTGTCAGCGGCAGGTTATTTTTTGCTGTTTCTGTATCAATCATGGGTTGTTACTGACATTCTATTCATGTATGTAATTCGATCATGATAGTACATGACTTTTCGTTGGCTCGCTTGTGCACTGTCACATGACATTACGTAAATCTGGCATGATTAATGTCCGGGCATCAACTTGTATTGTAGTTTCTCCAAATGTAATTGGTGCAGTTTTTGCTTTGTCTCCATTATTTACACCTGAGCATGTGCATAAATCATATGTCATGTGTACAATTTACACTGAAGGCAAACAATGTTCGGCAATCAATAGATGTCCATAGTCCATGGTATTTCATCTGACATCATCATTCTTAGTTTATTCTAACTTCGAATGATCCTTGACGTGTTCTAACTTTATCATGTCAGAAGTCTAGATTGTAGATGCTTCAAAATCTAGTGTTTGGCAATTATTGTGCTCGGTCTGTTTTTTGCCCGGATTTGATTTTCCATGTTGATTATAATCGCCGTTGGTGATGCGAAGCAAAAACGTCAACACATTCTATTAATATTAGGTAAAAATTCAACAAAAAATAGCTTTTGCATGCAAAAAGCGAGGATTCGCTCACGACCCTGGCTATGTTAAGTAATGAGCCACGTGTTTGGTTCAATGCACTCACGAATGGTAATTTTACAGAATATTTAATGCCGTGACGATGAATTCATTTGTATCAAATCGTTATTATGCGTCGTCTGCACGATTTCTAGTTCATGCTCCTGAATTATATTTGAAATCGTGCTTAATTCAGGTTGATGATATCGAATTAGGTTAATAACATACCCGGTGCAGTAAGATCTAACATTTCTATTTTTGTAATAGGATATTATGTTAATACAACATTAAACGTGGGCGTTTAGGTCTGGTGAAGTAGAATATGAGTCATTTCATTATTTAAACCAGACAATTGCGGCCGTTTCGGCATGGTTCAATGGTCTGAATTCGAGTTCATGGCAAATTTTCCTTTTTCCACCGGCTTTCAGGTGACGTGTCATTTGTTACTTTTTTTCTTAGTTTTAATCTTATTCCTTGATCCATAAGATCTTTAAATACATCAAACACGTTTGATGCATGTGTTAGTAGGTAGGTACGTGTATACCCAAATACCTGACCACATTTATGTCCTCTTAAAATAATTTCTATAGGACTTCAAATGACATGACATGTCGTGTTCTAGAAGTACCTAATGCATTTGAGGAAATTTGCCTCTCACGCTAGGAGCTCACATTCTGTATATTCATGTACTGCTTTGAATTTTAAATGAACGTCAATGTTAACTTGTCAAAGTGGATATGCTAAGAAAATGTTTGCATCGCAAACTACATGCGATAAAGTGTAATTACAAGACGGACATGACTCCTTGTCCCTTGTGATGTTTAGCCATATTGCTGTAAATCATAGAGACCTTTTGCTTTAAAACTACTATATTTATTTTAAAACTTTTATTTTTTGAGGTTATAGTTATGTTATTTCGTACTCTATTGTTAAATCTCTTGATGTCAAAGACCCAAGAATATTTTAATTGGTTATGTTCAAAATTTTGATTGTCGTCATTGTGAAAATTAGCTTCTTTTTTGCTAGCAAATTGTTCGCGTTGCCTATGATAAGTGTCATGTAAATACAAGAAGTAGGTATTTATTTAGCATCTGCCTAGATATTTGATTTTGTATAAAAAGTGACGCGCCTCATATTCTTCAAAGTGACTAATCATTACAAGCTTTATATTACTTTCACCTGTCTGTTGTCTGTCTGTCTGTCTGTCTGTCTGTCTGTCTGTCTGTCTGTCTGTAATCAAATCTTGCAAGTTTGATTTGACCCACTTCCCGGTTTCCAATTGAGCTGAAAATTTGCATGCATGTGTAAATCGGATGACAATGCAATATTATTATGACATGGAGCTGATCTGATGATGGAGCTGGAAGGTGGCTATAGGAACTCTGTCATTAAACAACGCAACCCCATCGAGTTTGGGCTCATTTGATTCGTCTTGACGAGTACTATACATATGATGCAAGATGGTAATGATAATTAAAGCTTGTATTTAAAAAGTATTTTTAAAATTTCACTTGTTTTATCGAAGAATTTTTGCATTACAAGTAAATTACCCAAGTCCGCAAAACCAAAGTCGAAATGGAATTTCCTCATAGGTTAAGTAATTTGGTATTTTACTAGGCTTTGTTTCATGTGACTCAGAAAGAGTGTTTTAACATTTAAAACTCTGTATTTAAACAATGGTTGGCCTGGTCACCCGATAAGGTACAAGTGGTTACGATAACCGATGCATTAAAGAATGAAAGCACAGCTACTGTTCTTGATAAATCCCTAATAGGTTCTTTGTTTGTGTGGCTCACTCTGTCCTACGAGATAACCGAGGTGAAGGAACTGAGTGAATGCAATGCCAAGATGCAATAGCTGCTTGCGATGCAGTTGTTGCTTAGGATCCCGTTATTGACCTGGCACTAGGGTCTACTATCTACCTAGCTTTACATACCCGGTAATAGAGTTGATTCGCGGAACATTCGCGAGCCAATCTAAGCGAGTGAAGAGATCCTGTTTGTAAGCATATTCAATTTGCTTCTTGTAGCGAATTTGCTTCTTTTTACTTGAATATTGAAAGGATTGTCTTATTTCAGTAGATGTTCTTCTAAGTTCGAGCTGTTATGAAGTATAGATACTTATTGGATCACGGCGCGGCGTTAAGAAAATGCTAATGAACTTGCGCAATAATAATTTCTATGACGTAAATAGAAAACTTTAGGCTTTTAAGAATTGGAGCTCGTATGAATCTTCGTACAGAAAATAATATCGTACCCATATCTTTATTGTTGGCCAGATCGTGTCTAGTAATGGTAGTACAATATCTAGGTCATGCTGTATTTTACTGCACCTACGGCCTACGTGTTTCTCATGTCAATTGATTGTGCTTCGTTAGGAATTGTGTATTGCAGTAGTTCCAGTTTTAACCCTATTATAATATTATATACAATTAAATGTTAGTTATTAGCGTTCTTTGATCACCATTTATAATAATGTTATGTTATATACTATTTATTTTATAAAAAAATATAGTTTCTAACAATTAACGCCCTATTGGATAGTTCTTCTTTGTAGATTTTAATCTTGTCTTCTAGTTGTAGTCTTTTTTTTCCACAAATTCAATAGATTTATGACTCAAAACATGATACGGCTTACGGTTTGTTCTATTTAGCTATCGGAAAGCATTTCTGTTCACCTGCAACAGCGATAACACAATCGCGTGACACACTTTCAGTGAATTTCTATTGGTAATGATATAGTTACTTTTGATTTAAAGTTCTCCTTATCATGCAACGTTTTCTTGCACGTCACTTCACCTGTTGAAAGTTTCTTTGAAACTAGTTTACCGTTTACGTTATCTGTTTTATTTACTTCTTCGTTAATCTTATCAGGTTAGCGTTTCTCTGTATCTAGTTAACAATGTGCAAAAGTGAGTCATCTTCAAGTTTTATTTCAGTGTATTCTTCTTCTGTTTTTGACTTAGGTATAGTTAAACTCATTAGCTCATTGTTCATGCTCGTAAATGTCATAATCATCATTATGAATATGACTATAATGGTCAGTACGATTAAGAAATTGTTTCTTTGTTTTAAATCGTTATCTCGATTAAAAAAATAGAACATGGATTCATTTAGGCCAGTTCGTTTCTATACAATGTCCAGAGAATTATATGTGGGCAGAGACCATGTAGGAGGAGGCCGTGCAAAAGACGGTTAGCATTAGACAATTAGTTACTCTCTCGCATCTAGGAATATAGACTCTACTGCGTTAGGATTCAGCACGGATTCGCGTTTGCCAGGATGTGGACAAATTTGGCGACAGAATTAATTATGCGTCGACTCTCGACGGCTGATGGTTTGTCACGTAGGTGACCAAATATAGTGGTCAGTATACCCACACACCTTTTACGGCCGTCCCTCAGGAAGGAAGAGGTGTGATTGAACTCGTTTAGTGTACTTACGGCTATTGTTTCGTGAATTGTAATGTAATTTACTAACGTACTTCCGACGTCGGTTTCGATGGTACATCGACCTGGATTCGGCTGTTTAGCACTCATTCGAACACATTAGCAACTTAGGAGCTCTGCTATATCAGAGAGTTACATTGCATTCGACAGAAGCAAAGTTTTTATACGATTTGGTGAATATATTTCATTTTATGCTCATGTTGTGTAGTGAATAAAAACGCTTGAGTTAATTAAGCATTTTGGGTGTTTGAATTGGAAGTTTTACTATTTTTAGCTGTTTTTACTTTGGAATGTAGTCTGCAAATAATGATGTTGAGATAAGTTGTCGACCACAAAACGCTCTAAGATACACTTAATGATGTGAAATGGAACGCGACATGCGTGACTAAATGGTATTGCAGCGGATGCCGAAGGTTTACTGTCAGTGCGGTGGTAGGCGTTATAAACATGTCAACACCTCAAAGCTCTCAATGACATGTGGTCAAGACAAATTGAATAAGGGCATTGATCGGACAGGATATTATTATGTTCGATTAAGTTATGCACACCGCCATTGTTGGATTTTGATGCATTCTTCTTTGAGCAAAATTGATATATGTTTAGAATTTGTAATTAAGTTTTATTATTGTGCAGCTAGCTTCGCAAATTGTTATTACCTCAAGACTCAAGAGTAATTAAAGTTAAGGTTCTAACTCGTATATTGGAGTTCATTGCCAACCTGACTGCGGTTAAGACTTGCATAAAATCAATTTCTATGGCGTCTTGGGTGAATCACTGGTTCATACCAACCAGTGCATGTTTTAATTCGTGATTCACCTTTTGAAACTCTTCGTGGGTATGTTGTAGGAATTGTAGTGTATTTTTGGCGATATCTCCCGGGTGGATGCAAATTTGTTTCGCCACGTGTCGGGATGTGACTTGCGACGACTGATCGTCATTAACCGTGACTGTCATTAACGGGATTAGGAATACAATTTTTACAGTTAATTAGGATATTGCCCTATTTTTTAATATATTTAACCCTTATTCAAATATTGGGAAATAATTTCCCACTTGACACCTACCGAAATATTTATTTTTTATTTCTTTAATGGTAAAACTAATCAGTACAGACCTCAGGAACAAATTAATCCTACTGATGTGATGAATATTTTATATCGGGACATTTTGTATAAAGCAGTGAACGCTCATCGTATGGCAGTTTCAAAAACACAGTTTGAAATATTTTGTAGAAAAATCAGTTCGCGCGCGAGTATTTAAAAGTTTTGCAAGAAAAAAATCTGATAAGTGCACACACACTTTACTCATATAAACTCGACTTGTTTTCAGAATGCTTTTTATGGTTTTTGCCCTCGTAGCATAGTTATTTGTAGGATTTTTTGAGGTTTTAATAAGTGGGAAATAATTTCCCACTGTTCGTTCCTGCATTGAAAAATCACTAATTTCTAAATAAAAAATAAATAATTTGTCTGCAATCTTGCAAAACCAGCACAAAGTTGTCAACTTTTGCGAAGGTTTGTGACTGCGTTTTAAAAATTTCTCACGGGATAAGTATAGCTGATTTTTTAATTATATAAAAAAACAAGCAAAGTAGGCGCAACTAACTTGTATAGAATTTGTAGAGAAAATGAAGAGCTGTCCTGTATATTGGGAAATAATTTCCCACTTAACTATATTTTGCTTTGCGATAGCGGATAATGGGAAATAATTTCCCACCGCAAAAACCCCATTTCCCCCCTTTTTAGGGTTCCGTAGTCAACAAGGAACCCTTATAGTTTCGCTTTGTCCGTCCGTCCGTCTGTCTGTCCGCGGCATTGCGGAGAAACTATAAGTCCTAGAAAAGTGTAATTTTGTATACAGGTAAGTAATAATAAGGGTAAGAGAACGGTGACAAAAAATAATTTTTAATTAATTAATTTAGGCTACCTCCCGTACACGTAAGATGGGGATGATTTTTTTTTTTCTGGCTGATACCTTCGTGTGGGGTATCGTTGAATAGGTATTTTAAAATGAAGGACGGTTTGCTAAGAAACTTTTTCGATTTCATGTTCTGTTTGAAAGATATTCAAGTTATAAAAAAAAAATTGAGCGTCCCCCCCCTCTAAAATCTGAACTACTAGCTTTAAAATTCTGAAAAAAATCAGAGGTATGCTTTCAACCATGAACTTTCCAGGAAAACTATAGCGGTTAAGATAAAATTATTAGTTTCGGTAAAATCAGCAAAATAAGAATACCTAAAGCTAACCTAGCCTATAGTTTATTAATGCATAACTAGATGGCGCTAGTAGTAAAATTAGATCGCGCAAGCGAATTGTTCATGGTTGTATTGTTTACGAGTTATAGCTATCACAAATAAATCACCATATTACAGTGTTACTTAGCTCATAATTTCTAACTTAAGTTTTTTTATTATAATTTGATATAGCATGGTCAAGGCTACTTGTGTGAATGATCCGGATATATTTTTTTTAATTTGCGGAGAATATTATGCTCAAAGAATTCCGTTTGAATGTGACAACGTTCATAATTTGGGCTTACAAAAATTACTTTGGATACTCCCTGGAAATTAACGACAAGCCTTGGATTCCCCAAAAGTTATGCAAAACGTGTGTTGAGTATCTACGTTTGTGGACAAATTAGAAAATAAATAGATTTTGGTACGAAACCGCTATAATGTGGAAAGCACTCGAGAACCATCACGATGACTTATTTTTGCTTAGTGTAAACATAAAACTATTGTTTTGATTTTATTAAAAATTAAGTATGCGGAACATAACTGGCTCATAATGTGTTCATTTAAAAATGGTAAACTTTGTTTTAGGCCAATGGTGGTTATATTTTTTTTTTTGTAAAGTAAGAATTATTTGGACTTTTCTCAACACGTCCAAAAACTAATGCGTCACTTTCAAAGGCTCGAATGTGACATAACCATCAAGTTACACTCTCTCCACGACCACCTAGACTATATTCATGACAATCTTGGGGTACTAAGTGAAGAATTGGGCAAGCAATTCCACCCGAACTTTTGTTCGATGAAGTAACGCTATCAAGGCTTCTGGAACGCACATACATATGATGGCTGAATATTGTTAGAGCATTTAGAATAGCCCTTAGAATAAGAATAGCATTTAGAATAGCTCTGCCTTCAGTTTCAGCAAGAAAATCAAATAACATAAAGAGTTTTTCAACTTAAACTTAAATTAATTAGGATCATCTCTACATTGACCACCCACAAGGTGGACAGACGACCTTATAAAGGTCGCCGGAAGACGCTGGATGCAGGTCGCTTCCAACCGGTACATATGGAAGTCCAAAGGGGAGGCCTATGTTCAGCAGTGGACGTCTTACGGCTGAGATGATGATGATGATGATCTCTACATTTATAGCGTTTTATTACGAAAACAACATTATATGTGTCATATCTTTTTAACTAGAGCTGATACAGAAATTTCAGTCACAAATTTGAAAGCGTCGTCAAAAATCATCCAAAATGCTGTTGTGCAGTGTATTCAATCTACTAGAACTACGGAACCCTACATTGTGCGTGGCCCGACTCGCGCTTGGCCTATTTATTTTTAAAAAATAAAGAAGCTTATTTTCAAAATCTACTGACCCCATTTACCTAAAAACCGATATTATGAGTTTCAATTTTTCTACGAAAAAAAATGTTTGATTAAGGGTTAAGGTGTTTTTCGTCCAATCTAATTTGCCACCATGTAATAAGGCTAATTAACAATAATTATATTTATGTAGACTTATCCGACAATTCTGCATAATAATTAACTGTCGCATATTAAAATTTAATATAACTTTCCTTATAAATGGACAAATAAATGCAAACAATTTAACCTCATGAATGATTACCTGCCATAAGTATAATTACGAATAATAGAAATGCTTGTAATTTGGCGATTGGTCAATTAGTCACTATACAAATAAAAGGTAATAAAATGTCTCGACGTGTCTGCGCTGTGAAGGATAAAAAAAGGAAACCAGTGGTTTGTCTATCGGAGAATACGAGCTATATTAATCCAAGGCGTACGACACCCGTTTCTTGATTATCGTCAACTTTTTCTACGTCTGAGTCAGATGGGACCAAGGCACGTGTGCCACGCCGGCTCTGTCTCGGTCAGGCCATGTGGTTTTTCGAGAACTTTATTTGTGTACATCCTCTTTAGATTGTGAACCTTTTAGCAGGTGTTGCTGTTATTTAGTATTGTTTATATCTTCCTTTAATTGTTTAAGGAAGTGGTTTATAAAATTATGACTCGATGTTTTTAGAATTTGATTCCTAAAACCAATATTATTTGCTTTGTTTATGCTTGCGGTCTACATAATATATCTAACAATACCTACGTATATCTTGCAATGTGTCCTTATTCCTTATATATGCATCGTACCTACTGTTTTTTTATACATGAGAAAACTTTATTAAAAAATCTAACACTTGACTCACTCATACTAATATTTTTAGTAAAGTTTCGTATCATCCAATTATTTCCCTGTTCACTGGCTTTTAATTTTTGACTTTTCGACGGCAGCGTTTAGCAAAACGTACCTTAGGTTAAGGTTAATTTTTTTTACAAATTATGAGCAGCAGTCCGAATACCCTCTAAGTACCACTGATCACTGAATTACCAACTTCTTTTTTTCCAGCTATAAGCCGCGGCTCGGAGAACCAACCAGCAAAGAAAGCTCGTGGTGACAACGGTGACAGCAACTCAGGAGGTGGTCGAGATCAGCACGCATACAGCTGCCTCCTTCAGAATGAACTGCTGGGCGCACAGAACGAGGAGGTTCGAGGTCCATCCGTCACATGTCCCGATGGCAACAAGACTTCCATGGGAACCACTCCCATGGTCTCCACGGCCAAGAATAGCCTGCCCGTCTTCAGTTATAAGAGGAGAAAAGCTGAGGTAATACTACTTTCGTATTAATCGAAAAAAAATTGATGATCGTTTTTATTTGTAGCCTTATATGTAATAGAAAGGCATTTAAAAAACGTTAATAGTAAGATGCTTATTACTAGTGAATATTATAAGTAAACATAAGTAGTAGAACTTTTTCTTGCAGAACTTTCATATTTCCTATTCAATCTCAACGCAGCGTGATGAAAGAATGAAAGAAAAACTATCGATTCAGACGAATACATATCAGCTTCAAAATGGTACAAACTGGCCATTAATCCTTATATTAATAGCTTGTCTATCGAATATATTAATATTCAATAATAAAACAATATTGTGACTGTAAGATGATACTAAAGTTATATTAGCTCCAAATATATTCGACTTGATTGCAGCTCGTAAAATAAATCCTGCGCCAATCGAAATGCACACTTCTAAACCTAATATTCTAACTTTGGACTCTAAAATCTGGTAATTTATTATTTTGGGTCATTGTCTCCGGTGAGTGATGTCAGACACGCGGAAAATAAAACGAAAAAATTACAATTTAAAGACCTATAACGTCTAATTTAACATAGAATCAACAGTATAGAAAAGCAGGACATATATTAGGAGAAGTAAAAATAAATATGACAATGTAACTGAGCAAACAGAAACGATGATGCCAAAATTTGTATGGAAATACCACAGAAGCATTCAAACACATTCGTTGGGTACAGAGATGATTAGCATATCCTCATTGTCACCGGCTCGCTAAACGCCCCTACCACGATAATTGACACACAAAAGAGTTAAGCCACTCGTGTAAACGTGCAACGTAGTTTTTGCACATATTTTTTAAACGACGCCTAAAAATGTGGAGATATGTATGTTTAATCACGCATAATTCTTTCTGTCATTTATGAAACAATAAAAAATGTCATAATATGAAATTGATATAAAATTCAACCCCTGAAGCTTGGATAAGTTGGGGACCAAATTTTGAGCTCGATTTTTACAATGTAATTTAGAAGTCATTTTTAAGTTTCCATTTTAATTATTCCTCGACGTTAAATCACAAACCTGTATGCATTAAAATAAACAAAAAACTTGACAGAAAGAGACGATTGGCTGCACCTAATGATGTCTAATGTCCATTAAATCGTCAGTTCGTCAAATTTGCGAATATTAATTGGAAATATTTACATTTACATCGCAAGGAAGTGAAACAAGATAGATGGCTCTTGAATATCGCTACTGGGTGGTTTCTGATCCGGTTGATGTATGCGCTGCGTTATTGTCATTTTATACACGATTCTTGTTACAAAAGGTGCCGATTGCCGACTTTGTCAGCGACTTTCGTGTCGACATATTTATCGCTAAATACGAGTACAATCGACGTGCATAGTGCACGTGTCTTTAAACATATCGACTCTTTTATTCTTGGCAATGGCAATTTATGTTTAGGAACTTCCTACCTCTGATTATAATGTTATCTATGATCGTTTTGCTCTCCGTTACTCTAATTCTATGATTTTCGACATGAATTGAACATGTCAAAAAAATCATCAACAGGCTTTATAAAATGTTGTTGAAACAAACATCCTATTTTGATCATTCGTGTTTCTTTGCTGTATTATAATCTTCAACACTTTACAAAACGACTGAATAAACTGTCCAAAGCTTGAAATCGAGACGATTTGAAAAAGTTTTTGCCACGTGAATTTAATACGATATTTTTACTCTTAAATTTTGGATCGTCAGTAATTTCGGTCATTTGAATCCTGACCCGTACTTAAAGATATGTTTCTCTGAATTTTATATACCAAATCGATACTTATGGCCGAGATATTGTCACAACATTGTGGGGCTCACATTAAATTGCATCTTTAGGTGACGTTATAGCCAGATATTGGCAAATTGAATTTGCCATTTGAAACGCAAGAGGGGTTAACTGGACGGGTCAAACTAATTATCAAAATATCGAATTATATCGCCAGCTCAGATGGACTTTAAATAGCCCGATGGAGTATGCGATACACTAATTCCTTTTTAATTTGTTGAAAACTTTTTCTCATTTCTGCCTTATTTTATGGATTGTGGAATTTCAAAAACACAAATATGCAAATATGGTACAGTTTTTTATTCTAATCTTTATGTTACTTCGCTTTTGTAGCACCGAATCGCTTATGCCACTAAGAACCGAGACGTGTGAGGATGTGGTTAAAGTTGGAATCGGAATTAACCTAGGAACCAGTATGAAAGTATAAATTGCTTCCTCTCTTCATTTTACTTCTTGCGACATTTCTGTCGTAATGACCGTTTAGCAACACGGATGTGCGAAATAAGAATCAGTAGCGAATGCAAAGGGTAAACTGGTTCTATTATTTCATGGCTAATTGTCAAGAAGTGACAATAAATAGGCAACCGAAGTCATAAAGCCACATGTAGAAAAGATGGTGCGAACACCCAAAAATAGTATGTCTGATTGAAATCCTCACGCAGACGAAGTCAATAAATATCCAGAGTCGATGAATGCCCGAATACGAGGGGAATCAGCTTTGATGTCACACCGTATTTATGGCGTCGTCAAAGTGATGTATATGAAAAACGTTTTTTACAAACCTGATGGGTTTATTTAGACTTTAGACAGAGACTGGCTTATTGTCGAGATGCAGTTTTTTTCTCCAGCGATAAAAAGCTTATTCTTGATGTGGTAATTTTTATTGGTTGTTTTATGACAGGTCATTGGAATTTGGATTTTTTTACATGCACCGAAGTTTGACGTTGATTGGTAAAAATAAAACGTTTTTTGAGCTAAGCTGAGACAAGGCTTACTAAATTTTAGGATGCTATTGTTTTTATTTGTCACGGTTCGTCTATTTTGGGAATCACGCGTCGCGTCGACACATGCGCTCGCGCCTTTTTCGAAAGGTAATCTGAGAGGTTTTCTCAAAGTAAACCTTAATAATTCGCAGGTCTCAATTACGATTTATTCGCTCTCAATTTTACTGTCACGACATAAAACTAAAATGCAATTAGACATAAAGCCGCCACAGATATTGTTTTATTATTTCAGATAAGAGTGGCTAATTAGAAAAAGCTTTATTTATATTGTGTCAATGTTTACAGCTTTGATTTTATTCATTGGGGTTTTTATGACGGTGATATTGTGCATGGGAGACGTTTTATTTAATTATTATGGGGGTTTAGCATAATTTTACAATCTTGCATTTTCGGTTTACGACCTATTAACAAATGTCCCTATAAATCTTTATGATAATTCAATAGTAATGACAAAGGTGCGCTACATTGTAAAGCCTGAATTACACGGATCAAATGATCCACATTGGATGAAACTTGCAAAAATGTACCTAAGCATATTATGATGACATTGTACTTTATATAATTGTATAAGTCGTATATTCAATTTTATTATATTCTATTTACTCTTGTCTCTTTTCACAAAAAATATAGAAGCGGAACTCTGAACACCTACGGTAAAAAAATGTGAACTTACTAAACATACTACTTGATTCGTCCTATTAGCATCAGCTACTGTTTATTCATCTTTATTCAACGTCTGACAAATCTATGACTTGTAAAAAATACTCTATCAAATTGTTATTAAAAAGATTAGTGAAAACATAATCATAGTGATTTAGGTGTCAAGAATTATATTTATTGCGCACACGCCTCAATCGGATTATTATTAATAGCATTAATATAAAAACTTGGACAGGCATCCCCTTAGAAGGTATATTATAAAAGATTTTAGATTAAAACCTCTAAGCCAGATTTATATTTAAAGGTATTAAAATCATTCATCAAAATTAAAAGAAATCATCAATTGATACCTTTATTTCAATCGTCGCGTCGGTGCATTAACGCATAATTCGACATTTGATATACATGTGTTTAAAAAAATATATTTCAAAAACTGCATTTGCTCTCAACTAGGTCCATTGTCTCAGAACCGAATTCAGATATAATTTTTTTTGTCCTAATAATGGAAAGAGTAGGTCCTATATATGCTAATGGGGCATCTCTGTAAAAGTTGAAAAACAGATCCTAAGATATCGTAACAAAAATATATGAATTGCTTTCTTATTCTTCATCTTTATATAGTTTGACGCAATTTTAAAGTAATTAAACTGCATTTGGTGATTTGACTGTATCGGGAAAACCTGATTGTTAACGAAAAATTCTCAGTGGTGAATTAAAAATCGAACAAGGATATATGGAGATGTATCTAAAATTGATAAACAGCAAATGCCTTGGTCAAACAACATTTATCAAAACACAGTTTTTTTGCTCGACGGTGAGTGGTAACTGGTAACCATTTGCTTGCATTAGCTAGCTGTCAGTCATTCGAACGCTCGTGCACGACGCAACCCAACCCAAGTGAATCGCTGTCAACAGGTGGTAATGGGAAAAAAGTAACGTACTAACAGTAAAAATTAAAAGACTATTGAGGTTGAAGATTTATTAGTTGAATTTGACCTCTTTGAAATATTGAATGAGAATGACGATTGCATATTATGTAGTTATAATTAGAAATAAAATGGAGATGATAAATATTTTAGGAAAATTCTCGATATTATGTCGAATGATGATGATGACGATGACATTTTAAATGATGATTATTTAACGAATTGTAATCTTTGCAGTAATGATGAAAAGTCGTAGATGATAAATATGAAAGCTTTTATTCTTTACAATGATGCATAGTTGAACCTAGTGGAAGATACGAATAATGCATCGCAAAGACCCAAATTAGCCACGAAAAATAGTCTAGACACGACTTCCAGTCTAGGCATACTAATTTTCAATCTAGATGTGAATCAATAGGCGTAATTCTAATGCCGCTTTTGACGCCACCCACAGAATTACTCTTGCATTATGCAATGAATACTAAAATCAAGAATTACAATAAAAAATGCATTGTTATGTGATTCCATTCCGTATGCGACTCGATATAAATCGCGGGGATGGTGATACTACTTGAATATCTTTACAAAATGTTTCACAGATTTGTGAGTTGTTTTCATCTAATCTGCATCGGTTCTTAGAGATAAGCAAATGTTCAAAAAGAATTAAGTTAAGTCTTAGCAATTGTTGTTATTACTATTTATAAAGTGTATAATATGATTTGCATGTAAAGCTTCTTTTATTTCCTTTAGCCTTGAAGAAGCTCTTATAATAATTGCCAGGGATAATCACACATTAGATTTAGATCTGTCTAAACTAGTTATTGCGTCGCGGTCGCTAATTTTATTGCTCGAATTTGCCATATCACACAAAACTCCAGGGTATGAATAATTCGATACAAAATTTTACCTGATCCTGAACGAATTACAAACGACGCATAAAAGATAACAATTTAGAAGGAACGATATCGGATTTGGCGTAATTGCCTTACATTTTAAATTCTGAGAACCTTTGCGGAGTAACTTGACAGATCGTAATTAATTTTAATCTTGAAGTTGCAGAAAACCGACTCATTATATTAAAATTTAGGGAATCTGATTCCTATCAGATATTCTTGAGTTAGTCATGGGAATGAGGAAAGACTTCTGTGTGTGATTCAATGTAAAGACCCCGATTGGCATTGATGTGTGCGCCTGCGTCATAATAATAAGCAAAATCGAAAGATCGATGCGTGTGCGCACTGTAGCAGGCGCTTCGAATTCACGTTACGGATTACAAGCTTAAATTTTCTCATGAAAATCCTTGAACGGATAAAGCCTGAGAGTCTAGACCATTTGCAATTTACAGATTTTTGCGGCTGCGCATTACAATGATGCGTGCGATCGTTGAGTTCATCGGTCCGATGCTATCACGATGCTGGTGATTTTTTTCCATCAGCAGTAAGAGAACCGACTAGTCCGTGATTGAAATTTTCAACGCACGAAATGTACATATCTGTCCGTCCCAAAACATCTCGTCGTATTTTTGCATCGCTGCAAAAAGTAGTTGCGAAGCCAAATCGGCTTTTAATGCTAATTCTTTTTTTCAACGGTCTCAAACAGGTAAAAAATAGAAATGTTTCTAATTTCATTCGGTTCACGCTAAAATTAATCGATTTAGACTTTTAATGCTAGAAAAGATCCCAGAGTCCAAATTAAACCTAGTGACGAGAATTTTGCATTTAATTCTGTTGTAAAAATCTAATGGAGTCATTATCTGATAAGCAATAAAATCGTAATCATAAAACTAATGTTAAATCAATTAGCCCGACTGAACGAAATTACTGTTGCAAGCCTGTAATTAATGTGAATGCTCGAATAATGTGAGCAGGTAGAGCTTCTAGCATTTGCAGCGTAATAGCTCCAAACGAATAGTGATAAAAAGTCGTAGGTAATAAATCGAATTGAGGCGCATTTGCTCATCATGTAGCTATTATGATCTTTTTTGGTAGAGACAGAAGTAAGCTTTGGTCTAGACTTCGGTCATTGCCAGGGGATGATTCGTAACTTTAATGGTTGTATCGATGCATTTTTTCCTTTTAATTTTTTACTAAATGGCTGCATGAAATCGATTTCTTTGTAGTTGTTTTTGGACACACGTCTGTCGGCTGCCGTGGTGCTGTTACAATCTAGATCATGTCTTAGATTGTCCCCTCATTGCTGCACAGTCACGTTTCTCAACCATTGTGTGGGTACTTTTTTAATTTCAGAGACATCTCGATACGAATTTCTTGTTAATTACTGACAAAAATATATTTTTTGCTACCAGTCGCTTTCGGCTACAGATTTAGCTCGGTGGGTTTTTTGGTCGCCAACACCTACATGTATTTACATTGTTGTTTTTATGAACAAAACGTCCGATAGGAAAGCATTGATTGACACTAACAACTCGCTAATCATTATGCAGATGTCGGGATTGTTATCTGATAGTGGACGAGTGTCGTTTCCATATATGACAATGTCGATGACTGACACATCACAAGTCGCGACTCGTGGCTCATGTTTCGTCACAATAGAATTCTTAGTTTCCATTATTGGCTCGCTAGTCGCTAGGCATTGTATATTATGCACGGTCTGTGCCTAGGTTTGGCCTTTGATATTTAAAATTTTAACTATGGTATTCGTTTGTCGCTATTGTTATTCGCTACTCACAAAAAACATGGCATATCCTGCAGATGTTAGATTAAAATTGCAGTAGAAATATAAAATTTAATAACCACCGCAATTTGAGTTTTATGTCTGCAAAAAAAGTCCTGTGTTTTTAACGTGTTTGGATTAATGATTAAATTAAATTATAAAAGAACTGTCAAATGTTTCTTCGTGTTGACTGTTTTGGCTTTAGCCAATGAACCGGTGAGCAGTGAAGTGGTCCTCCGTGTCCACTCGGTGGTTTGTTTGCTGTGACAACAAAGTCTACTGGTACTCGAGGGAATTTCGCACGAAGCCTCTACGCGGCCTTAATTTTTTTCCTTCTGTTGACTCAGTATGCTTATTTGCAAAGGCTTTTTGCTATCGAGGCCCGGTAGGGTTTCTTGTGTTGACTGTTGACACTGTTGAGTCAATTGATTCAAGAGTTCTGTTGTGCGATCGCCGTTCTGTTTGTCGTCTTTTAATGGCTGAGCAAGCACATAGGTAAATGTTCTAGGTAAATTTGTCTGAACTTAATTTCATAAACAACCTGTCGGTCATAAGCCGAGATCGGTGGGAAAGCGCTTTGTTTTACGAACTCCAGCTTAAAAAGTGTTGCAACCAAAACGTCGCGCTCTGTTGATTTTTCCGCCGCATAGCATTCTTAAAAGTTTTTACCCACCAAGTTGCGCAATCTCGGTAAATGACCTCAGAGGTTTTTTGATACAATTCTCTGTATACAAGTAAAGTCACATTCAGGCATGACGACGCTGTGCGAACACATTAAAAGGCCAAAAGTGGTTACTTGTGGAAATTTACATTTGTCACGATGATCTATAGCGACTGCCTGCTGAAAGCATGTGGGAAAATTCTGCAGTTGATTGCTTTTATTGCATAGATGGCGACGTGACCCGATTACGGATGCGCGCTTAGGTCACGCAGTTGTCGTTCATTTATAGTACCAATCAATCCACTATCTGAGATCTAGTCACTACCTGCTGGAAATCTAGCTTTTTATGCGTCTGCTGTCTGGGGTTAACAAACTTACATTCTGATTGCTCATTCATCTTACATCATTGTGGTTTTGGTGAGATTGAATATTTTCTTTAACCTGGACCCTAGTGCTGCTGTCATGTCATTAGTATCTAATCTAATGTTTTGTGAGTCTAGATTTATGTTCTTGTCTCCAAATGCTTTATTCAATTTGAAATACTTTTTGTTCTTACATTTGAATTGAACTTTTTGGATAGGTCTTATGAAAGATTGAGTTAGATTGGTGTTTTATTGTGAACAATTGTGCGCTTCTTTGTCACGAGCTTTTTGTCTATTGCAGTTTGAATAGGCCAATTGTGGATCACGGAAATGGCCAATTGGATCGATCTATGTATGTCGCTTACTGCTGATTCTACAATATCGTAGCCGCACGACAGAGAACAGGAAATGATTAATTATGATAATTCATAATAAATTATACATTGTTTTTCAGGCTGGATATCTGCTTGTTTTTCACTCCAATGTTTCTTAGTTGTTTAACTGTGTGTCTATTTATTACAGTGGCATAATTATCCCACTTATGGAATTACCGACAATTTGGGCTAGAGTTGCGTAAAAAGTATAATTTCGAGTAATCAAAATGGCATTAGAGAACGTTTACTCATGATAGGAGCAACGTTAATCTTCGTTTGTTTAGTCATGCATTGCTCGAGACACGTAATGCTAATAAATCGAATCATCTTCTATTACAAAGACTAATGAATCCGATTAGACACCCTAAGATTATTGTTGGCTAACCACGTTCAGTAAACTTGCTCACTTTTTGCATTTGATATCAAGGCCGTTGGAAGATGTCCACTACCGGTTTTTAGCATTGTAAATCGCGTCTTGTCAGATTTATAATGTACGATGAGCTGATAAATGGTTTTGGCAGGAGTGCAGTCTGTTGAACGCGTTAACGTGAGGTCGTCTCTATTAGATTATCATCTGCTTACAGTCTAGAATCCAGGCTCAGTGATGTAAAGAAACTGAGCTTTTATAAATAACATCTCTTCGCATGCTGGTCGCATCTCGATGCTACCTGTCGCATCGCGTTATCAGAACAAATCACTGCTGACACACCTGTTTCAAAACCAGTTGCAAACGCTGCAGGCGATTTTAACCTTACATAATATAGATATATGCATTCGTTTTGGACAAGCAAGGCCAGCTGTCTCGGAGGCGGGGCAGCTCCTGCTAAGTCAATATAATATTCTTAAGTGGCAGTCCAAAATTAATCACCGTGCATGTTTGATGCACTTTCAGTCTCATTTGTTTGAGCCGTTAGGATCCAGCTTAGCCACACGTGAAAGCACTATTTTTTATACTGTTTTGGTTTTTTGTTGCCGATCGAGTGTTCAAATTGGAACGGTTCATTGGAAGTGTGCGATAACTCTGTTGTAGTATTACGTGTAAATCTTTCCTTTATCAGCGATATTTATTGTATGCGCACCTCGACGTAAACATTAATGTTTATTGTCCACGCTTGTTCCTCCTTATGTTTTGGTAGACGTAGGCGTCGCAACCCAGATGTGTTTCCACTTGCATTACTGTAAAATGTATTCGGATCCGACGTGACAACTCCTTTTGTTGTATCCTTTACCTTATGGGATCGTTCAGCCAAAAAAGTACCAATATTTTTCACCCACGCTGCCAAATTCTATGCTGCAAAAGGATGGATACTGCATATTATGGTAATGGCGTCCCACGTAGTGTCTCACGAAATTTAAGTCGTTTTATGAAGGTGTTATTCATCTAGATTACTTAGGATCGCTATAAACTCGGGTTCATGGACACGGACAGCCACGTTTCACGAGAATCTTGCACTTTTTGCAGTAAATTACTTAGAATTTCACGTCACTTTGTCGGTGCCAAAATTAACACCGAAAAATGTTAACTTTGTGTCAGTTTTCATGGTAATAAACTAAATAAATGTACATACGGTTTATTTAATTGTTAACCACTTATATGGTCATGATATGAGTCCGCAGTATCTTATGTAATAATAACTGTTTATGTAATTACGCCGTCTCATTTCGCTACCGCATTTAGCTTTAATTGCTTTGTATTCAGAAGTACATTTAAAAATGTATGTTCCTTCATTTATCAGCTATTTCAATCCCGCTTGTCAATGAGTGTAATCAAATGTTATGTATAGAATATTTTAATGATTAATTATGAGGTTTAATAAAAAAATCGCTGACAAATCGAGGTGCTATCAACGTACACGTTCTGTTTAGTGCGTTTTTTTCGTCCGTTTCGCACAAAAGAGTTCGGGTAAGCGAACTTTCAAGGACTAACTAGCAACTCTGTTACGCTTCAGGAGGTTTCTACTTGCTCATTTTGGAGCCTCTATTCTAATAGACTTTATAATTTGATTCGTATATTTTATTTCTATTTTGATAGTAAGCAAACGTAGTTTTGCATTCGTCTCATTTGAATAATTTTACATTCCGGTCTAGACAATTTCGAGATTTTTAATGCTGCAATAAAGTCTAGATAGTTTTTGTGTGTGGCATAAGTTTTTGTCCGATTCGCCATGCTTGATTTTTCCATAGCTTTTGCCTCGTGTGCCGATTGTTTCCAATGCGTTTTATTATATCTCCTTTTTTTTATAAAGATTAGTTGGATATATTGTTTTGCCTCCGTCGTGAGGTGATGAAATTAATAAATTCAATTTGTCAAAAGTTTTTGCACTATCATCATTTTCTGTATAAATTACTTAATGTTCGTATGTTTTATTACCATTGTGGCTAATGGTTGTGGTGTAATTTATCATTTCTATGACACCGCTTATGTGGAATTATGTCTTTTTCTGTAATTATCTATTTTTTGTGAATACGTCAAAGTGAACATTTAAACGTTGGTCAGTTTTTTGGGGAATATATTATTACAACGGAACTTTCAGAGGATAAAATCACGGCAAAAAATTTGTGCAACGAGCGATTCGTTTCGAAAATATAAGTATCAATAAGTGATCTAAATATACGAGTATACCTAGATAGAAGCCTAATTTTATGTTCATGTTGGTCGAAAGTGCTAATTATCATAGCTGCCGGTTTTTCAGTTGTTTTGCCAGAGCTGCGCCAAGACTAGACTTTCCAGTTGGTCTTGTGCTGATTTAAACACCTTGATTATCCTCATTACGTATGTATCTGATGTTCTGTTAACTAATGCACGGTGACGAGGTTGATCTTACAAAAAAATTAGCCGCGCCAGGCGGATGTAAACGCTGAATTGAGTTACTGAAGATTTTGCTTTCTAGTATTGAATTTCACATCGATTTAGTAGTTTCTATTGCAAAGATAAACGCTTTCTTATTTAGTTCTTTTATCATTATTATTATATTTAGCTTGTACTCTCCCACTGCTGGGCAAAGGCCTCCCCGAAGTTCTCCACATATCACAATCGCCGCCTCTTGCCAACCCTGTGTGTGTCCAGATCGTCACGCAATCTCGGGGGCGGCCTCGGTAAAAATATCTTAAAGTTACTTTTGTTGTCATAATAGTGTAATTAAGGTATAAAAGTAGTAGGTACTAAAGCTAGGCCAGCGCAAAAAAATAATAATAGGAAAAAATGTCCAGCTGATTCAATTTGTATAGGGTGGTATCCACGCTTTCCGATCTGAAATCTTTTTCGCGCTCTTCAGTAACTATTATTCCTATATTTAATTTAGTTCCTGGTAAGATTGGCAGGTTGATAATGTTCTATGATATGAATAGGTTAGTGTTAGGTAATAAAATTGTTACTGTTTTTATACAGTCTTTGATAATAATTATAATTGTTCGAAGATATCTTAATTACATCTTAATAACGAGTGGCTTAAAAACTATTTAAACCGTTGGAGAAGTAGTCGTATAGGAGAAACTATTTTTAATAATTCTAAAGGGGACCTAAATAGTGAATCTGAGATTTATTGGTGTACAAGACCTAAACGCATAATAGGCTTGCTGGGCTGAGGTGACGCAGGAAACCGGATACGTCAAGCAGTAGTATAGCATAGAGTCTATACCTACTTAATACTCTAGGTACCTCTTAGTCTATACTATTGACAAAAATAATTAACGATAATTTAGGTAACAGTGGTTAGAATGTATTGGGAAGTCTAAAAAAAGCGGTTGCGTGTCAAGCCAAGCTCTTCGAATTATATGAAAACTTCATACTCACATTTTTGTTGATAACTGCAATTTGTAATGTTTTTTTGTTATAATTTTGCATTACGAGTCCAAATTTAGTTTATGCGTCATTTCAAAGAAAAGACTAAATTTCAGTCTCTTTATTACCATTTCTAAGGTTATCTTTATTGTATCTAGAAGTACTCGTGGCTCCCGTTTTGGTTCCCATGCGTTTTTAATGACTACCAAGGAAGTAGTTTTATGTACTTTTTGCCATTTAATGTTTATGAATTTTGAACAGGTATTGTTTTTTTATTTTTGCAAGATGATTTTAGATGCTCTGTTATAAAAAAAATCATGTTAGGAGCAGTCTGTAATTTACTTAGCCTTTTTGACGACTAAATTATGTTATGTACCAGAGATTTTTAAAGACATAATATCAGTCATTGATATCATTTGGCGACTTATATATTTAAAACCTTTCTATTGGTTTAAGATGACCTCTATACTTGACTATTTAGGAGAACGTTGTCACTATTAATTAGACTTACAATTCCTTTCATTTGTTCCAGGAGAACATAGATCCATCTCCATTCAGCTTGTCTCCCATATCAGCCAAGTCTGAGAAGCTGCTCCGTTCACCTCGCAAGGCCACGCGCAAGATATCGCGGATCCCATTCAAGGTTCTGGATGCGCCGGAGTTGCAGGACGACTTCTACTTGAACCTGGTGGACTGGTCCGCGCAGAACGTGCTCAGCGTTGGACTGGGGAGCTGTGTGTATCTGTGGAGCGCTTGCACTAGCCAGGTAACTATTGATGAACCTAGCATAAGCCACCCATTGTCATAGGTGGAGGCTGTTCCCATATCAGGCAAGTCTGAGAAGCCACGCGCAAGATATCGCGGATCCCTTTCAAGGTTCTGGATGCGCCGAAGTTGCAGGACGACTTCTACTTGAATCTGGTGGACTGGTCCGCGCAGAACGTGCTCAGCGTTGGACTGGGGAGCTGTGTGTATCTGTGGAGCGCTTGCACTAGCCAGGTAATTACTATGTAACTCAGGTTAGGGCCTGACAGCAGGATATAGGTGGAGGCTGTTCCTATATCAGCCAAGTCTGAGAAGCCACGCGCAATATATCGCGGATCCCATTCATGATTCTACGTAAACCTGGTAAACTTGTCCGCTCAGACCGTGCTCAGTGTTGAATCTGGAGATGGCTTAGAGATCATAATATGCTACCCATTGACATAGGTGGAGGCTGATGTATTAAGAAATAATATCAGGGCATCAAAAGTTAAGAACATGAAGATTATTTAGAAATATGAGAGTTGATAAATGACGAAATTGATTCAATATAATATTATGGTGTACCGAAGGTAGACTTCTATTGCCCGACGTCGACTAGGTGGCTACCCCAACAGTGTCAATTCTTCACCGCTTGAGCAGTGATGTGCAAACATTACTGTGCTGCACTGGCACTGTGGCTGGTGAACTTACAGGACAAAAGAGTCTTAATACCTAGAATTTTACATCATTGTGAGTCCGAGAATCTGGGTGGTTATCCTTGGCCTACCATTCAGTAATTTCTTAGACTCATGGTTATCATTGTTCTCCAGGTGACCCGCCTCTGTGACCTATCATCGGAAGGCAACGCCGTGACGTCAGTGGCATGGAGTGAACGTGGACATCTAGTGGCTGTCGGCACTCAGAAAGGACACATCAGTGTTTGGGACGTCGCTGTTAATAAAGAGGTAAGATCCTTATATGTAAAGGCCTAGGACATCCTAGAACTGCCTAGATGTGACCGTTATTGAGAATTTAAGCGAATCTATAGTTGTGTTGACGGGAATCAAGCAAGTCCTAATGCGCTTCAGATTTTTTATTTTTGACATATTGACAAATTAAAATCGATCACTTTTTTTGAAATGTCAGTTGATCTTTGTTTCATTATTAGATCTATGGTAAGACGTCTTTTCTATCTATTCTGCGTTATCATGATTTTTAACCCCCGACGCAAAAACGACGGGGTGTTATAAGTTTGACGTGTCTATCTGTCTGTCTGTCTGTGTGTGTGTCTGTCTGTGGCATCGTAGCTCCCAAACGGATGAACGGATTTTGATTTAGTTTTTTTTGTTTGAAAGTAGAGTTAGCCGAGAGTGTTCTTAGCTATGTTTGGTGGAAATCGGTCCAAGATGACCGCCGCTACAAAATGGCGGATTACTTTTTTGTTCCACGACCCCATCAATATGGGTATCAAATGAAAGGGCTTAACTAGTAGAATACATCCCACTATATAAAATTTAAAATCCAAGATGGGCGCCATCACAAAATGGTAAATTACATATTGCGTTGGGGGTTTTTTAAATTTTTAATTTAATTCACTTGTTATTCTTATTAATATATATCTGTGAAAGAAATACAACTCCTGCGACTTTTTGCGAATGGTCACCTGATAAACTACCTGTCATCTGGCAGATACACTTTTTGCGATAGTCTTGTGTGCGTTTGAAAAAACTATCGTTTGTGTATAGTTAGACTTTACTATACGCAAAATCTATAAGTGAAACTAAGATTATAATAAAAAGCGATGATAAGTACAGGCATCTCGGAAATGGACCCTCGAATCATGCACATGCACACAATTTTACCTCGGTGCGAGTCGGCGCGGCCACTGACACTTGACACTTTCCGGCCCAGCAGGCCTTAGTTTGGTTATAGCAACGACAGCGCGCACCGTATCTTCCCTTATATGAAAATAGAAAATTATAAGATTTTTTTATGTGATGGTGTAGAGATGGATTGATGAGAGAGGTGTGATGTGTTTTAAGTGACGAGCAAGACGCTCTCCTGATGTTAAGAGATAACGCTGCCCATAATCAGTACGGTGCTACTTAGGATTAAACAATTAAGTGAAATTCTTGGAGCACTGCACCAACGCTTCTTACTCAAGAGTCATAAGATGTTAAGACTCTTTAGCCCAGTAATTTCACTAGCTACAGTGCCCTCCTACCGGAGCACAGTAATGTTTGTACATCACTGCTCAGGCGGTAGAATAACTGGCACTGTTGAGGTACCCACCTAGACGACCTCCGCAAAGGAAGTCTACCCCCGGTGAATAAATGTGTCTTTTCGTTACTGTTACTCTAGGTCCCAAAAAGATTGTATGTATGTAACTCTGTATTGAAATCAACTGTATCCTCATAGGTGACGAAGCTGCAGGGCCACATAGCCCGCGTGGGAGCACTAGCGTGGAACGGAGACATGCTGAGCTCCGGTTCGAGGGACCGCCATATACGGCAGAGGGACACTAGGACACCACGTGAGTATTTATTTATCATCATCATCATCACCATTATCATTAGGCTTTCTTTTCTTGGGCGTATCCAGCTTTTCATACAAGCAGACGGCCCGCCTGATGATTATACCTTTATTTTAGACAAACGTCACCAGTAGTGAAGCTGATGTATTGTTTCCCTATCCTTGTTGTATATATTTTGTTAGCCTGTAGACTGTAGGGTATATTCATATGGGTTTTTTCTTTTTCTACTGAGAATTTGCCCGACTATGGCTGCCTGGGTCTGGTTTCCGGCTATACCTTTTCCGCTTCTCGCGATCGCCCCAGTTTAATCATTAGCTCCTAAATCATCCATTAGCAAGTCAAGCCAGCTTGGGCCTGCCACGTGGCAGGACTTCTAATGCTTTAAATAAGCTTACATTATTGCCTGAAAATGATTTATTTATCTAGCCCAGGGTTGAGATTAATTTATATCTGGGGGCACTGCAATGCCCCCGTCAAGTCGAGCAAAAAAGCGGCACGGCCGTACCATCCTTTTCTGGAAGCAATTCAGACCATTGTCGACCCCCTATAACTTCGTTGTGGATAAAACTAGAAGCTTAAATTTATAGCAATTCGTTTTACGCTTTTACCCAAGTCTGTCCCCGCCAGTAGGGGAAGCTGGGTAACAATGAATAACGTTTTTTCTAACGCTAAAAATTACTATACTCTTTATATCTAGGAAATTATTTTTACACAAATACTATAGATACATTATCGAAGCACAAAGGGAGCACATAATTTGGACGCTAACTTCAATAATTACGACTCAGTGAGGCATTTAACAAAAAATGGGAAATTATTCATAGTTCCCCAGGACTGGGTCACTATGAATAACTGCTCGGGTAACAATGAACCAATGGGGTACAATGAATTTTAATGGAAATATGAGGCACAAAAAGTGAAAAAAACTTGAGTTTGTCTTTGAAAATAACTTTCTTTGAATAATTGAAGATCAAATTGTAATTAACTCTTAAGGCTGTAACATAAAAACTGCATTTATTCATCAAAAATATATTTTAAAATCAATCTCTTCTCAATTGTAATTTAAATCGTAATTAAAAGTATAAAAATCACGTTTTTACAAGCTTTTAGCTACTTTCACCTATCTGTTGTCTGTCTGCCTGTAATCAAATCTTTCAATTTAAATAATACCCACTTCCGCTTTCGATTGAGCTGAAATTTTGCGTGCAAATCGGATGACAATGCAATATTATTATGACATGGAGCTGATCTGATGATGGAGCTAGAAGGCTGGATCTGATGATGGCTATACAAACTCCGTAATTAATCGACGTAACCCCATCGAGTTTGGGCTTATTTGATTCGAACGACAATTTCTTGAAGAAAGTACTTATCATGGTTCTAGAATTATAAAAGCTTATTTTTTAAGTTATTTTTATTTTTATTTCACTTGTATACAACCTATGTCTAATAAATATATGGAAGGAATGCCTGACAGAGTATTGATTGACTGATCTATTAAAATCAAAGCCCAAACCGCGGAACTGATTGGGTTGAAATTTGAAGATGTTGAACATATCGACATAGTGTCGATATATGCCGTTGTCCGGCATCCCGAGGCTGACTCAAACTTCATTTATTCAAATAGGCTACAATAGAGCACATTTGCAAGTCAATTTTATATTTTTTTCAAATTTCAATGAATCCATTTCCAATTCATCTATTTGGCTACATTTTATAATTTTATCAGAGATAGAGCGTTGCGCAGCTTCGGATGTCTTCCGAATGTAGTTACGTGCCATTTTATATACCTAAATAATAAAGGATAAGATTCAAAAGTAAATAAGAACGAGGTAATTTTCATTGTACCCCATGCTTGTTTGGTATGGGGAACAATGAATAACCTATTCATTGTTACCCAGCGGCCGATTATTCATTGTTACCCAACGACCGTTTGACCAAACTAATTAAAAAAAATAATATTCTATCACGAGTATCAAAGTTGTAAAACAGAAAACACAAAATTAAAACATTACCGATCCCAAATTATCTATCAGAAAAATAAAAATTGAATCCAGAACTACGTGAAACACTTTTCAAAAAGTAGTGAAAATTTACTTTTGTTAATCATTGTTCCCCAATTTTCAGCAGCGGGTCTCTCTCCAACCACAGCTCAGTGTGGACTGGATTGAACGATTGGTATCACCCACGGCTCATTTCAGTTCATTCGGTGTGAGTGAATAACTAAAGCACAGATACTTATTGCAATTTATTCACTGTTCCCCATTATCCATTGTTACCCAGTTTCCCCTAACCATAATCCACGGTGATTGAAAAAAACTTTTAAGACTCAGATTAACTCCATCCACCAGAAAATTATGTTGATCGCTATCACACTCATGCAAAAATAAAACTGAGGATATTTGGCCATATTTTGGCAATAAGTGCAGATAAGTGTATTTTGGCATTAAGTGCAGAGTGAGTGCTCTTAAAAGTGGCTTAGCCGCTAAGCTGGATTGCTAAGACGTGTTTAGTGCTTAAGTTTTATGTTTAGAGAAAATATATACAATACAGTGTCAACACAAGCCTTTGAGACATGTTTGAACTTGCCTCGGCGCACGTTTTTGGCAATAAAACTTATTATAATTAAATTTGGTCCAGTCTTAAGCTGTCTTCACATTGGGCGTGCGTGACTCTCGAGCGTGTGTCCGACGACTTACTAATGTGATATGTGGAGTAGCCTTAAAATATCTTTTCACCATATAAAAGTTACATAAGTTAAGTGGAACATGGTATACAAGTGGTCTATTCCCGGATAAAAAAAAAATAGGGGAATTTTCTTTGGTGCTAGAAATAAAATCTTTAATGTCATTTCTTCAGTCATAAATATTATGTCTCAGTGCAAACTCTTGTTCGTTGAAATCAAAGTATACAACATTACATAGAAGTGATTTCATTTATACTGAAATGAGGCATTCGTAGTATGCCAAATTCAACATACCACCACATTCCACATAAACGCACATACTGTGGAAAAATTGTACTAAGACCAATATGTCATATGTTTTTTTATGCACATACGTGTAAGTACAAGCGACTAGGCTTACTAAGGGTGACTCATTTATTATTTCAACAAAATCTTTCTAGTAAAACTACTAGACGACCAAACAGTCGTCCATGGATCTGAACATAAGGAGTATAAATCAAATGTAGTCAAATCTAGTTCGCGTTGTCGCCTACGCGAATAAACACTGCATCTTGCAGCACAAGAGGTCGACGACTTATGCTTCAAACTTTAAACAATTTATTCTTTTATGGCAACATTAGGTACATAGGCGTACCCAGGGGGGGGCAGGGGGGGGCAGCTGCCCCCCCCTGGAAATCGAATTTCTTGAATCTGTAGAATAGAAAAAAAATTTTTTGGCGCTCGCAATAAGCAGGTCACACACGTTTCATAGTAAGGACTATATTTTTTTAGCTTTTTAGTAAGAATATTACGTTTTTCACCACTCGGAGCATATTAAGTGCAAGTTCGTAGGTGATCGTGGTCAGAAATATTGTATTTTCTTGTCGTTATACTATTTTACGTTCGTACACTCTTCATAAACAAGATTTTGAAATTTTCTCGGTTCACAGCAAACTACTCGCACACTTATTAGTAAGAATGTTTAAGTTTCTTGCAGCTCGGAACGAACTAAGCACACCTTTTGTAGTCAGAAATATTAAAAATACTCGGCGCTTGCAGCAAGCTGTACGCGTTCTTATAAGTGAAAATATAAGATGGTAACCGTGGATATTTTTCAACACACTAAAACTAAATTCAGGAATGAAGTGCTCAATGTCCTAAATATGCATGCTTAATTATTAGTGCTTACTAACTTATTTCCAAGTGGGCGCATAATGTTGTTAGTAACTTAGTACTTTTAGTATGAACTAAATAAATAGCAACTTAAGATCGAGACTGTCCTATATGTATAATACTATAAAATAAAAATCCGTATTGGCTGTATGTTACGTTAAGAAAAATGTTTAAACTATGTTAATTAAGAGCTGTGGATTTTGTAAATAAATAAAATAAAAATAAAATATTTAAATTTCTAACCGCTCAGACAAAGATAACCGCACTCTTTTCGTTGACCAAAACATATTTTTTTCTCGGCGCTTGCAACATGCTACCGCTCGGAGAAACTTTACTACACTGTTTACGTTGTCAAAAATATAAAATTTTCTTGGCGCTCGCAGCAAGCTGCTCGCGCTATTTTAAGGATTTTTTTTTAATTTTCCTACCGCTCAGAACAAGTTAACAGCACGTTTTTAGTTGTTATTATTATTTTTTTCTTGGCACTCGTAGCAAGCTGCTCGCGCTATTTTAAGGAAGGATAAGTATTTTATTTTTCCTACCGTTCGAAGCGAGTTAACTGGACTCTTTTCGCTGTCGAAAATATAAAATTTTCTCGGCGCTCGCAGCAGGCTGCTCGCGCTATTTTAAGGAATAATATTTTATTTTTTCCTACCGCTCGGAGCAAGTTAACAGCACTTTTTTCTTGTAAAAAATATAAAATTTTCTCGGCGCTCGCAGCAAGCTGCTCGCGCTTTTTTAAAAAAAATATATTTCTGTGTGAGCTAAAAGCAAAGCATGGCACACCTTTTAAATAGGTATCTGCTCAACGTTAAAACATGATATACATACAGGCATAAAGTTCAAGTTCGGTAAAAAAAATTGAGTTCGTCCTTGCTTGCCCCCCCCTGGATCAGAAGCTGGGTACGCCCATGATTAGGTACCTACAAAAAATTAATTCTATTTTATTTTGTATATAATTTTGGATGTGTATTTGTTACAACTTCACGCCAAAACTTCATACCTTCTACCTACTCGTATGTTGGTCTGATTGATCCCTTAGTAACTATAGGATGTGTCCTGCGGTAATTCCTATAGTAACTTATATTCTGGAATATAATTTTTATATCTTTTCGGAAATTGTGCAATATAATATTTTGGTAGTTTTCTAGCTCGCACTGCGGTCAACTGTAAAGTGTGTATTACATTTATTTATTACATAAAGACCATCATTTTAAACATCTTAATAATATCTCATCGACATAAGTAAAACTGTGATCTACAACTAGTATCCCATAAATGCGTCATTCGGTGAAAACAGAACATTAAAAAAGTATCGACACCCGACCCGCCAATATTTATTTAAAGTTTTAAAGATTATTTATAATATAATATTTTTTATCGTTTTTGTCTGGTTTTCCGTCTGGCAAGATTATAAAGGTGTTCTACAGCGATATACATCGTTTAATACTATTATGCTAATTATTATCGCGAGCCAGTTTTTGTTCAGTTAATAATACTTTAGGAATTTTATAAAATATAGTTTTTATAATACCGGTAGCGATGCAAACTTCACGGTCCTCTTGTATTCTATCTAAAGCAGATAATTTGTAGTTTTCGCCTCTGGCGTGTGGGCAGCGCATATTTTATGCAATCTCTTGATTAATTTAATTATTAAGTCTTTAAAATGACACGACACGACGTAAATATTCGTCGGGTTTTATTGAGTGTTTGTTTTGCGGTTTTTATAGTCGGTGAATTGAGATTTTTCGAACAGAAGCGAAAATCAAATAAGAATCTCCTAGAACAGATTGGCGCAAAAGTGCCACGTGCCAATATATTGGCACGTGGCATTTTCATTTTATAATATGTAAAATTTATTTATGAAATTGAACACCTTTGGCATAATACCCTCCAAGTTTATAGGCTTAATTCACACCGAGATGGCACTGATTAGTCTGTATTGTTTTTCAATTTTATGTTTTGAGATCATGTAAATATTTCTCCTGTATAATTAACTAAGAGAAGTCGTTAAATCATGCCAAGCCCTTTGCAACATCTCTAATATTACAACATTATACTTACCTCCCTCTATATGGATTGGCAATGATAACACTTAGACTGATCTTTTCAGTAGGAAAGTTTCTTTTTCATTACTTTAGCAATATCTATTGCTGGTTTCTACTTTTCTTCTACTTTTCCAGCTTGCTTGGTCTTGGGAATTCTCTATTCCCTATATGCAGTACCCCAATTATATGATGACGGGAGTATTATTGTTATTATATTTAGCCTAGACTGTCCCACTGCTGGGCAAAGGCCTTCCCCAAATTCCTCCATTCCTTTCGATCTAGCGCTGCCTCTTGCCAGCCCTCCAACATACAAGATCAAGATCAAGTCGTCACGTCATAAATGTACTAATTTATTTGTCTATTAGACTAACTATTAGAACTAACAAAGTTGCACGCACAGTAACGCCAAAAACGATGAAATATGCTACACTCTAAAGGTCAACTATAGATTCAACCCGTGTATACTCGTACTAATAAGCTGCGTCCAGTAGTTTTAAAAAGTCCGCTGAAAAGTAGCCTACGTGATATTCTTTTAGGGTCTGGGCTACCTTCATATACATAAATTTCAGCTCAATCCAGAGTGTCGTTACCGCTGTTTAGGCGTGAAATAGTAACAAAATAACGAACATCAATCCATACGAACTTTGGCATTTATAATATAAGTAGGATTTATTTATCAACTCAAAAGGATTATGATCCCAATTATTATTATTTTAATCATCCAAATTCAAGATAGCGCCACACTTGCACCATAATTCGTCGTCATCAGGGGAACGCCCTCTAAAATAGAAATATAATAAAAATAAAACACCGGTATAATCGCATTTACATTTGAATATTTAATTTGGAAGTGTTGCCATGTGGAATGTTATTTTTTTTTTATTTCCAGCTGTGCAGTCGTCTCGGGTGCTTCAAGGCCATAGACAAGAAGTGTGCGGCCTTAAGTGGTCGCCAGACGGCCAGTCGCTGGCGTCAGGCGGGAATGATAACAAACTCTTCGTATGGTCTATGGTAATTATACTTTTTTTAAAATTTATTTATTAGCAATGACGTCAATAGGAGTAGGATTAATTTAAAAAAAAGTTAATATTTTTGAAGGCAATCACAATGCTGGTACGTTTTGTAGGGGAAGGCAGCAGGCAGTATTTGTAATAAATGTGTGTATCTTTATTGAGAAAAACAAACTAACAATACTACAGCAGTAAAGAACTCTTTTATTAACCACAGATCGGCCAAATGATCTTTAGTTTAAAATTCCAAATAATTGAAGAGGAATTGTTGAGGACAAAAATGACTATTGAATATCAATAAAAGCTTGAGAAGAAGAATAACTAATTGCTATTTAATTACCCTATAAATATTTTTTTATGCGTGAAATTCATCCCAGTCTTGATTTTTCAATAATAAACAACATCGCAAAAATGCAGTCTCCAAAAATCAATAAAATTCATAAAAAAAACGTGATATTAGAACCATCGAGCAATAACAGGCGAAATGGATCAAGTTTATACAAAATAATGGTAATTTAATACTCTCATTTGCAAATTGCAATTCCCGATCTGGTTTCACGATGTTACTTAATTTATTAATTTGAATTTCTTGATGTTCGTTTTGATTTCATAAAAAAATATCCACTATTAAAAAGTTATGTAAAAAACTATGATTAGAGAGTTGTAGGTAGGTACATTTGAATTATATTACTGGATATTTTGGGCTTCTATTTAAATAAAATATTAAAATCACGTTCGAGTACCTACTTTCTTTTCTACTTTTAAATGTTTTAGGGCGAAAGAACCATAATATATTATACGATGGACACAGAACAACACACACATGAACAACACACACATGAACATGATTTAAGATGATCCTGTGTCCCATAATAAATATTCCAATGCATCCCTAGCGATCCAAGATACCATCTTATTTGATTTTTGGAGTGAAATCAGTTATACGGCTTTACTTTCGTCTAAAAATCCTATATTTTCGTCTGTTTCAAATAAACAAAAGTATTATGAAAAACTTTAAACATTCTAGCTCCATTATGTGGCGCAATGTCAAATTCTCAAATAAAAGAAAATGTCAAAAGCACTTTTCGAAGGAAATTTTGACACTGTGCCCGAATATATCCGCGAAGTGGAGCGGGTTATACATATTAGTTTTTATGTGTAACAATATGTGGTTTTGTGGGAAACTGTGTTAACCGTTGATTGTGGTCTAGTAATTATTGTCTCTGATAACGTGCAAAACTTCCGGAGTTACATGAGAACTTAGTTACTTATAATAATAGTATAGGTACAAAATTCATATAAAATACTAATTTTATCAGCTTGGTCTAGTAAATCATATTTATCTGCACCATATAGGGTAACTGTTAAATTAACCTGTTCTGATGGATTAAAAAACCTCAGTTATCGTTATTATTGTGTGTAATAATACGCTAATTTGATAAAAGATTTGAAAACGAACGGCTAGACTAAACTAAAGTATACTGCATCATAATATTATGGAACATCAACCTAATCTAATCAACTCAATAATGAACTTTTTATAAAAACAACTTTTAATTATTAGTGGAGATAAATTTGTGATTGCAAAAACTTTATTATACTAGTATTTCATTTGGTGTGCGATATAATAACTTTAGGAATACCTAAATTTCCTCGTGTAAAACTCTGTCAACTTAATTAGCCGTCGTGACTGTCGGCTCACCATTGTCACGAGACACAATTAAGAAAAACAAGTACAAAGTCGCCACTAAAAAGTCCAATCACACCTGCACCAAAATACAAGGCACGTGGCAATCTATCACAACTTGTTTTCAGCAACGAATAATAATAAGCAACATGTAATGCAAATGTATAATTTAATCTGATTATTGATTTCAGAATACATTATTGCGGTCATAGCACTTATGAATACCTATATTCTAGCATTTAATAGGTGTTTAACGCAAAAACATATTTTTAATTTTATATTCCGCGTATCGCCGACCGTGTCGTAGTACACATTTGAATTTTAGATTTAGGATGCATCTATACTGTTTGCTTTTTGTGGAAGACAGACAGAAAAAGGGGCTCCAATGACTACTCTTGGCCCCGTGTTTTCATTCAATGTAACGTAAATGCAACTGCCCAAAGCGCTGCGTCTCCTTTGGCTTGTCTTCCATCTAACAATAGCTCCGGTGGCTCAATGGCTATTAAGGTGCTTTTTAATAAAGCCTGAGAGGATTTTATGCTGCATGTATTTTAAGTTTCATTTGACCCCATCGTCGATATTATATATCACCAAATGCGGCACTACATTTAATGATTGTTAATTTATTCGTTTTGCGTATTTCTACCAACTATTTGTTATGGAGAGCAAAAGAAAGAGACCGATATATGTAGTTCCCAATATAGCAAGGTATAGTGGTAGGCAAGCCACACCACTCGTAGAACGGAGAACTGTTGGAAAAAAAGGATTCATGTGGCAGCCTTCCAGCTGATGAGTGGGTGTCTTCATGTGGAGTAACGATAACAAACTTTTTTAGCTGCCAGCAATGTTTTGTGTTGTAAAAATCAACTAAAATGTTGTCAGCGGATGACTTCTAGCATTTAGATACGTTTACCAAAACTATCAGCTGTGTAGACCCACCTTTACGATGCACGCCGAAATGCCACTCGAGATTCGAGGTCTATAATTAATTTTTATGTCGTCGAGATTCGCGAAATAAATGGGCATCGATCAGTAGATAATTTATATTTTATTAGTATTTCTTTATCATTATTTTTTAGTAGAAAACAAAGTTGCTATTTCTGTCACAGTGTGTATCAAGTAATATTAATCAACATTACATGATTTTTCACTTACAATCTGCAACTGTTGAGGGAGATTTTATCAGTAGAGATTAATCGTTTCAACGTGTGTTTTGATTTCTTTAGAGTTATGTAATTAGTGCAGAAATAGAGGATTATATTATCAACGAAAGTTCACTTCTTTCATGATTAAATTCATGTCAAAGAAACTTCAAGGCTCGCTGTCATATTTCATTAAATTTTTTAAAAAGACAGCAACACGTGTGCAACGTCAAAGCAATTTGAGTACAGAATTATCAGAGAAAATGCTTGATTATTCCGCAATGGAAATTGTATTCCAGTATGATTTTTGCACACAATTATATACGACTAGCTGCGCCCTCTATAGCTATCTCTATACCAAATTTCAGCTCAATCGGTCCATTCGTTTAGGCGTGAAAGAGTAACAAACATACATCCATTCTTACAAACTTTCACGTTTATAATATTAGTAGGATATGACCGTAATGAACATGTATAGTTTCTAAAAATAAATATGCTTACTACTATAATTGGAAAATATACAGCAACTGGCAGTTCAATAGGGCACTTTCATATAGCAACACTTTCAATAGGGGACTGGATGCAAGGCTCTGCCGATTTCCAATCCCCCGTCACAAAGACGATGCGGGAGTGTCGCCGGGTTGTTTTAGTGGGTATAGCCGTGCAGTCGCTTTGCACTGGGAGTCCCACATAACCCTCCCACACCCCCGTATGGGAGGATATGCGTAATGCATTTTTTCCCGGCGAAAACAACAAAAATATATACTTTTAATAGCCCATGCGGACCAATAACATCCTGCCTATTTGTCCTCAGCACTCAACATCTCCAGTGCAAACGTACTCGTCGCACGTTGCCGCAGTGAAGGCCATCGCTTGGTCCCCGCACCAACACGGCCTGCTGGCGTCAGGCGGCGGGACAGCCGACAGATGCATCCGGTTCTGGAACACGCTCACCTCGCAACCGATGCAGTGCGTCGACACCGGTATGTACTCCATCATCATCATCATCATCATCACCATCACCATCATCAAGTTCGCCTGGACGCTACCGTGTTTCGGAAGGCACGTATAACTGTGGGTCCCGGCTGTTTCCTATAAGATATGTAGGAGGCAGTCGTTAGGTCATATTGCAGGCGTTGTAGTAATCTCGGCGACCTGAAACTGCTACATATAGGTTGGCAACACAACCTTTGAACTGTGATTTGACTCTGACAGTGTAAGTAGGGTAACCTGTTCTGTTGGAGTATAAACCCCAATTATTTATTTTATTATTATCATCATCATCATCATATCACTTATTAACGAGGTTTTGTTGATGTTAAGCCAATCGACCATTGGCGTACGCAGTTTTAGTTATTAAAGCAGCGTATTCTAATTTCATATTTCGAGAAAGGTTGTAAAGTTTGTTGAGTGCCGTTGCTTGCGAGGCCTCTATGTCCGTCCACCCGAAGACTTATACATTAGTAGTCTTATAGTCTTCAGTCTGTTGACGATATTATTCAAATAAGAACTGCGAAAAAATATTTTAACCTGATAATACTTACCGTTTTGCTTGATGGATGACGCTCACAGTAATTACTAAAAAAATAATATTAATGATCGAATTTAATCTCCAAATTTCTGCTTTAATAATTTAATAATAATATAAAATATCCTTAATTTAATCCAATTAGGAAAATCCAAATATAAATATGTATAAAATATCTAATGACGCATTTAAATAAATCATCTAAATTCCATAAATTATGTATTTCAAGTACATTTAAAGAACGTCCTTATTATTGGTTTAATTTGTATAAAATTAGAGATACATATTTATAACTATTTTAGTATTTTTGTGCGAGTGTCCTTGTAATTACTCATTGCAACGACCTATTGATGTTGTTTTAACAGGAATCTAATGCAATATATTATAACGAAATATACTATTATAAAATTAGCCAATACATACATAATGTTATGCTTCCCGATGAGATACAACAAATTATCCCTTGAAGATATGGAAGTTCTTAAAAGTTGCGGATTTAAGGGGTGAATTATATAGTTCAAATGGACGTCACAATAGATCAGCAATAGTCGAAGCGGCAAAAACCCTTAATTTAGCCAATAAATAAAAGATATAGAATAAAGAAACCTCTGCATGATAAATCAGCTGGTGCTATTCAAACTTACAATAAATTATGTAACTATGATAAATATTAAATCACATACAAAAATTTCTTTCTAATTTCTTTGCGACTGAACGGTGTAGTCTTAAAATAGAACTAAATAATTGTAAAATTGACTTGGAAAAGAGTTCCATTGCAGCCTATTTGAATAAATGAATTGTGAATTCGAATGGTTTAATATTTTGTATGACATCGTTAGGTATAACCCTCCTGGAAGATGGCTTCTAGGACGATACTAGCTAGATAGGACGATCTAGGTAGATTGTTAAAATAGAAAGTATGTAAAATTGACTTGCAAAAGTGCTTCATTGCAGCCTATTTGAAAAATGAATTTTGAATTTGAATGGTTTAATATTTTATACGATATCGTTAGGGATAACCCTGGAAGATAGCTTGTAGGACGACACTAATTAACTCCTTTAATTCCAGGCTCTCAAGTGTGCAACCTGGCGTGGTCAAAACACTCGAGTGAGCTCGTCTCCACGCACGGATACTCACAGAACCAGATACTGGTGTGGAAATATCCCTCGCTCACACAGGTAATGTACTTTTTCATCATTATTTACGCGTTTTCTCGCTCAGGTGGGATGAAACGTTACGTGTTTGCGTTTAAATCATAATTAACCCACAGCGCAGTTCAAGTAGTTTCCATTAATTTATAATAGTTTAATAATTTATTTAGCCCCTCTAAATGGTAGGACTATTATATTTGAAGCTGTCATTGATTTTTGGAAAATTACTGCCCTATAAAAAGACGGTTATTCGCTGCAACGTGGTCATATTGATTCTTACCTGAAGTTGCCATCCATATAATCAACTTTTCTTTGTAGCGTTGGTCCGCCTTATAAGCCGTAGGTCCTGGGTTCAAATCTCAGTGTGCCAAAGATTTTCGCCTGGACGCTACGGTGTCTCGAAAGGCACGTAAAACTGTGGGTCCCGGCTGTTTCCTATATAATATGTAGGAGGCAGTCGTTAGGTCATGTTGCAGGCACAGTAGTAATCTCGGCGACCTGAAACTGCAACATATAGGTTGGCCTCACAACCTATAAATAGTGATTTGACTCTGACAGTGTAAGTAGGGCAACCTGTTCTGTTGGAGTATAAACCTCATTTATTATTATTATTTTGTATATCTACGATATATTATCTAAAAATAAGTCTTATTATTCCAGGTGGCCAAGTTAACAGGACATTCCTACAGAGTCCTATACCTTGCATTGTCTCCGGACGGCGAGGCAATAGTGACGGGCGCAGGCGACGAAACGCTGCGATTCTGGAACGTTTTCTCCAAGACGCCCTCACACAAAGAAAATAAGAGCGTGTTGAATCTTTATACTGCACTTAGATAAAGCGAAAAAAAAAACTTTTCAAAATTGTCTATGGCCAATATGCGACGGTTTGGCAACTCTAAAGTGCATTAAAACAGCAAGTGTTGCTAGCAAAGTGTCTTCAGTCAACTAGCAAAGACTTATCAGTGTTGCCAAAAAAGGTGTTCTAAAAAAATATCTGTGTTGCTAGTACCTAAATAACAAAGACAAAAGTGTTTAAAGCCAACATGTAAAAACTTTTACTGTGTTGCTAGTGGTGTGTTGCCAACGTAAAATAAATAAAATGTGAGATGTCATTGGGACGTCGTAAATTCTCGTAAAATTACTGAAAGTAAATTAGATTTATTATTAGAATTTTCGCATACGAGGCGTAGTTGTAACAACTTTGTCGCTTATGTCATTTTTTGTCACTTGAAAATTTAAGAAAGTAGACAAAAGTGATAATGAAATTAAGATACGCCATGTATGCGAATATAAAGCCCACCATACACGGTCGACGAATATACCATCAGTCACACTAGTGCGACAAACATATGGTCAAAGTCGACTGTATGTGGTTGGCTTAAATTTCGGTTATAAAATGGAATATCATTTTGAATCGTCCCAAGGTTGATTTATAAATGTGTTATATTAATTTTTAGTTTATATTTACATTATTTTTGTAAATATTAGTTTATTTATTGAAAGTTGCAGAAGCAACTCAAAACTTATTCGATGTCGCCGATTTAAGTAATTTAGTTTTGTGATATGTTTTACTGCCTACTGTAGTTTATTTAAAAATCAACGATTTTAACTGCGGAAAACACGTATCTTGCATTTTTTAAGACAATAAAATATGTCTTGTACGTTCTTAGACATCATAATTTGATACGCCTTGTTTTTTAAATTCGTCCCGCGGTTAAATTGTTAGGTGGTCTTCGGTGGACGACTACATACAGTAAGCAAAAGATTTCTATTTAATCGAAAATGGATCTCTGCAACTTCATTAAGTTTGGCAGTTGGTTTTGAAGACAAAGTAATTTTTTGGAGTAACTGGCCTTTTAGAGATAACTGCGGGTCGCAACTTTCTGTAAAATTAATTTAATTATTTGAAAACTGACTTTTTCATACAAAGTTGTGCCAACCGAAGAATCTTTTCTTTCTGTTGTTGAAATCGAAACGTTTTGTCGATTGCAGTAACTTTTTATATAATGAAAAAGCCAGTTTTCAGGAAGTTGTCACCCATAGGTTTAGTTGCCAGTTGATACAAAGTTATTTTGTTTGTAAAGTAATATATAAAGCCTAATGATTTATATATTAATTACCATATTATAGAAATCAGATTTGTATTTGGCCACCAAATTGCACTTTTACAGTAACCCTTGTGGTAGAATTTCGTATTAATTCCTGGTTCCTATATTTCTAAAACTATGATTTTGCTTAGAAAATGTAGGATTTTCTATAAGCTGATAATATTTGGCTATAAAAAATGAACTGGTTATACATAAATTTGTCACAAAATAGTTCAAATGTCCAAAACTTGTCCAATTAAAATTAATGTTTGAACGTAAATCACTGAACTGCAGGTAACATGTATTTTTCAAGCTTTTTAGATAAATATACACGGGTTTTGTGTATAAATATATATACATCATTATTGCATTTTTATGTTAATTTCTTGTGACTTTGAAGAGTTAATTTCTTATGGATATATCTAAAATATTGCCTACAATGCTTTTATTTTGGAAAGTCGTTATACTAGAGCTATAAATAAACTGATTTTGCTAGATTTGAAGCAAAAAAGCTATACAAGTTTAAATTATTACAATATTTTGGTATTTTCTTTAAAGATTAAAAATAAAAGAGGCAATGACTAAGTCCCAAGTTTAGTAGATTTATTTTTATTAATGACCTAAAACTCTTTAAAAAATCAATTATTATTACGACCAATCTATACTTAGTATCGAGTCTAGATTCGGACTAAAAACTTCCTAAAATTAAGTTGTGATTGACTAAAATAATAACCAAATTGATTTTTGTTTGTTTCAGTTAATTTTGCTTTTGTTCGTTAGAAAGGGATAGTTGTATCGTGCGTCTCTTTCTTTCAAATTTAAGAGCAACTCTAGGGGTGTCGCGTATTTTTATGGTAGGTATAAAATAACTCTTTTAAAATAAAAAACAAGGATTTAAATTTAAAAATACTTGTATGAATTTTATATTTAAGTAACCCGGCATTTAATAGCTATCGAAATTAGTGATTAAATTATTTAGTTAGTATTTAAAATTATGTACTACTATACTGTCCTAGATGTGCTATTTTTTGTAATTAAGAGGTACCTGTGATCTCAATTTCGACCATTTAACTAATTAACTCGGGCTTGTATTTATTAGATTTTTTAAATTGTTTAGATTATGATATTGTGTACATTGTACATGTTTGTAGTGATTCTATTTTGTTTATATAAACTGTCATCCATTAGGTGACTGTTTGTAATATAATAATATGTTGTTGACACTTTACAATGTGTTAAAACTATAATTTGGCAGTTCTTAGTAGTCATATACTAATAGCTGCCAAATAATAGTTTATTGTGATCAGTCAACATTTAATATGGGCCAGTCTTATGCATGTCTACCCTAATCTCGCTGTCGAGTCAAACAAATGATTATAATTATTGACGAGAATGGTTGGTATAATGCCATCCATTCTCAAAATGTTTGGGATGATAATTTAATATGACAGCAAGACAAGGCTCCGGATACTCCGTGCTAGGCCCCTTAGGCCGCCCCCACATTGGGTGACAGCGACTGTCGACATCGCCGCGACATGACACCTCGGCGTTGTCGCGGCTCTCTGGCGACCGTGAATCGTAATATTGTTGCGATTCTGTTACGACTTGCACTACCCGTTCAGAAGTCGCTTTCGCCACTTATGGGGTGGGCCTTATAATTGAGAAATCTTTGTTTGATAGTTGCCATAGATTATAAAATTGTTGTTCCTATGCAGCTGTTTTCCATTATCTTTAATTTTTAAGTAAAAATATTATTTAATAGACAAAAAATTATCACTACGATCATCTTAAACGAATGTTTTCTATATATTTTGTATTATTTTATATTTTGTATATATCTTCTTATATTGTAATTTTTTGTAAGTTTCACACATTTTGAAGTCATTTCACAAAGTATTCCTTCGGAAAAGTTTTGTTCCATAAGTGAAATTATTTCGAAAATATGTGTAATACATTTTTGGAATTGTGCAATGTAGAATAATAACACATAGCATATTAATTGTAAGTTCATATTATAAACCTATTTATTTAATTTACAGTGACGTGCAAAAAAATTCGCACACAAGAACAATAAACCACTCGCATAGTACCTTTTTTCAAAAAGTCTCGCTCTGCCTAAGTCTAATAATTCCAATTAGTTTTGAAAAATGCTTTTATTATTAAGACGATAAAACTTATTATACTTTTTTCGTTTTTGTTACTTATAATCAAATTCACGACAACATACATAAAGCGTAAAATCGATTCACTTGAATTCGATAAAACATCCGTGTTGTCGTGAAAATTAATTTGAAAAACATTACCAATTTATATTTTCATTACATTTATATTTAAATTACGTACAATCGGTGTGAAAAATACGTTGTGTCTTTTCGATTGTATGGTAGTCATAGGTGTATAAGGTTTTTTTTTATCCGATTGTACCAATTAAAAATCTGTTAATTTAAAAAAGTCATAGTTCTTTCAATACACGAATGCGCGCGGACTATCATTGTGTTTATAAGTATTAATGTATTTGTGTGCGGTCATTGGCCACACACTTACACAATGTGTATTTATATGAATATGAGATGTAAACCCCGCGCCTTCGTACATTGCAACGACTATGCTTTGAAAAATACTAAAATAATTATAATCTATGTTAAGTCAGTTATTGTTCTTGGCCAATATTTTTGCCGCGCACTGTACCCTGTACATTTCTTATGAAAGTTATTATATTTACTTTTCTATTCTTAATTTCCTTATCTTTTCTAGTAAGTCGTTTATCTCCATTTTTAGTACTTTAATTATGTGTAATTAACTACAGAGAACTTTATTATTTATATGTAAAGAGATATATAATATATTTAACTTTTGTAAAAATAGACTGATATAATTTACATTTTGTTCTAAGTTTGTATTTTAATTTCAATAAACGTTTTGTGTGATATATGGAAACGGGTGTTTTTATTTTGGAAACAAATTTAATAAAACAAAGGTTGTGTTATAGGCCAGTCAATCATGAATATTCTTACTATTGACGACAAATATTTCCTAATTAAGTGATGATGATGATAGTAAATTATATAAAATCCCTCACTTATTCGGCTGGCCTTATTTTATTCGATACCTATTTAGAAAAATCTCTATCCAAAGAATGTTGAGCATAACATTGCTCTTTCGCAGAGAAAGACGAATGGCGACGCGCTATCGAGTTCTTGTAAATTAGTGTACGCAATGCTTCCTTTGAATTTCTGAGGTATACGTACACGTTTTGTTTAGAAATAGCCGCGAATACTCTAGAATAGATGTCGAGGTAGTCCGAAGCAGCTAAGCCTAATAGGAGGAGTAATTCTGCTTCTTGGTTGAGTTCTTCGTCGCCGCTCATCTTGACGATCGCATAAACTAAAGTGTCGCACACGCAGCTCTGCGCTTTGCAGAGGTAGTCCACCCATTGGTTGGTCATTACTTTCTTTATCTGGAAATGTTACATGGGATTGTAAATTTATAACACTAAACTTCCGCGATATAAATTCACATTAATTTTATTAGTCGGAGTCGGGAGGGACAAGGGACTCGGGAATTATCAAGTACCTAGGTGTTTAATGCTAGAAACACAAAACTTTTTATCAAGTGAGGGTAGACGTAACTACCTTGTCGACGCCGCAGGACTCACTCTCCAGTATTCACGCGACCACGGCTCGTGTACCTAACTGAGTCGAAACGTCGTGGGTGGTTTTAAAATGTTTTTTGTAAAACTAGCATTTTATTTTGTTCACTGTGTCACTGACATAAGCAGACGGCACGCCTGATCGTGATCTTTTTATTGTTGTAGACGTCCGTAGTCCGCAACACCCAGCGAGTTCTTAATAAATCTTAATTGGTACCTAAGTATTTTTTTTTCATATTATTCAAAATATTGATTCAAATAGTCCTAAAAATCGATTCCTAGCATCGGTCCTGCGGCTGCGTACGTAACATGAGTCTTAAAATGTCTTAATTGTGTTAGAGATTATTTTTGCTCAAGGTAGCTTAATCTTTCTGGTATCAAGGAACTCACTCTTTGAATCTTCTTTATAGAAGCTTCGAAAACGCAGTTCACCTCGGCCATCGTTTCCTCAGGATGTTTGCTGATATTGTCCATCAATTTCAATACTAAGTCATCGTATTTTTTATTGTATGCGTCCCTGAAATATAAAGGTCATCTAAGGTCACAAATTTCAGAACTGGGTAGTTTGAACAATTTTTTTTTAATGTTAGTCATAACGCAAATATACCAGACTTCCTGATATTGAGCCTACCTACGTCACAGGAGGTATGGCTTACGCGGTGTCGATCATTGCCGATTTATCGTCGGTCAGGAAGGCAGGGTTACCTAATATCTCTACTCCCTAACTTTTTTATACAACTATGTAAGAAGACGAGCAAGACGCTCTCCTGATGGTAAAAGATAACGCTCCCCATAGATACATAGAATTAAGAGACATAAGATGTTAAGACTCTTCAGCCCAGTAATTTCACTAGCTACAGTGCCCTCCTACCAAAGCACAGTAATGTTTGCCTACACTGCTTAGGCGGTAGAATAACTGGCACTGTTGGGGTACCCACCTAGTCGACCTCCTGCATAGGAAGTCTACCCCCGGTAAACCCTACCGGTCCTCTAGTTAAGCAATTTATATAGTATCAGTTCGGCAGTTGGTTCGCTTTTATAAATTACGAGTGTAAGGTACTTACCAGCCATTTTGGGATACCTCTTGAGTTAGGCCTTCTATAACGTGAACTACTGCAATGTATTTGTATCTCGGATCGTTTTTAGGAGTGTTTTCATCGATTGAACTGAAAATAATATAAAATTACAAATATTTAACACACTTTTAAGTTGAGGCTAATTTTAAAGGCATACTATTTTATCTATGTTAATCTCTAAGGTATTCTGAGCCTCTGGTACATTGTATTTATTGTCAGTAAGTCTAGTCTAGGTACCTACTATTTCCTGAAATAAATGGTTTTTTTCAAGTGTTGAAATAAATTATTTAATTTTTGAACTTACAAATGCATCTTGATATTGGCCATGGCGTCTTCGAGTTCACTGAGTGACTGGAAGTAGGATGGAGGTTTCCAAAGTTTTGGATTACTCGGTAGCGCCAGTCCTGCTGTAAAGCGTCCTTGGACATCCTGCCACGTCGTCAATGACGGCTGTTTAGACTTCGCTAAAGCAGGATTATTGTTCGGAAGAAGCAAGTTCTTCAAATTGTCATCATCTATCTCGGTCTGCTCATGATAAGGAGTAGACTGTTTTAATACTGTTTTTGATTTCTCCCAGACTGATCCTGGGTTTTGGTTCTGGGTTAAGATGTTAGATTGTTCTGGTTGTGATTGCTGAGGACTTAAATTCGAAAGTATGACGTTTCTTACTTTATTCCAGTTGGTTGCAGCATGTGCTGATTGTGGATAATACGATTGGAGATACGAATTCGAATGGGAATTGATCATTTGTGGGAGAACCGCGCCTTTTCCTAAATTCAAAGGTGATTGTTCTGAATTGAAAGGTGTCTGATTTTGCACGTTCTTAAAGTTCGTTTGTGTTTTTGTAACAGACTGTATCTTGGCGGGTTGACTGTTTTGTGGTTCTTCGCGGTTTTCTGGTGGAAACCACCAGTCTTGTACGGGCCGGCTTCGGAGGTCAGCCTGTGGGTCTTCGCTGCCAGGTTCTTGAATTGCTACGCGAGGGGTGGATGAGGACTCCGCGTGAATCATACACGCGTATGTAAGAATGAGAAATGTTCGAAACATCGTGGATCTGGGAAATCGTAAAATTATAATAAAGATAGGGTAATTTCGCCGGTTTTCCGGCCAGCGTTAGTTTGCGGCCAATCGGAGACTTAGCTTTAGAAATTCTTAGAAAACAAGACGTCTATCTCTATTTTTCAAATAAAATTTAGTCCTTGACAGAGAGGGATAGACGGCTAATCCTTGTCAACATATAACGATCGTATAGCATTATCAGAATTGTAACAAATCACTGTTGATTTTTGTGTCTACACTAAGCGTGTTTAGTTTTGTACAAAATTACAAAAAAAATAGTGAGCACGTGATGCATTTGGAGTAAGTATTTCATGATATATCCATGTATTACTGAGTGATAGTGTTTAAACTGCTTTAATAATAGATTTTTAACGTATTTTAACAATTTTTTAAACAAAATTATGTAAAAATACGTAAAATAATGAGTGGTCGCGAACTAAAATATAATTATAAATGAAATTTTAGTTTGCGGCCATATGGTCGCAAACTGACTACTCGGTTTACTTTTTTATTTCTTTCTGGTTACCATAATATTGAAGGTATTATAATTCAGTTAACCTTTTTCACATTTGCTAAATGGCTTCTTTGGTTTCATTAGTTTGCGGCCATCTAAATATTCGTAAATAGTACAAATACTCCACACATCCACATACAGGTCGCAAACTAACGTCAAGACTTTAGTTTGCAACTTGGATGAACGTCATTTTGCGACCGCCTCAAAATGTATGGAAAATTAATGACCGCTTACTGAATGTGGTCATTTGATGCCTTCATTATACGACCACTTGAATTAAGTTCATATTATTGCAGTTTGTGTTAAAGAATGTGCTCAACACTAAAGAAAAAGGAGACTGAGTTAAAATACGAATTAGCTCTGAGAGTTAACCGTGCAGGAGGATTCGGTATAAGAAAAAATATGTAGAAGGATAAAAGAGTTGACGAATTTAAATATAAGAGGACTAGGGAAAGACGGGGAGAAACAAATAGGTGATAGGAAGGGAGGCCAACGGAGATGAAGTCCAGTCATTCAGGGAAGCCATGGTTGAGCGTATGAGCTTGGCCTGAGAAGCTGTTTCCGATTGGGGAGCAGCTAATTTGGTTAAGTTTAATGCTACAAAAACCCAGGCGTGTCTATTTACCGCAAAAAGGAGTCGATTCATTGAAACTCCTTCTTTCCAAAATGTTTCTTTACCGATAACTAACCAGCTTGAGTTACTAGGAGTTACTCTCACGCCTGACCTTAATTTTGGGAGTTACATCGAATCTAAGGCTCAATTGGCCGCCAGGAAGCTGGGTATTCTGGCAAAGGTGAGGCAATACTTCACACCGGGACAGCTGCTAACGCTGTACCAAGCACAAGTTCGTTCGTGTTTGGAGTACTGTTCTCATCTTTGGGATGGTGCTGCCAAGTACCAGCTTCAGGCACTGGAGTCAATTGAGAGACTTACGGAATCTCGGCTGCAGAGCCTTGAACGTCGTAGAATGGTCGCTTCGCTATCGGTCTTCTATAGGATTCATTTTGGAGAGTGTGCGCAGGAATTACACGCACTAATTCCTCCACGCCCATTCTATCGACGGTCGTCCCTACACACGTACAAACATCCCTACTTAGTCGCGCTACCAACAGCCCGCACCAAGCGTTTTGCTTCGTCGTTTCTGATGAGAACTGGTCGCATTCCCCGAATTCGTGTTTCCCGAGCGGTACAACTTGGGTATCTTCAAGGCACGAGTGAATAGGTACCTTTCTAGGCATCATACGTGATCCATCGTCGACCGCATTTTCACTTTAAATCAGGTGGGATGTGGTCAAACGTAGGCCTATTTTGTATAAAAAGAAAATTGAATGGTTCCTTCCTTACAAAATTAAACAGTGGAACATGATAATATGCTGTGGGATACGCAGATGATATTATACTGGTAATGATCAATGGCGAATTTCTAGATATTGTATCCAGAATTTTGCTACAGGCTCTAAAGATAATGGAAGAATGGTGAAAGTGAAAAGTCACTTTAATTCGGCACAGAGTTGGAATGATCTATGGGTAACGACAAGACGTGAAATATCCCAGTACGTCCTTAGAGAAGGAGCTCACATGGAATCTGCACGCCAAGAAGGTGACAGAAAAAGCTATAAGGGTTTTACTATGTGTTGGTCAGCGTATGCCATACCCGGGGACTTCGTCTTCATCTACACTTCAATGATACGCCCAATCTTTCCTACGGCAGCGTTTCATGCTGGCTTAGAACCGAATTTACATACAACAGGAGATGAAAGCGTTTTACATACTCCAAGTGCAACCAGATGCAGACTGCCTCAGGCCGCATTTGGTATACAGATGGTTCAAAAACGGGATCCGGTACAGCATCAGGTATCTACTCGGAAACTTTATAACAGTCTGGGTCTATACTCTACCGTTTTTTGGTCGGAGATGTATGCCATTATAGCATGCGCTGAAGAAAACATAAAGAGGAATGTGAAAGATAAGATCATATTATCTACATTCTCAGTAACAGTCAAGGCCTTAAGTTTCTGCAGACTCCTCGTTCCTCAGCTCAAAACTAGTCTTGGATGCTGTGAAGGCTTTAAACAAAGAAGGCTGCAGCAACAGAGTACAAGTTTGGGTACCGGGCCATGTTGGTATATAAGAGAATAAGAAGGCTGATGGACTTCTCAGAAGAGGATCAGCAAATGACCAAGTTAGGGTCTGTCAGCATGCACTATCAATAGCCAGCATAGTAAGAGAGAGAAGTAGAACTTAGTGGGGTCACCGCTTTAATTATCCACTTCTTCGAAGAGTAGGAAATGATAAAGCAGGGGTAAACACCATAGATCCCAATGCGTCGATGCGTTGCTGGCTTTTACAGTCGGGCGACACTGGGTTGATGACATCACAGCGATCGGAGAAAAGACCTGGATGCGAACTGCTCGGGATAGAGTTGCATGGCACGAAGGGGAGGAGGCCTTTGCCCAGCAGTGGGACGATATGGCTTGACAATCATGATGAGGTTCCTCGATTTTAAGCATGGTTTTTAAAATAAAATATTTTGAATAATATGGAAAAAAATACAATAGAACATTTCAAAAAGAAGGGAGAGGAGAGGAGGGTTTATAAATGAAGATATAATTCATTATATTTTATTTAATATAATAATTATCGTCATTTTGTTAGAATTTTAGTGGCCGTAAACTAAGATGAGGTGGTCGCATATTAACAAAAGTGGCCGCAAACTAGTGAAATAGCTACTTTTGGAGAAAAAAAATTTTTTCTTCAAATTTTAATAATATTACTACTACTTTTTAATTTTTTAAATAAAACTTGATCATGTATAGATCCGCAAAAAAAATTTTTCATAACTGTCAAGAAGATTTTTCATATTAATAAGCTAACCTAAAGTGGGGAACTCCACTAATCGGTCGCAAACCAGCGAAATGACCCTATTTTATTAGTAAAAAATAAAAATTTCTTTATTTCCTCTCACAATAGTAGTGAACAATGATAATAAGTACATTTATAATTAGTATTAGGAGCTTGACATACTACCTATACCTAATAGTAAATAGCTTATGCTCGCGACTTTGCCCGCATGGCAAAATCATTTCTACGTCATAAAACCTATCTATCATCCAAATTTCAATCCAATCCGTCCAGCGGTTTAGGCTGTGCGTTGATAGATCAATCAGTCACTCTTTCCTTTTATATATTTAGATACATATATATTACAAGATTAAAAATATTTAACATTTTTTGTTTAAAACTAGTAACTAGTATTCGATTAAAAATTTAATGAAGGTAAAATTTAGGTAAATTAACAAAACTGTATAAAATTGAAATAGGTACTTACGCACCGCGCGTTGATTAGGTGAATGTTAATTGCATTTTTCTTCAAACTCAATTATTTTGAGTTCACACTAATTTATTTTACACTTACGACTACATGATTTATTAATTAAAATAGGTAAGTACGTGTAAAACATTTTTCGTATCCTACGTTATTTTTCCAATTAATTGTCACTAAGTTGCTATACACACCTAGTTTGTATAAAAATAAGTGTTCTTTAAAGATTGTCAGTAGGTACGTAGGTACAAGCAACGAAAATACCAATTATATATTATTTTATTAAGATCCTGTCATATCCCATTACAGGGCAAAGTCTCTCTCTCATCTCACCCCTCATTCCACCTTTTTCTTTTTATTTCGATCGTTATATTTTACCAAGTAAGAGTGTGTTCACAGTGTTTAAATTTCGACTGTAATTAGGTATAGTAACCATTCTTCATTTCTCAGATCACGGTAAAAAATGTAAAAGTACTAATAACTTGTAAGTAACTATGTAAACAAACGACTAAACTCACGGATATAATATAGTCGAAACTAGGCTCGACCCTGGGTTTCGGACAATTACGATATCCTTCATCAGGAGCTCACGCCTAGTTCTGGGTCGAGCCTAGTTTCGATTATTAATTATATCCGTGAGTTAAGTCGTTTGGTTACATAGTTAATATGGATAACACTCACGTTAGTTTTCAAAAAGTAAAAGTTGTAAGTTGTAAAAGAACTAACAATTTTTATAATTTGTAGGTAGTTGTTGACTAATTTTAATTAAATTTTGTTCCCTTGTCATCATCTCTATTGTAGACATTTTATGGCTCGTCCACACTGTGCGGCCCAACGTTCGGCTCAACGTTCGGCAACGTTTGTCGGGGGGCACATATTATACCTATGTATAAATATGCGCTCGGGGCACAAATTATAAAATAAAAAAAAACAAATAAAATTTTGCTAGTATCAAATAATTATTCACACAAAATGGCTTCAAATGACCCATAATTGAATTCAAAACATAATTAAAGTCATTAGCTACGGGGGCCAAAATGTGCCTATCCGTGAAACAATTTTTTTTCCTTTGACTCGGGTAAGAAATGCCGACAAGTGTTCGGAGACATTCGTCTATAGACAAAACACCACACGGTGAATCATTGGCCGCATAGTATGGACGAGCTACGGCTCCGCGTAGCTCTTTCGTAGCGATATCTACGATTCGTAGGTAATTCATTACGCATCTCGCTCGACAAGCGCGATCTCAACTTTTCTTTACCTTGTCAATGCCTTTTTCATAATTTTAGCTTTTACGTAAAGGACGTTGTGGTTTTCTTTGGGAGCTTTCCTAATAGTAACAACCAATGACCAAAAAGCTGGCTCTTACTTCGGCCAACGTATAAGTTTGGCCATTCAGAGAGCTAATGTAGCCAGCTTTTTAGGTACACTTCCTGCAGGTCATGATCTCAACGACGTGTTTTATTTATAAGAAGGATTAAAAAATTTAATGATTGTTTAATATTATAGCTACTCCCTGAAGAAGATCCTCGTACAGGATCGAAACGGTCGGCACGAAACCGAAGTAAATACAAGTGAGTTTATGCCGTTTATTTACAAAGATGAATCTAAATACTCACGAATCGTTTAGTGTAAAAATTAATTCAGTTACTTTTATTTTAAGCTTTTAAAATATTTTTGTGTAACAAATAAATATTTTTTTCAAGCGTCGACTATATCATTAATTTTATGAAACTCATCAGTGGTGAGATCAGTGATCCTATTCTATCTAATTACATCCTCTAGATGTACTTGTTCTAAATTCGTCATATTATCGTTCGAGCGATGGAGTCACTTGTAAGGACTAATATATTAAATATTTATTTAAAGACTATATTATAATATTTATTAAATTTATACTTAACATAAAAGACGTTGCGGTTCACTTATCATTAAACATTTCTCTGAAGATGCCTCGTGTAGTGGCGAAACACGTGTCAGCATTGTGGTCTATTTTACAAGCTTTTATTTTTTTTCACCTGTCCGTTGTCTGTCGGTCTGTCTGTATGTGTATCTGTAATCAAATCTTGTGTTTAATTTGACCCACTTCCCGATTTCCGATTGAGCTGAAATTTTGCATGCGTGTATAAAGCGGATGACAATGCAATATAATTATGACATAGAGCTGATCTGATGATGGAGCTGGAAGGTGTCCATAGGAACTCCGTAATTATGCGACGCAACCCCATCGAGTCTGGGCTCATTTGATTCGTCTTGACGAGTAGGTATTTTGGTGCTAGATGATAAAAGCTTGTTTTTAAAAAGATTTTTTAAAGTTTCACTTGTTTGCAGCGGTTTGTCATCGTCGTCATTTCGTACCATTTTTTCTAGCTAGGTTTCGCGAAACCACATAACTTACACTAACAGTTAGTTATATAACCCTTAATGCATGCATATGCGGGAGGGCGGGTCTAGCACTCGGTGGTGGAATTAATACTATTTTTTTTGGTATCGTTAGAATTCCTCGCCATCTCTTAAAACTTAGACTCACAAATTTGAAGCAGAATTAACACTAAATATTATAATAAATAATATTTGTTACTTTTATAGACTGATGATTTTTTAATATACAATACTTCTTAGTCGAGCGTGGGGTGGGCTGAAAATCAGCGCCGCGCAGGACCTGTCTGTCCGGTACATGCTGAGCCTATTCCAATTATCAGTGGATTGTTTGCGTTGTTTTTTTTTTATGTAATTTTCGTTTTGTTCATAATGCAAGTTGTTCTAACATGTCACTAAAATATGTATCTTTTTACTGATAATATATACTTTTTTACAAGCTTTTATTTACTTTCACCTGTCTGTTGTCTGTCTGTCTGTCTGTCTGTCTGTCTGTCTATCTGTCTGTCTGTCTGTAATGAAATCTTGCAAGTTGAATTTGACCCACTTCCCGGTGTCCGATTAAGCTGAAATTTTGTATGCATGTATAAATCGGATGACAATGCAATATTTTTATGACATGGAGCTGATCTGATGATGGAGCTGGAAGGTGGCCATAGGAACTCCGTAATTAAACGACGCAACCCCATCGAGTTTGGGCTCATTTGATTTGTCTTGACGAGTATTAATGGTGCTAGATGGTAATAATAATAAAAGCTTGTTTTTAAAAAGATTTTTTAAAATTTCACTTGTTATCTTTACTTAACATTAACATATATGAAATATATTTAATTATTTTTTTTGTATATTTTTAGGCTTGTGGTATTGTACATTTTTAAAGAGTAATAAAAAACAGACAGACAGTAAGGTAGGCACGTGTATTTAAAAGGAAAAATAATTAAATTTCAACAGTCGGAACAAAAGTTTAATAAAATCTAATGTTTTCACAAAATGTATTCATGCAATTACCTTGCATCGCTTTTTCATAGTAATTATATATGATCTCTCAATTTTTCACATTTGTCCTTACCCAGGTCTAAGTTGCGGGCGTTAACCACGGCCATTAACAACGGTCTTAAAGTTTTCTTATACTTCACCAGGAACTCGAGAGCGCCCCAATCATCTTTTCGTTTTACTACTGGAGATAACAATTTCTCGTACAATGGATACAAATCGCTGAGTGAGCCAAGAGATAGCAGTATTTTAGCTTGTTCTGCCAGCCCTTTGTCGTCATCGGCATCTATGATTGCTTGAAGAATGTCGTTACAGAGAGTTGGTACCTGCTTGCAAAGCTTGTCTACTTTCTTTGAGTTTCGTATGGCTTTCAACTGAAATATACATATAGTTTAGTTAGTATTCAATCACACTTCACACTTAAAGGCGAAAGATTGTGAGTGTGAATGTTTATTACTTTTTCACACCTAAACGGGTGGACGTATTGAGCTGAAATTTGGTATAGAGATAGCTTAGATCCTGGAATAACACATAAGCACCTTATTGAGCTGAAATTTGGTATAGAGATAGTTAAACCCTGGAATAGCACATAGGCTACAGCACTGCGAGTAAAACCGCTGGGCGCAGCTAGCCATTTATAATTTCTTGACTTGTCTTAATTAGCTTGTCTGTCCGGCCTCGTTATGTACTTGCAGCATATAAACTCACAGTTTTAATAGAGTCATTTAGGCTATGAAGAACGCACAGAAGCCTTTTTGAGACTCGTTCTGGATTGTCTTCAGCAAAACTGTACAGCCTTACAGCTTGAGATTCATAAATGCCATTATAGTTGCCCCTGAAACAAATAGAAAGTTAAGTACCTACTGTAAATGTAATTATGCCCGCTCCAAGGCACCGACAGAGGCTCTCGCAACGAGGCTTGGCGTATGAAAATGGGAATATGAGGAGACACGATCTTACCGTCCTCACTCCCGCACTCGCGTTCCCTCGCGTAGCCTCGTGAAGTGTGGATCAGGCATAAGACACTTTAATACAATTTTAAATTGTCACACCATAAAAAAGCAAGCGATATTGCTATCTTATATAATACTAGTAGACCCAACACTTCGTAGCGTGATACAATCAACAAGTAATGTGTACAACATTCTCACATTAGACCTACCTGCTACCTACCTTTTTACCAGGGGTAGACTTCCTTTGCAGGAGGTCGTCTAGGTGGGTACCCCAACAGTGCCAGTTATTCTACCGTCTGATGCCAGTATACCAGACCCGAGTTATTTCAGGAGCCATACCTATATTCTACCCAGTGATGTGCAAACATTACTGTGTATAGTAGGGCACTGTGGCTAGTGAGATTAATGGGCTAAAGAGTCTTAATATCTTAGGATTTTTGTGTAAGAAGCGTTGGTTCAGTGCACATTATTGTGAAATTCTAGGTAGCACTGTTATAATTATGGGCAGCATTATCTCTTTACATCAGGAGAGCGTTTTGCTTGTTTTCTTACTTCTTCATGGAGCAGTTATTATTTTAATGTGGAGATATAATAGTGCTGCATAATCCAGAGCGGCAGTCAACTTCTTCCTGCTCTTATCCCACACTAGGTAGGGTCGGCACAACACGTTTTTCTCCTCCATTCTGCTCTATCATCCTTCATATCTGCATCCACTCCCCTAGCACGCATATCCTTTTTCACACAGTTCATCCAAACCTTTTTCGGGCGCCCCCTTCCCGTATTAACACCTATCACCATATTCATGGGCTTTTTGGTAACATGATTTTCATCCCTCCGCATAATATGTCATATGTCCATACCAGGACAATCTTCCACTCTTTAATTTCACCGTATCTGGTGCAACTTTCAGGCAATCAACTATAGTACAATATATATTTAAAAAAAACTTCTTCACATAAAAAAAGCACCTGTAAAATTATCGGTGTTTCTCTACTTCCTCTTGAATCACTATATCTATAAAAAGCGCACACAGACAGATAGCTGTGGTCGAATTTTGTTTTAGACAATGTAATATTAAATAATAATATTAATGTATGTTTCGAATCATATTTACCCATATATCTCAGCCAGTATGTTTATTATTCCATCGAGTACTACAAAGACAAGTCGCACTGGAGTGTTAGTAATTCCTTTTTTATCTGGTATGTATGGAAACCTAAAAATAACGGTTATTATTGCATTATACTATTAAAAGTTTTATATATACAATATACGTAATATTGTAATCTAAGCATTATGCACATAACGCACATCATCTACAAGTCGTAAGATGGTTATACTGACAAATTAAAAAAAAGTCAAATAAAATAAAATATAAACTAAATAATATTATGTTATATTTTAAATGTTATATGACTATCATTATTTTCAGAACGAAAAACTAATTATGACTGTTATTTAAATCAGTGTGAACCCATTTTTGTATTACGACAGATTTTCAGAGGTTTTCAGAGGGGTGTATTATAATATTCCAAAAAGAAAATTGTCTTACAATAAATACATCATTTTTGTATAGGCAGAGTTAAAACTTTTTAATGCTTCATTGTATTTAGGAGCGCCGTTTGTCGAACCATTTATAGAGGTATTAGGCAATTGCAGGTCGGTAAAGTTGGACAACGAGACAACTTTTGATTGCACAATACCGGCGCATAATACCAGTAGGATCAGTCGAAGCATGGTTTCTGCAAATATAATATTATTATTTCTTATTCTATGATTAAATTAATTTAATATTATGATCATCATCAGAGAATGGATGAAAGGCGATTGACGAAAGAGAGAAGGCAAGGGTGAATGGTCAAGCCGCAATTGATCGACCTAGGCGTACTTCCTTAGGCCAGGTCAAGAGTACCAAAAACCGGTGGGCGTGCAAGAAGAGTGTGATGAAAGTTGAGGAAACGAAAGAGGTGTGTCAGGATCGTACTAAGTGGGGAGAAATAGTCTCTGCCTTTTTTTTTTTTTTACCCAGGAAAAATTCGTTACGCATCATCACTCCACGCCGGGGGGCGTGGGGCGGTATAGGTCGCGTCACATAAAAAGAACGCTGGAAGAAAGTGGCGGGGGTGAGCTTGCGCATGGGTACACTCACGCATAAAACTACTAGGCCTATTTAATTTTAGCTAGCTTTTTGATCGTGGTTTTTTATATAAGATATTTATTGGTAATCACATCGGTCCACTCATACCACTAAATAGATCGATAAATCGTTTACTGCGCAGCTTCGCGCCAGCGTTCTTTTTATGTGACGCGACCTATATGTGGGACTCCCCCGCCAAAGATGGGAGAGCGGCTACCTTTCTGTCAAACCTCGCAAATTGACGCATTACGTGCGTCTTGCGCTCGAAATTAAATTAAAATAAAATATATGTGCGTGCCCGCCGCGGAAGTTATATAAAATATTGACGAAAAATACACCCAGCCAACCAAGACGTGGAGACACACCAGCACCCTGGGCCCAGGAAGGAAGAGAAAAGGATCCTGTGTTCCGAGGTTGGTGCCAAGCCATCTTTACAATAATTTCATATTCTTTACCTAACATATTTTTGGTATAAATAGTCTCTGCCTACCCTAACGGGAACCAGGCGTGATTATTATGAATGTATGTGTATCATCAGCTTTCCATTGCCCACAGCTACCAGGTAGGTATCCATTTGATTGTGCCATTCTCCTTTGTCCCTTGCCGCTCTTATTCAAACATTTCCCGCCACGTTCTTAATATTATATCATCTATTCATCTAGTTATCGGTCGGCCTGGATTCCTACCTCCCAATCTGGGCCACCATTCCGTTACTGAGGGCACCACCACAATTTACTATAACTATTAAAAATTAGAAAAGGTATCTAAATATATAAAAGGGAATACTGACTGACTAATCTATCAATGCACAATTGAAATCACTGAGGATTCGGGTTGAAATTTGGCACATAAATAGGTTTTAGGACGAAGACGTTCGCTAAGAAATGAACACAAACAAAGACCAACGAAGGGCTTCGTTGGCGATCGTTGGCGATCGTTGACAAAAGAGGTCTTATCACTAATAGCGATATCTTCCAAACTCCAGGCAAATAATAATTCCAGACAAATATTTAAAAAAAGGAAATATAGCAAATATAAAAAAGAGTAAAAATAGAGTACGGTAAACTGCGCGTTACGTTATGTACCAATTCTTTAAAACTTTATTCAGTTTCTTTCAGAATAACTTGTTTTTAAAATAATAATTTGTAGCAATACATACTAAGAGACTTTTTATTATTATTTTTCTTACCGTTCGTGATCTCACTAGCCTAACCACAATTTTAACACTATTCAAAAAAAAATTGATCAGTTCTTTATAATTTTATAGCAGTGAAGAAATTTCACACCAATTTCTTTTAAACTATAAGTAAATAAAACCAATTTTCACATAATTTACCTTATTGACAATTATATATTTATTATGTAATTCGTGAAGAATCAATGTGACGCCAATTATTTCATTAGACAAGGATATGCTCTGTTTATTGTAAGTTAATTATATTATTTTATTTTTTTCATGTTCCATATTGACACTGCTGTTGAACATGAGTGGCGCAACTTCCATGGATGTTCATTGCAGTCAGCAGTTTCTTTCTCTTGCAGTCTACCTCTTGGATGAGCCCCATTTTCATTATAATGCTTTAATGTAATTAATATGTACCACCGTCCTTCCATGTATATTTCCTCTCCCTGCACAGTTGTCTGGAAGAGATCGCTTTGAGCGATAAGACCGCCAATTGATACACCCTTAGTTTTAATTTTGTTGTTAGTAAAATTTACTTTATATGTGGATCAATAAAGAGTTATCTTATCTTATCTTATATGTGTAGTAATATGTAGGCCGGTTATACACGAGATGCGGAATAACTTTTACTTTATTATGAGGTTGTTGACGGTCACTCTACAATTACAATTGAACGAATTTAACTTTAAACTTATGCAAAATCATACAATTTGACTGACACGGCAATAACGCCTGCTCATTTCAGCCACAAAGTCACTAAAGTATTCATTAAGTTCCTATACAGGGTTATTTTAAAACACCCTCGTAGAACCAAACCACTACATATCATCATAAACAACAACATAATATGTGACTTTGATATTGTTTTATATTTAACTTTCATACAAAATCAATATCAATTTTATATTCCATCTGAATGAGGTGTCTGAAGAGACATGGGGGGGAGGTCTTTGCCCAGCAGTGGAACGGCGTAGACTAAATAAAAAAAACAAATAGTTAAAAAAAACATCTGATGATTGTACCGGGGGTAGACTTCCTTTGCAGGAGGTCGTCTAGGTGGGTACCCCAACAGTGCCAGTTATTCTACCGCCTGAGCAGTGATGTGCAAACATTACTGTGCTCCGGTAGGAGGGCACTGTAGCTAGTGAAATTACTGGGCTAAAGAGTCTTAACATATTTTGACTCTTGAGTAAGAAGCGTTGGTGCAGTGCTCCTAGAATTTCACATACCTAATTGTGAAATCCTAGGTAACACTGTACTGATTGTGGGCAGCCGTTATCTCTTAACATCAGGAGAACGTCTTGCTCGTCTTCTACTTCATCACATATAAAAAAAAATAAAAAAAAGAATGCTTTTAATATTTAATTATTTTTGTAAGAAAGTAAAATATAATAAATTATCAAAAGACACATATTTTATGTTAATGATCCTGGCTGCCTGGTCCTGCGAGGTTGCATGTGTTTGAAAAATAGCCCTGTATACACGAATGCCTACGCAACTCTACATTATTATGTGGTACAGATTAATTTTAATTGGCCCATTATTTGCGCATTAATAAGCTGAATTGATTTAGAACAAATAGTAAAGTTTAGTGAAGCGAGCATCACACGTGAGCACAAGTTATAGAACTTACTTGTTAGCAATACTTCTGATACGAGTCACGAGTATTTTCACAAATTATAAAAACAACGTGCTCTAAAGTGTGTGTTAGTGTGCGTGCGCTATCGTGAGTGCTTGCGGTATTAAGTCATGCGTGTGTGTGTTTGAATGCGACGCGATCGTGCGTTAGTGCGTTCTTGCTATGTTTCTTATCTAAAGAGATTGAGCTGTTTAAGCTGGCCATACACCCATACTTAGGGTCATCAGCAAGAGCCAAAACAGACAGAACCGTCAGGCGTTATAATAAATAAATAAATAATAATAAAATTGATTTATTTCAGGCAATAACCCATAATGTACAATAAATAAGTCTACAAATAGTAATTTAAAAATATCACAACTATTTGGCAGGTCTTATCTGCGACTTTATACTGCGTTATGAGTTCTGCGTTAGGAAATTCAAGTCTGAGAGCTCTATGATATCTGCAGGGACTTTTTTAGTTAACGCCGAGTAAAAACGCATTATGCGCCCCCTTTTTTTTTAAATGGTTTTCTCCGAAACCTCATTGAGGGTGGGATGAGACGTTGGATCTCTTTCTTTCTTTTCATATCCTGTGGTATATTTGTTTGTGTGCGCTGCTATGCGCTTTGTCTTATTCCTTTAGCTAAATTTCATCTTTGTCCGTTTTCTTTCTAAATTGTATCTGAATTTATAATTTTCCGAAATATCTGTATCTTTTCTCTAAATTTTCTATTAAACTTTTCTGTATGCTACCACTTTTGTCCCCTTCCATACGGGGGTATGGAGTGTTATTTAGATCCACTCCGCATTACACATAAAATGTGAAATCTGTAGTCAAGTGGCACATTTGACTTGTATGTAAGAATCGAGTATGAATATATCTCTCTTTGCCTTTTTTGATTCATTGACTTTTTTGACGCTGGGAAAAATGCGTTACGTTACGGGGGGCGCAAGTTGTGGTATGTGGGGCTGCACCGCCGAAGATGTGCGCGGTAGGAATAGCCACTATAACCCAAAGGCCGGAGACACTTCTCGCTTCGTATTTATGGTGGAGGACTGGGAAACCGGCAGAGCCTTTACATCCAGCCGCCTTTAATATATGAATTAAATGTTTGTGTGATTCACAGATATTTGTTTCTGGTCTGGGTGGCTCTCTGTATCTACATATTATAAGTATGTATGTATTTACAAAAGAAAAGTGTATAAGTATTATATGCGTTATCCTAACCACCATAACACAAGCATTAAGTTGCTTAGCTTGGGGTTAGGTGGCGCTGTGTGAAATGTCCTGAAATAATTATTATATTTAGCGGGTTCTTTTAAGCCCCTCCCATCGAAGAGGGGTCCAATAGCCGCGTGTTTAACCATTCCCTAAGGTGGTGGTGTTGATATTTAGGGGCTTATCAACAAAATAAAACAATAACAATAATTGTTAAAAATTTTAATTAATTATCAAATATTGACAATTACAATACAATAATACTTTATTGCAAACCTGGTTACAAGAAATTGTTTCATAAGTAGACAATACACATAAAGCTATAAAGGTATACAATCGGCGGTCTTATCGCATAGAGCAATCTCTTACAGACAACCTGGTTGGAAGGAATATTGAGAACATGTATAGAGGCAATATTGTGAAAGTGTACTTTAGTGTTAATTGCTGTGTTACATTTGTAATTACAACAAATTAAAAAAAGTCTTTTAACTTTAGCATTCTGTGATTCAAAGAACATTTTGTTTTTTTGGTTTATAGTGATTCAGTCCGCAATAGCCAATTCGATCTACATACAAAACGAATTCAATACTAGCTGTATAGCATCCGTTTGGTCTTTGGTTTTATGAAGAGTGATGCCTGCCTTTACATATTATATATTAATCTGTGATAAAGGTTAATAAGTGAAGGCTATGTCCAGAAGAGATCACTTACAGCGATAAGGCCTCTCATTGTGGATTGAACTGTTATTTGTTTTTAAATACAAGTTATAAGTTAATTTTATTTTTTGGTCTCAATAAAGAGATTTTTATCTTTTTTTGGAAGCTAACACATATTTAATAAGTGTTTTTCATTACAAACACGACTTGTCTGTATACGACATAATAATTATCAGAAACCGTATTCCGTATAACCGTATTTTTAGTGACATTATCTCGTCTTCAAAGCAAGGTAGAGCCCTCAAGATGACACAATTTGTTTCGATTTTTCATAATGTGTGTCAATTAGACACAAATCTAGACACCTTTTGCAATAGTGTACCTTCAAAAAATTCCATACATTCGTCAAGACACCCCAATGTAGAGGTACAATCGTATCCCGTAATATATTTGTAATATTGCTTGTTAGATAACTCTTTATTGACCAAAACTTTAGACGAGAACTGATATCTAGGTAAATAGAATAAAATATAAAAATCGTTACAATTGGCAGTCTTATCGCTAATAGTGATCTCTACCAAACAATCACACAGGGGAAAGGGTAATTATTTTACATTTCAGATTAATAAATTCATTATTACTTTCCATAATAATTAGTAATATTCTTATCATAATATTAAAACATCGATGGATATGAGAGTAAAATTTCGTCGTCTACTAGTACTACTCAATACTAGTATACAAAATGCCATAATAAGAAGAAGACACAAAAAAACTTATTTTCCTACTGTCATACATTTTAAAATGATTTTGACTTATAATATTACTAAAAATATAATCATATAAGTAAATTATATAAATAAAGATATGGTAGGTATTTTTTTTATAAAAATATTTACTATTTTTATTAAAAATCAAATTACTAAAATTTTTAGTTACGAGTTACCACATTATATATACGACGATGTGTAGGATGCCCACCGCGCACATGTGTTGTCAGACCATATCTTTGCTGTAGATTCCTGATATTACTGGCAGCGCTTCCTACTAGCTCAGCCATCGCTTCGCATTCATGAGGGAACGTAGACTGGAGTTGGCTTCCAACACCAATAAGCGGCTTCAACTTATTTTTGGACCGCACCATCCACACGAGAAGACCATAATCGTCATATGTCTCTGCTTTCTTAAATTCAACAAAGTATTCCACGAAAGTCTTTGCATATGACCCTAGTAACAAAAGTTCGTGGGCTTGACGCTTTAGATGTGGTGCGGAGTCCACAACAGTGGATATCACCTGGTCGCACAGATCAGGCCTTTGGTCACAGATTTGTTTGACGTAGTAGCTGTTCATTACACTCACGAGCTGAAAAAATATAAGATAACATAAATAACAACCGAATGGGCCCCTACTACCAAATGACCACGCGGCAGACCAAGGAAGAGATGGCGAGATGACCTCGACTCGTATGCGGAAGGATGGAAATCTATGTATATAGCTCTTGACCGAGACAGTTGGAGGGAGGGTAGGGGTGCCTTTGCCCTGCAGTGAGATCTAGTAGGCTCATAATAACTACAAAAATAACCTTAGATTAAAAGAAAATTCCATTTCAGAAACGTCAATATCGCATCTTTCTATATTTAAATCTATGTAAATAACACTTTATTAACACCACATAGAAATCAAATTTAACAACTACAATAATTAAGGCTATATAGGTGTACCACATGGCGGTCTAATCGTTTAAAGCGATCTCTTCCAGATAACCGAGCAGGGAGAGGAAATATACATAAATAGAAAGACGGTGGTTTCACAAAACTTCATAAATAAACACTCATTGTCTTTGCGTTTGAACGAAAAGACGAGTTTGGAAATATTATACGTTGTTATTTATTATTATATTTAAAGTATATATAGATATAATTTTCCAAATAAAAATAAAAATGTCTTCCAGCGACATGGATGCAGGTTGCTTCTAACCGGTACATAAGGAACTTCAAAGGGGAGGCCTATGATCAGCAGTGGACGTCCTATGGCTCAGATTATATCCATATCCATACATATAATAAGAATGGAAATTTCTCCCCATTCATTGTGATCCTTTACTAAGGTGAACTGTGAAAATACGCATATGAACAAAACGACGCGAAAAAGTCGCTTGCGCGATCTAATTCGTAAAACATTTTGTCAATTTTTCCTAGGGAAACGTAAAATAAAATAATAAAATAAATAATAATCATTTATATCGGACACATCGCCCCTAATTTACATCAAAATTTCGAAGTAAAAGTAATAGAATATAAAGTAAATTCAATTCAAAAAATTTTATCTCTCAGAAAAATCAACTTCCATCCATAATTTCGACGACTTTTACACCATCAACAGAGCAGCACACTCAGGCACGGTAGAAAGAGTGGGAGATACTAGTTCCTCTCCCTTCCCCTCGATCTTACGCTTTTTCGATCAGCATCACGTGACCCTGACGCGAGTTTTAAAGTTTTTACCCATACAAAAAAAAGTGCTCAGCGCCGCTAAAGAAGTTTTCACTTCAAAAATCAAAAAGCAAAAAGTGCGACAAACTAAAAATACGCCATCTATCGATGTGGCCATAAACGAAAATTTACCAGAGTAGTTTTATTAGGCTTAATTTGTAAAAAGGTTATTACTTATGTGTGATAAAACGGCACAACCGAATTGTATGCAGTTTTCGCTAAAACGTTGCAAATTTCTCTAATTTGTAAATAGTATTGGTTTTATTTAAATCGGTTTTTAAATAAAAGAGTTATATCTATCTAAAGATTTACTTATCTTATTATATAAAATCGTTCGTACACTTTCGTGCTATCAACGCACAGCCCAAACGGCTGGACGGATCGAGCTGAAATTTGGACAGCGTATTCTTTGGAAAACTTCATCGTGCAATAAGAAGCGATTTTTCTAAATTCCCTCGGGAACAGGAATTATTCCCGAAAAACGTTTGTATGCAAATCCGTAACCGCTGAACCGATTGAGCTGAAATTTTGTAAAACTATTGTTAAGATTGTGATTAGAAACATGAAATAGTTTTTTGTCAGAAATTTACTTTTAAGGGGGGGTAAAGGGGGGTCGAAGTTTGTATGGAAAATTTAGAACCGCTGACCCTATTGAGCTGAAATTTGGTACACAGGTAGATTGAGTCCTAAAAAAAGATATTGGATACTTTTTATCCCAGAAATCAACCTTAAAAGGGGGAAAGGGGGGTTGCAAGTTTGTGAAAGAAATCGTTAACCGCTCCATTGTTTTAGCTGAAATTTGGCAGCGTGTTATTTAGGTAACGTAAGCGACCTATAAAAAGAGATTTTTGTAAAATTCTCCCGGGAACGGGAATTATTCCCGAAAAACGTTTGTATGGAAATCCGTAACCGCTGAACCGATTGAGCTGAAATTTAGTAAAACGATTGTTTGGATTGTATTTAGGAACATTGAATAGTTTTTATGTCAGAAATTTACTTTTAAGGGGGGGTAAAGGGGGGTCAACGTTTGAATGGAAAATTTAGAACCGCTGACCCTATTGAGCTGAAATTTGGTACAGCGGTAGATTGAGTCAAAATAAATGACATGGAATACTTTTTATTCCAGAAATCAACCTTGAAGGGGGAAGAGGGGGGGTAGAAGTTTGAGTAGGAAATCAGTAACCGGCCATCTTTTAACGCTGAAATTTGAACAGCGTGTTTTTTATGTAACGTAGATGACCGGTAAAAAGGGATTTTGCAAAATTTCCACGGGAACGGGAATTATTCCTAAAAGACGTTTGTAAGCAAATCCTTAACCGCTGAACCGATTGAGTTGAAACTTTGTAAAACGATTGCTTGGATTGTGTTTAGGAATATTGTTTTTTTTTTTGACGAAAATTAACTTTTAAGGGGGGGTAAAGGGAGGTCGAAGTTTGTATGGAAAATTTAGAACCGCTGACCCTATTGAGCTGAAATTTGGTACAGTGGTAGATTAAATCCAAATAAATGATATGGAATACTTTTTATCCCAGAAATCAACCTTGAAGGGGGAAGAGAGGGTTAGTAGTTTGAGTAGGAAATCAGTAATCGGCCATCTTTTAAAGCTGAAATTTGAACAGCGTATTTTTTATGTAACGTAGATGACCGATATAAAGGGATTTTGCAAAATTTCCGCGGGAACAGGAATTATTCCTAAAAAACTTTTGTTTGCAAATCCTTAACCGCTGAACCGATTGAGCTGAAATTTTGTAAAACGATTGTTGGGATTGTTTTGAGGAACATTAAATAGTTTTTATGACAAAATTTAACTTCTAAGAGGGGGTAAGGGGGGTACAAAATTTGTATGGGAAATTTAGAACCGCTGGCCCTATTGAGCTGAAATTTGGTAGAGAGGTAGACTGAGTTCTACAAAATGATATGGGATAATTTTTATCCCAGAAATCAACCTCAAAGGCGGGATAAAGGGGGGATGCAAGTTTGGGTAAGAAATCGTTAACCGCTTCTTTGTTTTAGCTGAAATTTGGACAACGTATTCTTTAGGTAACGTAAGCAACCGATATGAAGGTATTTTGCGAAATTCCCCCGGGAACGAGAATTATTCCCGAAAAACTTTTGTATGCAAATCCGTAACCGCTAAACCAATTCAGGTGAAATTTTGTGGAATCATGGTTTGAGTTTTGTTTAGGAACACTGAATATTATTTTAGACAGAAATTTACTTTAAGAGGGAGGGGTGCGGGGGAGTAAGGGGGGTAGAAGTTTGAGTAGGAAATCAGTAACCAGTTATATTTTACGCTAAAATTTAGACAGCGTGTTCTTTATGTGACTTTCACGACCCGTAAGAGGGGAGGGGATTTTGCGAAATTCTTACGGGAACGGGAATTATTATTCCTAAAAAACTTTTGTATACAAATCCACAATAAGATTATTGGGGATGTGTTGAGGAATAATAAAAAGTTTTATGTCAAAAATTACCTTCGAATTGAAGCGTTAGGGGGTCAAAGTTTGTATAGGAAATAGGACCCTATTGAGTTAAAATTTGATACAAAGGTAGACTGAGACTTAAAAAAAATATGGGATACTTTTTATCCCAGAAATCAACCTTTGAGGGGAGGAAAGAGGGGGTGCAGTTTGTGTAGGATATCGGTAACCACTTCTTCGTTTAAGCTAAAATTTGGACAACGTATTTTTTATGTAACGTAGGTGACCGATAAGAAGAGATTTTGCGAACTCACCAGTACTCAGAATTTTGGTTCTGTTAATGAATAGTTTGTTATGTCAGAAATTAACTTTTAAGGAGACTCAGTATTGATCCTTCCCCCACCTTCAGGGTCAGAGTTTTAATGGAAATTCAGGAACCACGGAATTGATTTGAGTCGCGGGAAGGATGGTGTGAGAAATTAGTAACCTATAATTATAATTTAGCTTAGAAAAATTATAATAGAGATAAGTTAAAGAGTTACCGGGAAAGGACCACAAATAGTATTAATTCCTGAGGAGAGGCGTGAAAATTTGTGATGGAAATCAATAACCGCTAAACTTAAATAGTGTGATCTCTGAGAAAGGACATAGCATTGGTTCCTACGGTAGCGAACAAAACTGCATAGAAATATCCAGCCCGATATTCTTCGCTATCCACAGCGGGAGCAAATATTATAGCCATGCCTTATTTTACGCTTACAAAGTCGCGGGGATGGAAATACAATCATAGTCAAAATAGCAGCACCGAATTCGCTTTATTAATTGACTCTCACGCGCAACGAAGTGCGCGCGGGTCAGCTAGTAATAAATAATTATGATGCTGATGAAAGATAAATTATTTTAACACTAAACGATTCGTGAGTATTTAGATTCATCTTTGTAAATAAACGGCATTACCTCATTTGTATTTACATCGGCTTCGTACCGACCGTTTCGATCCTGCACGAGGATCTTCTTCAGGGAGTAGCTATGGTTACGCGCCAGCGAAGCAAATACCACTTGTATTTGCTGTCGAAACGGTCGGCACGAAGCCGAAGTAAATACAAATGAGTTTATGCCGTTTATTTACGAAGATGAAAGAAAAATTAATATAAAATAAAAGATATTATATATCTTACTTGTTGTATACCCAATGTATGTTGGGTAAGGATACAGTCCAGCTCTTGGACGACCATCTGAGGGTAATCTCGGCTCACTTCCAATAGAGCAGGCGCAAAGTCGCCATACACCGAGTCATATTCCTTCCTGAATGGAAATACATTAGTTATGTGCGGTGTTTCCACTCGCTATACTGGTGGCAGGTTTCGGCCGTGGCTAGTTATTACCCACTTGACAAAACCATGTCGCCAAGCGGTCACTATATACCGTGTTTCGACATGAAGTACAGTGAAACCAGGTAGGGATTTATCCCGCCTTCTAGTTTTAGTCTGCTACCACCTGAAAGGAGAAGGCAAGCGAGACGCTCTCCTGATGTTGCCTATATTCACTACGTACAGTGCAACCCAGGATTTCATAATGATGTTATTAGGTATAATTCTAAATCAAAGATATCTATAAAACTTATCTAAAATATGAAATCCCATATTATTTTCTCTTTGTAGGTGTATTATTTTTGCAATTCTAACACTTAACAGCTACGTTCCACTTGACGGTCGGCGCAAGACTGACGCCGAAACAGTGCTTATTTTGGATTTAAGCACTGTTTAGTTTGGTCGCTTTTGAAGCAGTTACGCGTAATCTTGTATAGAGATCGTTGTTCTAAATTCTAAGTGAACTGCACCAACGCATCTTACTCAAGAGCACGATATGTTAAAACTTTTTAGTCCAGTTATTTCACTAGCTACAGTGCCCTCCTACCGTAGCACAGTAATGTTTACACATAACTGCTCAGGCAGTAGAACAACTAAATAAAAAAGAATATAAGTACCAAGGTAGCTCAGCCATCACATTTGACATGCCGACAAGGAGGCCCGCTATAGTCAAAAAGTTTTTCCGGGGATGTTGTGTACTGTAAATGAAAAAAATAATTATTAAATTTGTCTTACAAATTATAAGCCTTATGATATTTGCGTAAAATTTTAATGGAAACTTACTTTTGGAAGGAAATAATATGTATCGTTTTTCTCGTACGTAAATAAAGGAAGAGTAAAGTTAATACTAAGTAAGGCTGACCCCGCATCAGGTCGCTGGTGAATCGTAAAAATTATTATGTCACGTCGCGTCGTCGCCTTAACCACAGAATAATATATCGTTGGTCTCTCGCTCGAGAGTCGCGCATGTTCAATATGGGGCCAGCCTTAGCAGAGATATATTTTTTATCTTTTTTATGAAATGACTAATATTATCGACGTATATCCAATGATAAGTTACAGTGAGTACAGACTGACAAGTTCTTCTTTATGACCGCCAAACAGTCATTGCGACCGTGTTCCGGCATGATGTTCAGTGAAGTTAGGGAAGGATTTACAAATACAAATTATTTTTTCGTAGTTTTTAGGTACACGTCATACACAATTGCCTATACATATTTGTAATCAATATAGTCATCACATTGATTCATACTAATTAAATAACAGAAATAAAATCACATTTATAAACCTTATGCGGGATAAATATGTATATGAATTCATAAATTCATATTTATCTGGCATTAGGTTTACTTTCTGCCATCTATGGCGCATCGTCGCTTAGTATCACGCGAGATCGTGGTCAAAGGCTAACCTACATTATATACAATGAATAATAATAATAAAAAAAACAATACTTACTGGTACCAAATTTCTTGTGCAAGCAATTCAAAGTTGTCAAGTGCGATTCTGTACTTTGAAGGATATAAAGGATTAGGCATGCCTAGTTGTGCGTTTGTGTCTACATTATTGTGGCCCATGGTTTGGAGGCTTTGTTCCTGGGAGCTCAGATGGCCGATCGACATGGTTGGACTCAATGCGCCTTGACCCAACGAGTCTTGACCCGATGAACTTTGACCCAACGAGCCTTGACCCAACGAGTCCTGACTCAATGAGTCACGACTCAATGATCCTTGACCCAACGAGTCTTGACCCAATGCGTCTTGACCCAACGGGACAATACTCAATGAGCTTTGACCCAACGAGCCTTGACCCAATGCATTTTGACCCAACGAGCCTTGACCCAATGAGCCTTGATCGAATGAGTTTTGACCTAATGAGTCATGACTTAATGAGCTTTGACTCAATGAGTCTAGACCCGATACGCCTTGATCCAATGAGTATTGACCCAATGCACCTTGACCTAATGAGCCTTGATTCAATGAGCTCAGTGAGCCTTTATTCAATGAGCTCAATGAGCCTTGACCTAATGAACCCTGACTCAATGAGTCTTGACCTAATAAGCCGTGGTCTAATGAGCCTTGACCCAATGAGTATTGACCTGAAGGGGCTCCACCAAATGAGTACTGACCCAATGAGCCATGACCCAACGAGCTTTGACCTGATGAAGATTGACCAAATGAATATCGACCCAACGACTCTTGATTCAATTGTGGGCCATATTGTGAGTGGACAGCGCAGGCGCACATCAAGAGCAACGCTATGAAGAGCATGGCTGTAAAAAAAGTTAAAATATTAGAACAATGGAATTACGATAAATTATTATGTTAATTAAAATGTAATTGACATTTTTTTCATGACTCTTTTTGTTTAGACGTTAAAGAGCAACGAACATACATCCATACATTTTTACAAACTTTCGCGTTTATAATACTAGTACGATAGATATATTTTTATACTCGCAAAAATAAAATACATGTGTTCAACGTGCGGAGAGTTATTTTTTTCCGCACTGCATAATATAATAATATTATAGCGTTTGTTTTCCTCCAGAAAAATATAAAAATGCACGAAGGACATTAATATAATAAAAAGTATACTGAACATTATGAATGAAATGTCTCTTTTAAAGCTAAAATATACTGGGTTATTATTAAAATACGAGCAACCTCGCAAAATAAATCTGCTCTGAATAATTATTTTTGGATGAGAGTAAAATGTAACAAATATTATCCAAAGTCACATTATCTATATCCAAAGTTTATAATGTTGGCTGTCTGGTCCTTCGAGATTGTTGGAGTTTTAAAAAATAGCTCTGTATATGTTATGGACCAAATGATAAATTGAGCATTATACATACTGCCCGGTCCTTATGAAAAATGCCCAATATGAGAGTGCAATTTAATAATAATTATTCAAATAATCACTTCGACCGGGCATTATACATAATGTTTATCACCTTTTGGACAGAGCCAGAAGATGCAATTACACAGTAAAAATCATTCAGTAATAAGAAAAAAAACTTGTATCTGGCGCTTCGCCGGCCGCTGCCGCGGCACGCTCGCTTCGCTCGCTCGGCTCGCGCATTGTGGTTACTGTTCAAACCTAACCTAACCAACTGATTTCGGTTTGCACTGAATACTGTACTAAAAACACAATTATCAAATTGCCCACTTATCACATAGCCATTTTAATAATGCCTTATTAATAATGCTCGCATTAATCACTTGGTCCATAACATATACACTTGAATTAAATTGAAAATAAATTTACTTTTTTATTATTACTTGTCGGGGCTAAACTATTTTTCTATGATTTGCTTTCGATGTTTATTTTGCGTTTTTATCTATTACGACTACTTTAAAGTTTATTATAATACTTTTAATACAATATTATTGTACTTACCGTGCTATTCTCGACAAAAAGGTGAATTCAATAAAATACGTACATTATTTAAGTACCTAATATATACAATTCCATGACGAGGTAATTTCATAGCACTTTATCGGACATTATTATATATTTAATAGTTTTGAAGAGCGTCCAGGTTAAAATGCATATTGTTTCGCTAATATCAGGAGTAGTTCGTATAGCGGAAAAGTTCAGTTTAAAACTGGATTGTCTCTGTCATTACTTTATTGTATTGATTTTCGCTAGTATGTTCAATTATTATATATTGTACTTTGATTTGATACGAATGATATTATTGTAAAAGAAATTATCTACTAATATAAATGCGAAAGTATGGATGGGGATGTGATTTTTTATAGGAATATACCCTATATACCCTATAATTTACTTATGTGTATGCTCACTGCTCACAGTAAACGAGATCTTCCCCCAAGGCGACTAAGACACAAGCATATCCCTAAGGCAAGATGGTGAATTCTTGCGTGACCCCATCTCACCTCGCTTCAGCGCAAAACTTCATGGGGTTTTTAGGGTATGTAACTCCCACACTCCCCCTTTCGTCACCCCCGTAGCGGAAGAAAAGTGCGTCCTAAAAGGATGCGTCCTAAAGGTTCTTTTATGAGCAGGTAGAGCCACTGGGGTCAGCCAGTAATTTTACATAATATCCTATTTCTCATCTTATTTACGTCAACCAAAAAATATTATAAATTGATTTATTATAATGGGTTGGTATATATTTATTTTCCTATTCTTGAGTATTACGTTTTTCATATACCTATTATGTATTAAATTTAACGTCATATGACCAGCTATGGTTAGTTAGCTTATGCCACTAACGGCATGATGGTTTATTAGTTATATATTTTATGTTTTTTGTTCAACGTTTTTATGTGCATTCATATAATAGTATATCATTTTCAATATTTTGCCGCGATTTGCTCCAGTTGTTTGGTACGGTTGCCAGCGCGGAGGGGTCCTCCTGTCAAAACGCCGTTGGGGTCGAGACGTCTCGCAGGAACACCTCCAGGTTTTTCAGTGGGTATCCCCGCCGCGCCCATCTTTGGCGGGGGAGTCCCACATACCGCCCCGCGCCCCCCGGCGTGGGGTGATGATGCGTAACGCATTTTTCCTGGGTCAAAAATGGTACGGTTGCCAGAGAAATTACTAGGTTAAAGAGACTTTACATCTTATGTCTCTAGATAACGGACGAAGCGCAGTATTGAGTAGGACTTCGTTCCTCTTTTGAATACAGAGGTAACACGGCTATAGTAATGAATTTGTTACTCTTTCACGCCTAAACGGTTGGACAGATTGAGTTGAAATTTGGTATAGAGATAGCATAGGGTCTGGAATAACACATAGGCTACAGTAAAAACCACTGGGCGAAGCTAGTTTCAAAATAAATCAAATAGTGCGAGTTGAATCTTAACATCAAGCGAGCGTTGTAAAAAACAAAAGAACGTAATTATGAATTCACAGCTCATTCAAAGTTCACTAAGTTATGACCGGCGCGGCTAAGTTGGACCTAAGTTAGACCTAAGTTAATGCAATCACTCAGGTCTAAGTATCCATTATTTAACTTTGGCAATATTAAACTTAGTTCGGTCCATTATTCAAAGCCACATTAATTGTTGTTTAACTTATAATTACAATAGTTTTACTTTATTGCAATTTCTGTTTATGAATTTGCAATCTTGAATGTTGTGTTTAAGTAGTGTTCAACCATTTTTAATTTGCACCTATTATTCAAACACAAATGTTCTAACCTCCATAGGAACGACCAGCAATGTTCTAGTGGAAGGCTCTATCTACTTACGATTTACGAGTAGGTACTTCCTTTATGAAATCTAGACATTAAGAAATAAATATCATTACAAGCTTTTATTTACTTTCACTTGTCTGTTGTCTGTCTGTCTGTCTGTGTGTAATCAAATCTTGCAAGTTAAATTTGACCCATTTCCCGGTATCCGATTGAGTTGAAAATTTGCATGCATGCATAAATCGGATGACAATGCAATATTTTTATGACATCGAGCTGATCTGATGATGGAGCTGGTGGCCATAGGAACTCTGTTGTTAAACGATGCAACGCCATCGAGTTTGGGCTCATTTGATTCGTCTTGGCGAATACTTTATGGTGCTAGATGGTAATAATAAAAAAAACTTGTTTTTAAAAAGTTTTTTAAAATTTCACTTGTTTATTATTGAAATCATACATAGATGTAATAATAATAATAAATAGCTGAAGAATGAGGAGTAAATGCCTTTACATACATTTAGGATTGTTGTTATTATGTCTAATGTTATTTTCCTAATGTTTGCAAAAAAATCAACAGCAAAAAAAAATGCTTATTTATCGAGGGACATCTGACGAACATAGCTTAAAATTCAAGCATTTTTATTCGTGTTTCCCATACCTTAACTTTGTCCCCACTTGCAGAAAACAACTTTGAAAGTCGGCTTGAAACACTCGCAGAAAAAACTTTAAGCAAATCATTCGCTTGGCTGGAACTCTGCAACTAGTGCCATGTTTATACTTACCTGTTTAGTGACTGGAACGAGCTACTCGCCTCATCGTAGCAATGTATGCTTTTAAGGGAAAAAATATTTGATCCAAAAAACTTAACTTTGAATAGCGTCCTTAAAACCATGACGTCCTTGAAGACACACACGCCAAACCAAAAACACGACCAAAACAACAACAAAAAATCGGATACCATCGCCCCATCTCGTCCAAGAACCCCCTACACTACGTTTGCACTCTAGAACACGTGTACCCCATCGGTTATCGGTTCTGCGGCAAATGTGTCCATTGCCACTTCAGCTCGCTATAATCCTTTTGGATATGTCGGCAACTCTGGTTCTCTGCCGAATCACCTCATTTCTGATGATCCTCTAGAGAGACGCCGAGCATAGTCCCATTCTCGCTGAGCAACCTTGAACGTAAAGTTATCAATATTTAATCATAACCTTTATCAAACTTGGTAATCACTCTAAGGCTCAAGACACGAGCCTTAATTGAGCTTAGTTTGATTCTCACGGGAAATAATTAAATTGGTTAGTACTAAATTAAATTAAAATTTCTTTATTCAGACAACTATGGTCCATGGGTTAGTACTTAAAATAAAAACTTACAAACTAGGTTTAGTTATCTGAGCACTAAGCACCTCACTGTATGTTATACTTTTACCTTAGTCGAGGTGACGTGTGACGCCGCGGATGAGTGCTTCGGAGTACCCGTTGCCCCGGTATTATGGCGTCCCGCAGGAACACCCCCAGGTTTTTTAGTGGGTATCCCCGCCACGCCCATCTTTGGCGTGGGAGTCCCACATATCGCCCCGCGCCTCCCGGCGTGGGGTGATGATGCGTAACGCATTTATCATGGGTCAAAAAAAAGGTGACGTGTGACCAAAATGCTGGGGTATATTTGGCCCAACGGTATAAGTATTGCCATCCAACGTGGCAATGCTGCCAGCATTCTAGGCACGCTGCCATCTGACAGTGGTTTGGAGCATATGGATTTTCTATAGATTGGCGGATCTGTGGTTAAAACAAGTGTTCTTGACTGCTGTTAACAGTTGTAGCTGTAGTATTGTTTGCTGTTTTTCTCAATAAAGGCATTTATTTCCCTTTTACCGTTTGTTAAGCAAAATTGTATTGTTCTTTTTCTAGCAAAAAATCTTTTTTTTTTTTTTTTTTTTTTATGTGATGAAGTAGAAGACGAGCAAGACGCTCTCCTGATGTTAAGAGATAACGGCTGCCCATAATCAGTACAGTGTTACCTAGGATTTCACAATTATGTGAAATTCTAGGAGCACTGCACCAACGCTTCTTACTCAAGAGTCATGAGATGTTAAGACTCTTTAGCCCAGTAATTTCACTAGCTACAGTGCCCTCCTACCGGAGCACAGTGATGTTTGCACATCACTGCTCAGGCGGTAGAATAACTGGCACTGTTGGGGTACCCACCTAGACGACCTCCTGCAAAGGAAGTCTACCCCCGGTAAAAAAAAATCTTATTCTATTGCAGCAATACTTTTATTATGTTTACGCCAGTAACTAGGTCAAGTGACTCGTCCGTCCCAACGCTCCCTCAGACGAGCCTGAGACCGAGGGTGGAGGTCGTTGACCCGGCCACGAATGAGACGTGAATGTCAAAGTTAAATCTATAATATGAACGTAGTAGCATAATGTACTTTATTTTTAGCTTTGTTTTGTCTAGTAGACAAAATGTTACCTAAGTTTGACTAAGCTCATGACGATTATGTATTTGTCTATATTCTATATCTATTTGCGTTATCTTTGATATGCTGATAAATACCAGATATAAAAGCTTACCCTAATCGACAATATATTTAAGTATAATCCACTATAATAGTCTTTTGACTGAACGCTGATTGACACACATCGATAACCGATATGAAATAAAAATGATTGCCTCAAAATTAAGTTTTGTCCCAGACCTAAATGCATAGTTTATAGTTACATATAATAACAATATTCTCCGTATTATGTGTATCTAATAGCAAGAGAGGAAAATATTAGGGTGATTCCTGAGAGACAAAATTTTACGTGTCTGGGGGAATAAACTACCCGTAACATAAAAATTCTACCCAAAGGTATTTTTTTCCTGTTAGTCTAAGGTTCAATCTACCTAATGCATGATAGACATTAGGTTATATTTAGCTGCAAGTATCTAAAAAAAAATGTAAAAGCCCTGAAATTTGATTACCGTGGGCTGTCCCTTACACATTTTCGGAACAAAATATATTTTTTACACTAATTTATAAAAGGAATTTAATTAATTCCTGTGATCTAAGCTGTAAAGGGTGAACTGTTATATGATCAAAAAAATACGCGAAGGCTGTACTCAGCGTAGTTTTAGAAAAAATAACAAATTTAGGTTTGTCCCCGGACAAAAAGTGATTCCCATGGCGCGCGACATAACTACCCACATTTCACAAACCACAATACTTAGAAGCTTGTACGCACGCTATTGGCTAACTTCGATTGCGCTCTAAACATAGTGAAGAGAGGCTCCTCCTCTCGTTGTTATAAACTGGATTTACGAAGGTGAGAAATTGATTACCGTGGTTTTGGTTCACTAGATCATTGATTACCTTTTCCATGTTTAAAAATATTTTTTTATCCATTACGGTTTTTTGACTAGGGTGTGCAGTTAGGAAAAGGGTATTGTCTATCATATATTTTATTATTTTTGGTCTATAATTATGGTATTTAAAAATATTGACAAAAAACTATACAATTTTGATTTCCATGGTATTGATTTTCATGGCATTTCACCACGGTGATCAATTTTCCTCTGAGTTTTCTTGCGCATTCTTTCACTTTTTACCCATATACAGCGAAGCCGCAGGTATGGAAGTGATTTTGATAGTTTATATTTGTATATTTCATTATTTCAGATATTTTTTTAAATTGTATACATCAGATTTTTTATATTGTACTATAGTAGACAGCCGCTCTGGCTTATGCGGCACCATTATATCCCCACATTCAAAAGTCGCTCCGCGAGCTATGGAGAGGGCTATACTCGGGGTTTCTCTACGTGATCGAATCAGGAATGAGGAGATCCGAAGATGAACCAAAGTCACTGACATATCTCCGCGGATCAGGAAGCTGGAGTGGTAATGGGCAGGCCACATAGCACTGATGAGGTCGAAAAGTGTTCAAGTGGCTACCACAGGCAAGCAAACCCAGTCCACCCACAAGTGTGGCAGACGACCTTATTTAGGTCGCTGAAAGACGCTTGAAGCAGGTCGCTTCCAACACCGGTGTTATATATGGAGGTCTAAAGGGGAGGTTTATGTTCAGCAGTAGACGTCTTATGGCTGAGATGATGTATGATGAAAAAATAAAACGAAACTATGGGCTGACTGCAACTTTCAGTCCAGATTAACCTAACTAATGATAAATGTACAATCTGATGACAGCTTCTGGAGTGAATCCTGTTAGTAACTGTGACTGAGAACTTGATCTCATATTCTAGGATATATATTCTTCTATATATTCAATATTTTTACATTGTTTAAGACTGCAATACGTTGATTTTATTTAGTTTACATGATTATTATATAGAGAGCCAATATAGACCTTTTTTAATACTTTATGTTTGGTGTCTATCTGTTTGGATCACCGTTTAAAATCATTTCAATTTTATATGATTAGTATGTAGATGTCAATATTTAAATAATAACATAGAATTCAAACAAAATAGTTTTAATATTGATTACCATGCCACACTTTATTGATTCCCGTGGCACCAAAAATTTAAATTTAAATATCTTCTGAACAAAACAAGTTATAATGATGCCTATTTGATTGATGTGCTTATAATTATGGGAAATTTGATGTTTTACATGTTAAATGCAATAATACTTTGATTTAAAATCTGCCACGGAAATCACTTAAATACGCCCGATCTCAGGATTTACCCATTATCATCCTCTCCCTGCACGGTTGTCTGGAAGAGATTGTTGTTAGTGAAAAGACCGCCAATTGTAACACATAGTTTATAATATTGTACTTTTATTTTAAAGTTTTTTTTGTATATTTTCTGTGTTTCAATAAAGTGTTATCTATCTATATATTGCAAATTAAAATACATGTACCCGGTTTACCCTCTGATCACTCCGAAATGGCAAGGCAAAATAAATTACCTTATATAATCTTACCTACTTATAGTTAAATTTATTATATAGTAGAAATAACTATACAACCCCTTCGAATTAATTAAAACTCAAATGAATCAGAATCTTATGGCAAATATAATAAGATTCAAAATCAAAATGTATCATTGATAGCAATAATTTTATTAGTTCCAATCACGGTTCCAATAAACTATTTTCCTACGACAATTTTGGAAATGTGAATCTATAGATTTCGTGGTCGCAAGGGACCTTAAATGGAGAATTATCTTCGAGGCCCTTTTATAAGATTTTTATCTTTGAAACGTTTATGCCGTAATAACAATCACTCTTTTAAATTGAGTTGATGTTATCAGATGCTGAAATAGTTCGGATTTTAGTATGTGCATATAGAGTTGAGTCGCGGTAAAATTGTGAATTAAAATTTTGGCTTTTTAGGGTTTCTCTCCACTAAGGGAAAAAAACGAAACCCTTGTAAGGGTATAAGGTATCATTAAACAAGTGAAATAAAAAAAAAATCTTTATAAATACAAGCTTTTATAATTATTACCATCTAGCATCAAAGTAGGTACTCGTCAAGATGAATCAAATGAGCCCAAACTCGATAGGGTTGCGTCTTTTCAGCTTCATTGTCATCCGTTTTATACATGCATGCAAAATTTCAGCTCAATCAAGCTCAATTGTATGGGCAGCCGTTATCTCTTAACATCAGGAGAGCGTCTTGCTCGTCTTCTACTTCATCACATAAAAAAAAATAAAAAAAAATCAGAAACCGGGAAGTGGAAATTTAACTTGCAAGATTTGATTAAAGACAGACAACAGACAGGTGAAAGTAAATAAAAGCTTGTAAAATAGCATATTATGTTTCGACTCTCTTAATAATTAAAAAAATCATAGGGTACTTATCGTTCCCTGTGTTTATAAAATTTTGCAGACTTCAAGTAGGTACAAATATTTTAAGTTCGAAAAAAAAACTATACATTTGTAAATAATATAAAAATGTATCTATTTAAAGTACGAAATCAGTAATCAGTCACCGAAATTAAGCCATGTTACGTTTTGTTTTTTATCTCAAATTCAGTGCGATTATTGCAATCGTAATATTATTAATCGTTAGAATGCATGCAAAAAAAAATAAACAGTAAATTAAGAACTCTTTCCTTTTTGCACCAACTCCATTCGAAGTAAGATAATAAAATGTTATTCTTGTAACCAAATCGTGGTATCTGTAGGACTCGTAGCGCTCGTAGCATTCGTAGCACTGCGTCGTAGCATGTACAGGTTCAATTTGTATCACACTGAGAGTTTTTTTATCCGATTCGAATCTGTGAAGTGACGGTCATTTGACGGGTTCGGATTAGACTCGGATCGAATGTAATGTGGATGAACCGCAACTCCAGAAAACCACCAAAACTGCAGAACTCCAGCAAACTTAGTTTCTCAACAGAGGTTTTAAAAGTAGCTTATGAGTTATTTGAATTGAAGGGCTGAGCTACGAATATAATGTATTTTATTTTAGCTCAGCCTTTTAGTAAACAAACAGACACTAACGTCCAAACTTTTTTATTCATAAGTAGGAAATTTTTGAATTTCCTTTCAACAGAAAAAAATAGTAAGTAACATAGGCATAGCGACTGAAACCATGAAGCACAGCAAGTATCAAATAAAAGTTTCACAAAACACACAAAACCAATTTTTCAATTGTTATTATTTATTCACTTGATTTCGGACCAATTAAAAATTCTGAGGACACTGTAGCTTTCCATTCTAATTATGGAATACCGCATTTGGTCTATTATTGTGTGTGAACTGAATAAATTACGTTACTGCGTCATTGACATCGGAAATAACCGTGGGGTACATCGATTGGTACACTTGTAGTTGTATTTTGTTAGGGGCAGTGGGCGTATTGAGGGCGGGGGCAGTGACTAGTACGTAATCACTATGACACGAAAGACGCCCACTTAATGTGGCCAATGTTACCTATTTTGGAATTACTGAACCGCCGAAAACAGACAGTTTTTGTTTATTTTTTATTTTTATAAACTCAGTGTCATTCTCACAGCAAATATGAATCTAACGAAACCTCTGAAACTAAATTCTATCGAGCCGTTCAGTCTCCAGAGCTAGATAAACAATTATACATATACTTTCGAAAAACGTTACCTCCATGTAATAAGGCGCAGTCTGGTAATGATAATTTTTTATTTAAATATTTCGTTTTTGGAAATATTGCTCTTAATTTACAACTTGTCCACCTACAGATCCAAGCAGCTATAGATCTTAAATAAATAGGCCAAGCGCTAGTCGGGCTAAGCGCAATTTACATAGGCTTCCGCAGTACAGCCAAAATTTGCTGCCAAATTTTAGCCTTCTAGGACTCATAGTTTCTCGGCAAAGCCGCGGGCGGACGGACGGACAAAGCGAAACTATAAGGCTTTCTTGTTTACTACGGAAGCCTAAAAAGCCATTTCGATTCAAAAAAAACAAGAGAATTAAAATTCTCTCAAAAACAATAATGCTAATGATAAAGGTCCCCCTGTTGCTGAATACAACCCCTTGTTCAAACTCGCGTTTGGTTTATTTTCGTTTGAAATTGTCTCATGTACTGCGCCGCGGCCTCTCCTGGTTCGTATGTATTTTTTCCGTATTGATTTTACCGTTATACGTTTACGTGAGTAGGGGGATCGTTTACCTACTGCAGTAATTCTGCAGGTGTTTGGTTGTAACTCCTGATTATAGATGAATAAAAGTCAGAGAGAGGCTATAAAAATCTTTGGAGATTTGGGTTGTATTTGTGTTTCTTTTCTATACAAAATTGCTGATGCGGTTGAAGTGAAAACATACATATTCAGACAAATATGTGTGTATGTTGTATTTTTTTACAGCTGTAATTATATTTTTACAGCTTAGGCACTGAAATAACAAATAAGGTTTAAGGTACTATAACTATCGAAACGGTTTTTATCGAAAAAAAGATTAATATTTTTTTTACAGCAAATATTAATATAAAATATAAGCTTAGCTGGTTTTTGATCAGTAAAATACAGTCTGTAGATAACTCTGCTTTAAGCACCACAATTATGAAACAAAAAAACCTATTTTTTTTATAACTCTTAAGAAACTTAGTATGTTTTGGTAAATAAAACAATGCAGTACTTATTATTATTTTATTTATTCTTGATAAAATGCATCGATCGGCACTAGAGGTACCTAATAATAAATTACATTTAAGGGCCTTCGCATACGACGCGCAACGTTCGTAAACGATTCGAAAGACATGTTTAGTATTTTTTGTTATTTTCTTGTAAGAAATTTTAAACCAATCTATCACGTTATAATTAGGTAGATTGATCAGGATAGCAACTCAGATCTTTGGGATATTTTTCTTTTTGTTCTTCTTGCACTCATGACATTTTAACATAGTCTCCCTTGCACAAGCAATTTCGAAAGTTTTTGAAGCTTATATCAATTTACACATTATATATTTTTATCTTTTTTTACAATTACAATTAAGCTTTTACAATTACAATCGCTGACATAAATGCCAATAAAGACCTCACGTTATCGTAAATTGTTTTTTTTTAATTAGGTACGTTGATTATATATTCTAAGGCTACGATTTTGCCCGCGTCGTGTGCGAAGGCTCTATATCTTAGCTAACATTTACATAGTCGGCCAGCGTTTTCCATACATTCAGTAAATCAGTAATTCACGTTTATACGTAAGGTTTTTCAGAAACATTGCTATTAATAAATACGCTGTATAATAAACATTGACTATAACTTTTCAAGGGGCTTTATGTCCAATTTTTGCATAGTATTTCAGGCAATTTAAATTACTTTTATATACGTTTGCAACAAAATATTTCTCTTTCACAATTTTCCAGTTATAGTCTTTTCCAACTTTGTATAAAAGTAATTTTCAGTTTCTGAAAAAACTACAGGTTTGAGCATATTTTAAAGCAAAAACTTTGCGAGTATTCATTTTTAGAAAAAAATGTGTGAATAATAAACAGTGTTAATAACAGAACACTGTTTTGTTTGTTTTTAAAACATCGATTTGTCAAATTACTCGTACACATGATTCAGAAAAGTTAATTAAAAATTCAACGACAGGACACTTTGATCTGTCATATTTGTAGTTAAATTATGTAAAATGTCCATAACTTTTAACGAACGTAGCTTATCGTAAATAATAAATTATTATGATTGTCAACACTTTCAATTAATTATTTTGTATCGCAACATTTTCAACATTTCCTCTCTTAATTGACACAAAACTGGGTCGTGTTTATTGTATATTTCCACGTTGAAATAAAATAAATGGCTATAAAAAATAATTAAAAATTATAGGCTTGTGTTTCAAATATATTTATATTTGACTTTTTGGTGAAGTTTACTTAGATTTGTTCGACTGTCTATTTAAATTGACAAAGTCTTAAGTCAGCAGTCACGTAAAACGTAAATCTAGTTTGCTTGGTTAACTATAATATGTTCTTTTAAGTCATAGATGATCAAAAACAGACGGTGAAAGAAGAAATAAGCTTGTGAACAAAATTCAGTCTCAAAATAGTGTATGAGAAGCGCAAGCCCTTAACATGAACGAGAGAAATAAAAGTATATTGCCCCTGAAGTTTAATTTGATAAGAACAATTCAGATTAGGTGCTTTTTAATATTTTCCGTTTGTATAGTTTGCACAGGATGCTTGATATTTTATTCAGAGCTGGAGAAGTTATATTCTATCACATTTATACATCTTTGGATAAGCATTGAACTTTAGTCACAATCGACTCTACCTTGATAAGACCCTTTAAACACCGACCATTAAAAATCTTCCATAAATCACAATAATAATTAATTTATATTACCATAAGCATAATGGACTCTAATTTCACTATACATAGTCATACCGACTACGGCTACGTACATTTAGAAAATCTACATTAATTACAAATTGTTCGTCTATGAGTCGAGACTTTTAGAATTTTTGAGAGATCTCATGGTTGGGTGGGATTTGCTCTTCTTAGTTTTGTTGTCGAGTGCACTGAAACTGTCACTGGCACCGCTCGAGGACGGCGTCGAACTGAACACTGAGTTTTTGGAACTGAGCGCGCTGTTGCCGGGGGACACGCCGCTGTCCGTGCTCAGCGACGCCGGGCTCGGGCTGTCGCTCACGGCGTTGCACACGCTCAGCTCCTGCCCCGGCAGCGACACGATCTGACCTATCGGCTTCTGTCTCACTAGGTTTATGCTTTGGCACATATTCTTCACCTCCCCGTCCGCCTCCTTCTTGTGGTACCTCGTGAGCGTGCCCGCGGAGCCGGCGGAGTTCGGCCGGTACATCGGCATCATCTGCGACTGCGGGTAGTACTGCATCTCGGCCACCGGGCCCGGCACCCACGGGCCCATGGTGGACACCACGGGCGGCACGTGCTGCCACATCGGCATCTGCACCATGTGCGCCCCGTCCGAGTACCCCGCCGGCGGCACCGGCATCGACCGCGCCACGCCCACCGTGGGCGCACTGCTCGGCCTCATCGCCGGGTGCCCGTACTGGGCGTAGTCTTCACTCTCATACATCCTCGGACCGTACTCCATGTTAGTGAACACGGTGTGCCCTCTCTGCATGTAACTGAACATCTGTTGCTGAGCTTGTTTCATCGCCACGTACTGCTGCAGGTGCAGCGCCGTCTGCTGCCGCTGCTGAGCCAGGTCCTGGTTTAAAGACGTAGTGCTGGTGTTCCCGTGGATGTAATAAATCTGAGATTGTGCAGGATTACATGGCGCCGTCTGATTCTGTCTTGGAGGATATTTGTTGGCATCGACGATGTTGTTTTGCGGGTCTTGGTACTCCTCCGGAGGAGCGATGTATTTGGGAGGTGAAGGAGGAGTCACTTGCTGTGACATCGGGTAGCTCAGTATCTGAGCGATGTACGGCTGCTGCTTCGCCGAGTGAGCTGGACTGTGCGTCTGGAATGTTGGGTTGAACGTTATCTGCGACACGTCTTGACCTGAGCCGGTCATCTCCATGTCTTTGTAGCCTCTTTGGTCGTTGGATTCATTCTTCTTTGGTTTTTGGTTGTAAGGAGCCACTTTGGGATTGTTTTTCCAGTTTGCTCCGGCGCTCTGGGGACGTTTGACGGGTGATTTGGTGGGATCGTGCCAGTTGTCACCGTTGATATGTCGGGGGTCTTGATGGTGTGACTGCGCGCTGGTGGCGCGGCGCGGCGGCGGCGGGGACATGCCGTCGGGCACGTGGGGCCGGTAGTTGTGGCAGCGGCGCGCCGAGCCGGGGCTGCTCTGCCGCTCCGGGGGCAAGGGGCGCGGCATGCGCCGTCTCGCCGGCGTCGGAGGACTCGGCTGCGATTGTGATGACTGCGTGGACTGTGAAGTTGAACGCCATTTTTCTATGAGTATTTTTCGTCGTTCTCTTTCTATTTGGACTTCAGTTTCACTCGATGAGTCATAATCCCTGCCCTGGAAAAAAAATTATTGGTGTAAGGGGTTTATAAAAAAAGCTATAAATCAGTTCATGATCTTCAATTCAACTCACCTTTTCAATTTTGTCATCCAACATCTTGAAGAAGTCTTGTTGGCTCGCTGATACCTCACTGCAACCAAAATTATTATATCAGAAAACAATTCAGTCTGGGCTTAAATATAGGTATATAAAAGCAGTGTGTAGTATAGGTATATAAAAGCAGGTCGCCAATAACATGACTATTTGATCAGCATATTCTCACGTGGAGATTAATTTAACATTATACAACCTATATAATGTCCGACAAGTGATCAGAAAGCTAAAACGGCCAAGGGTTCAAAACTCAGTGTGGTAAAAACGCAGTTACGCCTGGACGCTACCGTGTTTCGGAAGGCTCGTGAAACTGTAGGTAGTTTCGTCGAACCGGCTGTTTCCTATAAGATATCTAGAAAGTAGGAAGCAATCGTCAGGTTACGTTGTAGGCCCTGTAGTAATTTCGGTGACCTGAAACTGCATATAGGTTGGCCACTCAGCCTATAAATTGTGATTTGACTCTGACAGTGTAAGTAGGGTAATCTGTTCTGTTGAAGTACAATCTTAATACAAATTATTATTATTATATGTTTCAAATGTCAACTCACACGACGGGCTGATGCGGCACGAGCGGCAGTATATGCTTCCCCTGCTCCTCATCCTCAGTGTCGTCTGCCGGGGCGGCTCCCGCTGCTGAGCCCTCCTCTTCATCAGCCTCTTTGTCTGCTGCACCTGGTGACAAAATTATAACGCTGTTATGCTGGTTGACATGCTTTTAGATTGAATATTTGCTTGTGAAGAGGACGATTATCAAAAGAACTTAAATGGGATTGCTATGGAGAAAGTTAAGGCTCTTTATTACTCCAATGGACGCTCTCTCCCTCGCATTATTTGATTAAATTTTTAAATATGCATTCATAGAATTACATTTTTGAAAATTCCTCAAGAGAAGCCCTGCACAATATTATTGCACACATTTTAAAAGTATTTCTATTAGACAACATGTGCACGTATTGCAGTATAGTTATTGGGAATAGATAACGGAAAACTATCCTCGCAAAGCCAATATGGAGGAAATACTTTTCATGGACGCTTCAATAATTGAGCTCCTAATTTCTGAGGTGAGTTGCAGCACTAAGAAAATTATATCTAACTTTTCAGTAATCGTTAAAGTCAATTAAATCATCAAAATAAAAGTAAATTATCATCGATTAAAATACCTCTCTACCTTTACCTTATCCACACAAAATGTGTAATTTGATCACATTTTAATGCACAATTTGGCCCTTTAGCTCCGACCCTGGAGCTCCCGAATGGATAATACTTCTCCGCCTAATTGTTACAAGATAATGTTCCGAATATTTTACAATATTGCTCAAACTCAAGGTTATATTCAATGGAGTTTGCGCCGTGAACACCAAACTGAAGCAAGAATAATTGAATTAAATTCAAAATTCAAAAAAAACCCCAATTCAATATGTAATTCACCGTTTGTTTTTGTAGCGGTGGCCATCTTGGACCGATTTCCACCAAACATGGCTAATAAAACTCTACTTTCAAACAAAAAAACTAAAATAAATTCTGTTCATCCGTTCGACAGACAGACACGTCAAACTTATAACACCCTGTCGTTTTTGCGTCGGGGGTTAAAATTATGTCAGCGTTAAGTGCCATCTCACTTACCTCGTACAAATTGTAAACATAACTCTTACGTCAACCTAAGTATTTATAGTATGAATAAAAGTGCACTCTACGCTGACGTCATTTTTTTGCATCAGTTTGGTGTTAATGTCGCATTCTCCATTGATTAGATCTTCTTGGCTGAAACCAAGAGCTGCGTAATTCCGTAGCCTTGGATTAAAAAATTAAATTGAAGATCTTTTGTACGTCTGATGAAATTTTCAGGCGTTAGTATATATCTCTGTTTTCCTTTTAGAATCTCTAATCTGACATTGATTGAGGTCTAAAGCCAAGGATTATCTTTGGATTAATTGATTTAATTTATTCCGGATGCGTAATTTGCGTATTCGGTGAGTAGATTATAACTTTGCTAGTTTAACTTTGTGGAGGTGTCTAAAGGATAATAAATATTATGAAGATTAATTAATATTATGATTTATTTGTGATTTAATTTCCTTATTTTTAAAGTCATATATCGTTATCGCAAATGTGCTTTAAAATTTCGAAGTGAACATAAGTTACAATGTGAGATAATAAAAATGTTTAGGATAAATAACCAATAAACAGTTACAAAAGTCATACTAAAGTATTCCTCTCCCTGCAGCGGGGGGCATAGAAGCGATAAGACCGCCAATCATAATACACTAAGGTTTTAAAAAAATGTGATTTAGTATTTTTCTAAAAATGAGCTAATTAGCTCATACAATTCACCAATCAACATTTTTAACGGAGGGAAATAGTCTCTGCCTACCCCAACGGGAACCAGGCATGATTATAATATGTATGTATGTGTATGTAACACTTTTAAAAATGATATTATACCAACTTTGGCTAGACGTTCCCAAATTACCACTGATCTATTAACACGCCGAGTAGGATATTATTGGGCATTCTGGGCCACTTCGCGACGGCATAGCCGTCGCTCATGACCCAGACTGCCCAATAATATCCGTTCGGTGCAATTGTACGCAAATTACATTTTGCGTTATGTTAACGACGGCTACGTCTTCGTTTGTGACCCAGACCGCTCCAATAATTTGAATTCGAAGCAGACGGTCGAAAAATAGTATTTTTAAAAATGCTTGTTTTTAGAAATACCACGTTAATTACATTTTGCGTTATGTTCACGACGGTTACGTCATTACTCGTGATCCAAACCGCTCAATAAAATCCGTTCGATGCACAATAATTGTACGCAAAATATACATATTTTACGGTATGTTCACTTCGTTTTTTAAACTTGAACAAATATTTTAGCAATAATATGTGTGTGAGTGTGATAGAGAGAGAGCGATGTAACGATTTTACACAAACAAGTTTAAACAAGAATTTAGCTTACTGTGCGTTTACTTAAAGGCAATGACCGAGTTCATTGATTTTATGCTTATGATGCAAAATATATTTCGAAAATTTTTGGTATATTTTATCAGTCAGTCTCAGTATACACAAGAGAACTTACGTTACTTACGTTACGTTAAAATGAATAAACCGATTCAAGTTACGTCACCAGATATGTTCACATGTGACTACTTTACGCAAGAGGCACAATCTGATCAATTTAACAACCTCGCCTTCATACCAGCGGAGGAGTCTTGGGAGATAAATAAAATTAAGAAAGTTTCAAAAAGGAGTAAAGGAATAAACAAAACCTCTGGATCAACCAAAAATAAAAAGGCATTTTCGTCTTACGTTTCCATGAAAAATCACAGAAAAGGAACACACCTTATAAAGATAAAATTATACGACTTAACGGAAACATCGGAAGGATCAATAGTGGAGGACAGTGAATGTGAAAGTGATGGTGTTTCAGTGCGCGCTCAATTTTTAATTACTGATCCTGTGGATGACATTAAAGACATGGTGGAATCACTATTGTGCAAAATATCGAATAGAATTAACTCAAATTATGTTTAACTTTCTAACTTTGTTATTACAGTATTTTGTTATGCTTAATAAATGTTGTTAAAATATATAATTTGTTTTATTTTCTTATAATACTACTTATATTCTAGGTAGGTATACTTAAAATAAAAAACAAAATATTTTAATATTATTTTATTTTACTAAAAAAATATTTTAAGATACACACTAAATACAATAATATAAATAACTTTATGAATTTAATTATAATTAATTATCAAATAATATCCTATTATTACAAAAATATTGTTTTAAGTTTATTACATTACTCAAAGCACATTGGTTTTTATGAAAAAAACATGTGATAAGCTTATCTTTACCATTATTTTCATGCAATGTTTTGAGGGCAGGACATTGATAGTTACTAATATCGATGACATTACAATTTAAACAGAGTTCTTTTATCCATTTTATTTTTTCCAATCCTTTGGTCATTATGTTCTGATTTTCCAATATCGGTTTAATTATTCGTCTAAACTCATGATAATCTATGAATCCATCTTTCCAAAGAAGTCCTCGGTTCCTTTCTAACCACCGGATTTGTCTCTTTTCATCATTTGATAATGTATAAAATTTATAAGGTGGTTTTACAAAGAATACTTGTGTAGTATTTCCGCTTAATAATGCAAACTCCTTAACAATAAAATTATTGCCTTTGTCCTTAAAACCTTGCAGGTCGATAAACATATAACTTTTGTTAAGATTCATGATATTTTTCTCACAGTGCTACTCAATGGTTTGTATTCGAAAACTGTGTCATTTAATATTAAACAGTAGGCAGATGTCTGATCAGGTATATCTTCTTCGGTTTCAATTTCAAGTCTTACATCCACGGAACCTTTTAATGTTTCGTGTTGATGTGAACAATCTATTACAAACAACGGAGCGATTGTTTTGAATTCTTTTAAAGATAACAACGGTTTGGGACGAACTCCGTAATAGGACTGTTGAAATCTAGCGTATTGCTCATATAATAAAGAAATCTTGTTATCAGAAAAACTGGCATTCAGGCTTTCGTATGGAAAATAATTAGAGTTCAAAAAAACACGTATATCACGCACATTACAATGATCAAATTCAGCCATTGACAATTCAGCTTTATGTTTCCTATCTGTTTGTAATCCAATAATAACAAACCGAGGTTTTTCAATTTGTGAAGAAGTTTTAATTGACCACGTATGTTTACGCGTTTTAGGCAGTAAAGGATACTCGTGTAAATCCCAGTTTCGAAACGCTAACGTTACAGCGCGATCTTTTTCTAAACATTTTAATAAATTAATCCTTTCACGATCAGAAACTTTAATATGGGGAACACGCCAAACCAATTTATCAATTTTTATGTCTTCTATCACTTCACCCGTATTTAAAATCAGGGCGTTTAGATTTGTGTTACTTCTTAATAACACTAGTTCATGTTTGCAATTTATTATAATTTTTTGGTAATCTTCCGCGAACCCTAATATTTTATTCAACGGTATGGAAGCAGAAAATCGGCCATTATTGACATTAGCTGTGCCACCAATAGACCATCCCCAAACTTGAGATGATTTAGATTCATGATCATTCAATGACAAATATGACTTCATCGTAGATGTAATACCAGCATTTTTAATTTTATCTATTTCCACTCCGTTTAATTCATATTTTATTTCTTGAAATAAAAACATTGCTGGATTATTTACAAAATTCACGGTGGACACATTTTCTTTCGTATTACTTTTGTAAACAGTAGCCTTTCCTTCGATGTACAAATTGCTAACCGAAGGCAAAATGTATAAGTCCTGTTGGTTAATAGGTATGCGTATTTCATCGTTTCTATTAAAACTAGTGACATAAGGTTTATAGGAATGATATTCATAGCTTTCGATACTATTATTATATTGTGTTGGTTGGGAAATATTTAATATATTCATTTTAGTAATCCGATTAATTTAAGAAACTGTATGTTGCTTTTTGTTAATTTTTTCTTGAAGCGATGAGGTGTTCTTTTCTGAGATGAGTTTTTAGAACTGACTCGATTATTAGTTTGTTCGGTAGTTTTATTACTGAAGTTAATCATTTTTTTCGAAAATGCATATACAACTGTACTTCTTCGTCTCGTAAATTGATCTCCTTATTTTCAGCGTCCAGTAATCTTATATTAATAGTATTAATTGAATTTTGATTAACAGGAAAATAAATCACGTTTTTTGGTATTTCAATAATCCTATAACCAGGGGGCACGTTGGGCACAAATTCGTAAATGATGTGACTCGCTTGACCGTTCACATATGAACCGCTGGCAATGTCACATTCGATGCGCACAATGGTAGTTGATAAAATGCTGACCGGATAACGAGATTCTGTACTTATATTTGCTTTCAGAGTTTCCTTTCCAAAACCTAAGAGCTGACCGATAGTATTATCTCTTTCAAAATGGACATCTTGAGAACAAAATAACTTTACTTTTAGCGTATTATTATTGCAAGTTATTTTAAATATATCGTTACTTTTAATATTGCTTATTAAATAATCACAAATATCTTGAAGTTCATATGAGCCTTCAGGGATGTGGATGCTATTATTTTCACCATAGTAAAACATACTGTTTCTTTCATCAATATTGGGAATCGAATTGAATGTAGAAAAATATAGCAGCCCACACTCATATTCATCACATAATTCTAATGTTGGCGAGTAGTTAGTAGTCAAAGTAGCTCCTCTCCCCGTTATTGATACGGTGAAAGACATTATAAAACTGATGGCAAGTGTATTAATCACTTAATTTAAATATCATTCCAATACTGTAGAAGAAATTTTAAGCAAAGATGTCCACAGTTTTCAGAGTCAAACTTTTGGTATTTTTCATAATTATAATTTATTGTTGTCGTATAATTTTTTAGATATTTTATTACTTCCAAAGGAGGTTTTAGATTACCGAAACTATTAAAATATTCGCAGTGTTTATTATTTTTTATATAGGCTACCCAGTGAGTTCCTGGATTATTGTAACAATCTAGGTTTACAATGGCACACTCTATTTTTTTAGGTTTTGATGGTAACGTATCTCGCATATACACCCCACGAAAATACGGAATGTTTTGTGCAAATTTTAACAAATCAATGTTAGTAAGCGGTCTTTTAGGTAGCCTCCTAATCAGTTTTTTGTAGAATTTAAGTAGACACCTGCTCCAGATTTATAAGGGCGAATGTATAGCCCTTTCCCAAGTGCGATTGACTCCATCATTTTATTGTGACGTTCAGATTCTTGAAATTTTTTTTGCGTAGATTTATAATCATTTACCGCTTTAGCTATACCAGCAGCACCACCAGCTAGCGAACCAAGTGCAGATAGTCCAGCAAATATTGGTATTAACGGTAACAAACCACCGGTTTTTGGAAGGGGAATACATCGAGGTAATCGTATTTTCTTTCTATTAGATATGAGTTTTTTTGCAGCTGCATATGCTGTTTTTATGACTTTGTGTTTATTTTTCACCTTACTATTTTTTAATTGTGATTTAATTTTTTTTACTATTGACATAAATGATTCAATACCGGAACCAACTTTAAGTTTTGTTTTCATTGCATTTTTTACTATCCACGATGCTACCTTCTCTCCCTTACTAGCATCTTTTGACTTTAATCTTCTTTTAGCCATATCAATTAGTTCTAAATCAGCCTTTTTTCGAGCTTCAGAATCGTTGTTAATATATGCTATATCGTGATACATGCAAGCCTCATCCAGCTTATTGATACCTCTATCACCTCTTTGTAGTCGTTTTTCAAGTTTAGTTCCAGGTCCACAAAATTGATAGCCAGGTAAGTGTAGCTCGACTGGTAAACTATTGATTATATTATTTATAAGACCTCTTCCTTTCTTCATTGATTCAAATGAAATGGGTGTAATTTATTAAAACACATTATTTATATTACACAATTTTTATTTATCCAACTGTTTTCGTCATCTTTTAAACCTAACCATTTTACATACAATCGATTACCCCTCCTTTTAATTACTTTTTCTATTAGGTATATGTCAGGAAAATTTGTTTTTTGCAGTTCATATTCATAAAATGAACCTAATATCGGCTGTCCATGTTTATCTTCCAGTAGGTAAGTCGGGGGATTCATTGTTTTAATTTTTACTACAGTAAATATCTCAGTCGACCAATTAGGTGTATAGCCTTTAAAAAATTCACCTTTATATTTACTAATACGAACGTTATCACCTATGACAAACTTGCACTTTCGATTAATAAGACATTTTTGCGATTTCATTATGTTACACTTGACTTTGGATTCATTGCATTTTTTAACATCTATTGGTTTAAATTTTGTTGTTCGATGAACCGTATTATTGTAAGATTTAACAATTGAATCTAAATTTGACCCTAACCAAAGATATTTTCCCTCTAAGCTAAAACATTTGTAAAGTTTATTTTTTAAAGTCCTAATGACGCGTTCAACAATAGATGCTTTCTTTACAGAATATGTAGAATAATGATTAATTTTATATCTTTTCATTAAATGGTCAAAAGAATCATTATAAAATTCTTTTCCTAAATCTGATTGTATATTTTTTGGAATTTGCTTAGATTCTGATATTATACTCTGCATTCCACTAACAACACAAATTTTTGATTTTGTTTTCAACGGATAAACCCAAACATATTTAGTAAACGCATCAATTACTACTAAAATGTATTTATAACCTTTATTATAAATACTAATTTTCTGCATATCAATAAGATCGGCTTGCCATAAATCATTTATTCCTTTTATAATTGTAGCTCGACGAGGATAGTTTTTTCTTGCAGGCTTGTGAAGTTCATTGACAATGTTTTCTTTACTCATTTTTATTTGTCCTTGCTTTAAACATACGATCAATATCAGGTTTAGAGTAAAATTGTTTATCCAAATGTTTAAGTGTTAGAGTTTCTAGCTGTTTTAGAGTAACATGAATATTGTTTTGCATTTTACTCATTTCAGTTCTTAAAGACTGTATATTGTTGTCAACATATGCTTTGTTGACAGCTTCGTCATCATTTTCAGGATTTTTTAAACCCTTCAATTTGCTCAATTTTAAATCAAAATCTCCTAAATCCGATTTTAACAAAGCGTTGTAATTATTAAGAAGTAGATCTGAAATGCGTGAACGTTTATGAACGTGGTGACCAAATTTATCAATATTCATAATAGCATGTAACTTCTTGAAATATGTATAGAAGACTGAGGATATTTTGTATATAATGTTTTTTTATATCCTAGTTGATGTAGCCCCCCTCTCGAAGTTCTTCTGTGATCGCCACTATTTCATTATCTAAACCAGTGTTACCTGCATCACGCGAAGCAATAAGCAACTTCAATCTCTCAACAAGTTCATTGGGATCGTCCCAGTAAACCAAATCAATGTTTTTTTTATATAACTTAGTCTTATTAATTCCTTTCCCTCTTACTATATTTTGTAGTGTATTATTGTCTTCGTCGTTAGATATTGTAAATAAAGGCTTTATCACTTGCATGTATTTGAATCCCTTGTTACTATTTATAGGTTTCGTTGGGTCACAGTTTCGCCTATGTACATTTGTCATTGTTAATAGAGATTTATAATTTTGTAAATCTGAATCTGTTATAACGTGCATATTTGGTGATTTCTTGAATAATAATTCAAACAATCCAGGAGTCTTTCGAAACATTTTGTTTCCAATATTTAGGGCATGTTCATACTCAAAAACACGAGTTTTACCAAGATATAATTTACCCTGTGAAGAGTTTATTCCATAAGGTATAATATTTTTTTGTACTTCAGAAGATATAGACCAAGAAGATGATATATCCTCATCCTTTGATGGTGAATCTATAGATGCAAATGATTCATCACCTTGCTCAGAGTTTTGCGAAGATTTTATGATAGTATTGTCTGTCTGATCGTCTGAATAATTATATTCTTCATTTTCTGACGCAGAGTCTTCATTTGATGTATTATATACGATATTTGTATTTTGTTTTGAGCTCAATGGTTTATTTTGCTTTGTTTTAATTTGATCGCTTGAGAGTTTGTTCAATGGATCTATAATAGGTTTGAATAGTGTATTTAACGTCATGTTATTGCTTTCTTTCAATGATTTTAACATTTCTACCTTTTTCTTGACAGCTTCTGCAGATTGAATTATTTGTTCTTTTAAATGTTTTTCCATTTTTAAATCGTTTCCTCTCATTGATAGCACAAATTGGAATGACTTGAAATGAGAATTAACGAGTCATATATTGCATCAATCTAGGACTATAAATGTATCAAATTTTTCTCTATAACAGCCGTCATTTTTCGAACAATCTTTGTTAATTACAATATAACTATAAGGTGTATCCCAAACCTTTGAACACATCTCTCGAAATTGATTCCATGACATATCAGATCCAACGTGCTCGTCATAAGCGTGTTTCAAATTTACATCATCTTGTTTAAACAAAATGATTAAGTTAGCATTATCTCTCACGAGTTGTTTTGGAATTTTAGAATAGGTTTGATTGAGATAAAAACAGTCTATATTTTTGTGACGGCCCATTGCAAAGTAGTCTCTGATATTATTTTGATTTTCACAAGCTACATCATCAAAGATAATTATTGAGTTCGGTGATGCTTCGTGTGGACTTAATATTTCACTATTATGGTTATACTTGTAATACGATATTCCATCTACCATGTTCAAAACATCTTCCAAGAATTTATATTTTGGTTGATACAAAGATTTCGAATACACGTACAAATTACAAAATTTTAAACCATCTTTATGTAATAAAAGACTTATTATCAAGTTTGTTTTCCCACAATTGGAAGGTCCACAAACAATACATCTTATTGTATTTGGTAGTAAACTTCCATGACGTTTAATTTCTTCTGAAGAAGTAGGACATATAAGTTCTAGATTAAGAGAGTCGGTTTGCTTTATAAATTTCATTATAAACCCACTGTTTTCTATAAAGGATTTTAATAGAATGAGATATTAAATACTTTGTATTAGTTTTAAATATTAATATTATTGGAGGGTTTATTAAAGGAGCGTAGCGGTAAGTATGTCAGCTGTTTTACCCGCTAAAAGTAGTTTGTGTAATCACAGTCTAAGCTATATAATATACCTACCAAATTTGAGATCATACGGTACATGGCTTGAATAATTAACTAGTAGTTAGTTTGCGTTCAGAAACAAGATAGAGCTGTCAAAATGTTTCAAGGCGCTAACGAAGTCTAGATCATGCGAATGAATTTTTAGAAACGTAACAGTATAACAATGTAACAGTATGATTCTATATAATTTAATGCCAGGTTAACCCTGCTTGGAGTTGCAGTTTTTATTCTTTAAAAAGTTACATTTGTATTTAATGCTTTAAACTGTTTATATTTATATCCTATACCTAATAATTTATATTTGACAAGTATAGCGCCTGTTTATAATATACATATTGTTTCCTACACTATAATAACAAGCAAATACAATCAATAGTATAATATACTATATTTCATCAGGCGTCAAGAAGTTATGTTACGTTACGTGGAATTTGTGTGTTATTCGAACCTGCTCGTGTACTCTATGCAACATTTATATAACTAGCTACATAATAATATATTTTATAGGTAATTAGATACGTGCAGCACTTTTACTATACAATTTGTATCTACCAAATTCAAACCTAATCTGCTAATTAAGTCTGCTCGCTTAAGTATGAAAATTTAACAAATTTCCAACCAAACAAACCTTCACATTAATAATATTAGTCACACTAATATTATAAATGTGAAGCTTTTGTGTGGGTGAGTGAGTGAGTATGTGAGTGTGAGAGTGTGTATGTTCTACGCGCCTAAATGGGTGGACCAATTAAACTTTTTGGGTTGAGAGATTTGACTACAGTACAGGAGGTAAAACCGCTGGGCGCAGCTAGAAGTAAATAAAAATGAACAATTCAAAATAATTATTTTATTCAAGTTAGTACATATACCTACATATATTTGTATAAAATTTTACAGAACAAAACAAAGATATTCGACACTATTTACATTACCTATTATAATCAATCATTAAAAAACATCGTTGGCCTTGACCTGCAGACATACATTATTTACATAAAAATATTTAAGCATTTCATCATCATCTCCAGCCCTCTACATCTCACTGCTGGGTATAGGCCAGTATTTATTCCGAGCAAAGTATTTATTTTGTTATTATTAGTATATTATGTAAACTAATAATAACAAAATAAATTCACCAATAAAAAAACCCATAATAGTTTTCGGTAAAACCAACCACGTAACATATGCTCTCTAAATTATTATAAGAGTGAATTAATGCGAGCACGATGAAATTATAATAATGATGTGGAATATATTGTGAAGGAGGATAAGGATCCTGCCATGGAAAACGCAAACTCAATGCTTAAAATTGAAAATCTTTAATAGATAATATTATTATTTATTTATACAACAAACAATAATTTATTCTATTAATGATTCTGAAATTTTTTTTAGCATGGACTTTGTGTCGTCCAATATAGGATCCAGATCATCCTTGACGACATATTCCGCATGCATTATAATATCATCATCGTCGCTGTTCAACTCACCCTTATCATTATTTAAAGAAGGCTGTCGTTGCTGGTTTTTTGTCAAATCTATAATAGATATTTTTATCAGCTTTTTGCCCCGAGTTTCCTTTATTTTTAAAAAGGAAGAAAGAGATCCCTTTCTGGTCGATGCTCGCCGCCTCCTTTGGATGGACGGAGAAGGTGATGGATTCTCTGCCCGCAACCTGGAGAGCCCTTCCAAGGGGTCCTGCGCACATTGAGTGAAATCCACCTCCCCCAGACCAGGCATCTGAAATTAATAAAATAATATTTACATAATATACCCATAATACATACATTCACTTAAATTAATATTATTTTTAGTTAGAATTTCATGTTATTACTTACCGAAGTAAGGGCTGACATAATATTTCTGGTCGATGGACGCCGCCTCCTTAAGATGGATTGGGAAGGCGATGGGTTCTCTGCCTGCAACCTAGAGAACCCTTCCAAGGGGTCCTGCGCATATTGCGAGAAAGGCAACTCCCCCAGACCAGGCATCTGAAATTAATAAAATAATATTTACATAATATACCTAACATTACATTCACTTAAATTATTATTATTTTTAATTAGAATTTCATGTTATTACTTACCGAAGTATGCGACGACATAATATTTTTACGAATTTAATGTTGTTAGGTCGTAGGTTTGAATGCCGCGAAGCAAGTATGCAATATGAGCCTTTGGCACGTGTCTTTGTTAATTTACATTAAAATTATAACGCAAAATTGCATTTTTGTGAATATAAGCTATGACAGTGCTGTGCTATATAAATTTATAATCGAACACTAATACTCGCCCTTGGATTCACTCGCGTTTAGGATATTTCAAAGTTTAAGTAGGTAAATATTTGAGTATACCCTTGAAATTGGATTAATTATAATCAAACTTATATTTTTATTATTTATATCAGTAAGGAAGGGGTAGATAAATTAAACAATTAATTACAATTTTACATAATTAAAATTTATTTACACACACACACTATTAATATATTTACAATAAATCTTACTATACAATACACAACTCTTTATTGAAACTCTTTACTCTACATAAAAACAAAAACTTAAAAAAATATTGTTACATAGTATAATACAAGGGGCGTTACAATAAGCGGTCTTATCACTAAAAGCGATCTCTTCCAGACAACCGTGCAGGGAAAGGAGTAACAAAAATCACACTTGGTTGCTAGTACTATCCTTAAACATAACATATTTAAAAAAAAATATTAGCTTCATCATCATCACCTTCATCTCAACCGTAAGACGTCCACTGCTGAACATAGGCATTTATTAGCTTAAATCTACAAAAATATTTTTATTTAACGAGGAAATTTTATAGAGAAAAAATATTTTAATTATCCTTCCAAAATAAAACAATTTCCCCAAGCTAGGGTAGCTATTTTACTTGGAGATATCAATCTTTTATCATCATTGCCAGATAATGCTATCTTATTTACTGTCCGTGTAAATATTTCGTGTTTTATTGATTTAAACATTATATTTTTCCTACATAAAACTCCCCCGTTAAATAATATTTTTTTGTAATCCCCTATGTCCAATTCTCGAACTACACATGTGCGTACACCTTTTGCTTTTTTTATTACTTTATCTGAAGTTTTTATGGAATAAAGTTTAGACCTTAGACCGACAAATTCGGATATATATTTTCCACCCATCTCATCTTTAAATAAACCGGGAATTTTTTTATTGTGTATAGGTATCGTGTGATCATTGTTAATATTGTAGTTACTTGTATCTAAATATTGTAAAAGATTAAACTTCATATCGAGATAAAAATTTTTCGTGTATATTTGATATACAAAAGAATCCGTGTCGGTATAACAAAGTTGTACTCGTTCTTGATACAATGGTTTAATAATATTGTAGTGAAAATGGTACATATGCATTTTAGAGAGTTCAAGTACTGTAAATCCTATGTATATAGGTTTATTTAAAGTTATTTCGCTGGGATTCATTTGTACTGCAACTAAATTCTCACTGAGAATCGTTGCACTATGAAAATAAGGGTTAGCTATGAGTTTTTCAGCGCAGGTGTTTTTTTTAGTTCTATTAGTTTTATCACTCCATTGGTTGACTAAATGAACGGTCACTCTTTTCTCAGTATTTTCTAATGTCTTCCCGAAAACACTGTTATTTAATAACTTAAAAAAGTCCTGTTCAAATGTACTTTGTGCTTTTTGTCTTAAATTTGTATTCAACTCTATGTATTGTTTTAAATATGATCCCTGTCTAAAAGTTATTACTCTATGAATCTTGTGTAAAAGTAACCCATGCTCTAAACACTTTTTTAAATGTACATAATGAATAACATATTTATACTTATTATACAAATTTGCAATGAGTTTATTTGTTTTACCGCCCGGTGGTATGCATTTCTCAGGACAAAAAGGTAAATCATTATGGTACTTGTGTAGGTGATCAGGATATACAAGATCTACTTCTAATATGTACCCCCACTCGGCATTTTCTTTAATGGTTTCAACATCAATATTAAGTATTTCGGTTTCACTAAGAAACCTGAAATTAGAATATGGTAAGTATTGACACATGCTAAAACCATAAAGGTTATTACAGTCGAGATAAACTATGAAACAATCAGGATTTGATGGATCGTATTCAGGGAGGTATTTATTATTAGCTTTAGCATGCCGGTGGGAGCACATGCACAAACCACCCCTAATTCCGTCTTGAATCATTCTTATTATAGATAAATCGGAGATAAGTTCGAGTTCAACGCCTGTTCTGAGCAACATTGCATCAAAGGATAAGCCAGGAGCGGTTATGTAAAATGCTGGATCAAGTTTGTAATGTGATTTACATGTTATGCGAAATTTTTGGAATATGTCTGCCAACAAAAGTACATCTGTTTTAAGATACAAATCAGTATATTCGCCTAAGTTATTTATATTGAATTCATTCCAAACATTAATAGCGTGGGTGTAATCTTCATCGCTAACGTTTTCGTTAGTTAGGGAGTTATGAAAGCATTCCCTTGGTGGCAATTCTTTTTCTTTATAACTTTCAAATTTAGTCATATAATCATAAGGGTAAATACCTTTTCGTGTTAATAAGCTAAATTGTCTTTCATCGGGAAAGTAGGATCGTAAGTAGATAAAATCTTGTACTTGCAAGGTTTTAGCAAGTTTATCTATACTAGTACTTAAAAAGTTGAATGAATCTAAAAATCTTAATTGTATATGTTTAATAAATGCAATTGGAATAAACTTTGAAAAAGATATGTACTTTTCTTTAGTCTTAGGTAGAATATTGATATGCCCGGGAATTTCACTTAATTCTTTAATAAATAAATGACAATCATACCCAGATAAATTATGAAAAAATATCGGAATAAATTGTGGTACTTTATATTGTAAGTTACAATGCTTATGCGCTGCCCCGCGATACTTCCCTGTCAAATGACAATGATCCCTAACTCTATCTCCCCACAATAAATTTTCGCAAATATGACACACACTGGCTTGCTTAAAGTTAACATTATCTTCTTCTGTATATACCATAGCTTTAGATTCAGATAATAGTTCAAATATTTTTTTTGCATCCGTAATAAGTGATTTAACGAATTTTGCAACACAATCATGACCTCGATAGGTTCTATATAATTCAGTCTTATTATTAAATGAAGAAACGACTATGTAAGCAAATGCAGCCGGAATGTGTTTGTGCGAGTATTTAGTTCTATCGGTGTCAAATTCTACACCGGAAATTGGCTCTAACAAGGTTTCGAAATCGGCGTAAATTACATAGGGGACGTCTTGTTTTTTGTTATAATTTTGAAATTTTAAAATCGAGCCCTTATCAGGTAATTTTGTAACTACCCCGCTGCATTGATGTGATTCTAGATCTGATGGGGATGAAAAAAATATTAAGCAATTATCACATAAAAATAGTTTGCCATGATGTTTCGTTACCTGACTTCTAACTAGGCGCGGTAAATCTTTAATAAGACAATAATGGGATTTATTTTTATTTTCTAACAACAGTAAATGAATGCTTTTATTTTTACTATTATTATTTGATTTATATAATGGTCCAATTATTGTCTTATTGTTTTTTAATCCGTAGACATAAATATTTAAATTAGGATTATTTTTTTCAAAAATTGCTATATCTGACAAAGTAATCGGAAACGATAAATCAGTCACATTTAAAACATCCTTGAAATGAGGATAAGCTGATATCCTGCAAGGGTGTAGCTTTGTTGGAAATAATGCTGCTACAATACACCATAAAAAACAAAATTCGTCATTATTTTTTATATTTAAACAGGCTTTTTTATTTTTAATAAAGGAAGGTAATTCTATAAATTTTGACCCTCTCAGAGGTTGGTATTTGTTAATATTTACTTCTAAATATGAATTGTATAAAAAAGACCAACCGCTATCTCGCTCTTGGAACTCTTCCATTTTTTTAAGTATCTCTACAGCACAAGATTTATAAATATTATCAAAATCGTTATTCATAATATATACAGGATGATTTTTTGTTGCAAAAGATTTTAATTCTTGTTGATCATTTTTAAACATGTAAAAAGCAGAAAATAATTCAAAATTAATTTTAATCGATGTGTGTTTTTGCAGTGACTGATCTATCAGATTCTTAACTAAACTGCATATATTATTAAGAAACGTCTCTGGTAAAATATCTTTTTGGTCCTCGGATGCTGTAATTCTATAAGATATAATACGAGTCTTAAACGAAGTATTAATAATTTCTACATTATCACTAAAATAACTCTTACTCTTATTTTTATGACCTTCGCTAAGTAAATGACCGATCCACTGGCGACTACCCACAGATGCATTGCACTCAGAACAGTACGGCATTATAATATGTGCCTATATTAATTATTATAAAAAAACTAAAATTATAAACGTGAATGTTTGTAAGAATGTATGGATATCTAGATGTATGTTTGTTACTCTTTCCCGCTCTTCCGCCTGAACTGATTGAGCTGAAATTTGATATAGAGATTTGGTTAGACCATGGAATAACACAGACTATAGTACAGCTAATACATCAAAAAATAAGTCCTAAGCTACTTATTAAATAACTACCTTTAAAATAATTGGATCATTTAATTTGTCTCCCCCGTTGATTTTCTTCCCTTCGTGGACCGGATGGTTGATTTTTCCTTGGCTGCTCGTATCTATAACAATAATAAAAAAATTACATCATAAAAAAATAATAGATTAGAGAAGTAAAGGTATATATGTATTTTCTACAAACCTTTATGTATAAATTATTTGCAATGTGGTTTCTTCTATGTAATTATTTCAGGATCTTCCTCAAAAAATCCTTCACCCCTTCAGTTTCCTTGACTCTAAGTAGGTATATAATCTGAAATTATTAAAAACATAACAATAAAAACCTTTTAAAATTTTGTAACATAATATATTGCGTCTAAATAGAAATAATGTTCAAAACGAAAAATAGTTCAAAAGTCAAATCTCTATCTTACACAGCTTAAAAATATATATCCGTAATCTTCTGAATATTTAATAGATGTAAAATTAAAGCTTGTCAGTTTGTTGATTGTTGCAGCAAAACGTAACTTAAACCAATAACGAGGCAAGGGTGAAACGTGTATAATTATTACGTCTGTTAAAAAATAATTACTGAACTCAGACAAGCCTGCGATTATAAACTAGTTAAAAATACTAACCTTTAGATCTGGCTCGCGTTATTTGGGTCGAGTGCCTCCTGCGCTCACCACACGCCCGGTAAAGCTGTAGAGGTCTCAATCTGAGACCAACAGCGTAAGTCATTCAAAAAAAAAAAAAAAAAAAAAAAAAAAAAAAAAAAAAAAAAAAAAATCTGGCTCGCTCCTTTAAAATAATTGTAGATACTTGCTCTCACATAATATGTATCACATAATATAAGGGGTACTCTTTTATTATTTAATTATTAAGTAATAATTAATATTTTTTAAATAAAAATATACGCAATCTTACGATAGGTACATTCAATGAAATGAAGCTATCAAATTGCAATTAGGTACATAATATTACATACGTACGTCACCAGCTCTAATTTGTTGATCAAACCAAAAAAAAGATTTTGCAATAATTTAAATAGGTTAGTACTAGGGTTAACACACGTTTATATTCATCAACAAAAAATTTTGCAACATTAGTTTTCTATCTAAATTTCGTTTTTATAATTTTTGTCAGCCCTGCTTTTTATGCTGCATCGACACTTAAGTTTTAATAATAGATTAGTCTTCATTTTTGCTTTAATGTTATACCACTTTAAGAAAAGGTCGAAATTACGCAAGTGCATTGGTGAATTGTGTACGTTTTCAAAACATCGGTTAATAGCGGTTGTTTTACTTAAAAACTGCAAGTATTTTGGAACATTGATCATTCAAGACGTCGAAGACAAAGAAGAAACAAGCAGCGGTCAATGGTCAACCTTCAGGCTACAAGCAGCCTGCCATCATTCTTCGAGCTACCTCCAGACCAGCCAGAAACCTTCGAGCTGCCTCTAGGCTGCAGTCCAAGAAATCGCTGCCGGCTGTTTGACTTCACGTCGAGGCCCTACGACTTGGTCACCGATATTGCACGAAACGCAATATTGAAACCATGATGTAAGTTAGGCCTGTGCAAAATCAAGCATACATTTTTGTTTTTGTATAAAACAAACACATTTTGTTTTATACAAAAACAACAATGTATTATTGATTTTAAGCTGCTATTGTACAGAGGTGTAGAGGTTTTAACCTCTTCTCTACTACGTATTTTGTTTTTAACCCTTAACTTTATTCCAGGTCAGAGTCTGAGTGTGAAGCCGAGTCCTACACCGCGGCCAGCAAATCAACCAAGCCTGCGAGCAGCAAGCGTGCTCGCAAATCAACCCCCAATCAAACGAGGTAATAAAATAACTGCTGCGGACATATAACCACTGGGTCATGAACGCTACTCATGACCCAGTGGTTATACGTCCGTCTTGTAATCCGGAGAGTCCGGAAAATCTTTACCACACTGAGATTTGTACTTTGGCTAGGTTCAAATCGCAACGTGAGAAAGATTTTGCATGAACCTTACCGTGTTTCGGCAGGCACGTATAGCTGAGGGTCCGACAGATTTTTCAGTGATCTGAAACTGCTAACGTATAGAATTTTTAACCAACGCGCGTTATTAGACGTGAGCTGTATCGTTTTTTATGTTTTAGTTATGTAACATATATGTACATAGGTTGACCACAGAACCTATAACCAACAGTGTAGTAGGGTAGTGATGTGCTAGCATTATTTTGTCCAAAATTTTGATTTAAACTAAGTGGTGTGTAAATTATATTAACAATTTTCTTTATATTTTGTTTCAGTAAAAAGACTGCTGTGCTGCACAACGATGTCTTCGGCATCAGCTGTGGCCGACCGGAAACAAGTCGAGTTAGTGTGGACGCTGGTGCACTGCCTTCGTGTCTTGTTACCCGGGTGGGTAACGGAGCGGAGAAGAGGACAACAAGTACCAGCGGGGATTTTTACATTGACCTGAAGGTTTACAAGGCGGAGGACGTTAGCAAGACCGACGCGCTGGAGCTTTGGAAAAAAGCAGTCCTCCGCACAAAATGCAGTATGGATATAGATACACTGCAATTTGGAAAACTGCAAGAATTTGTAAAGGTTTTAGATAAATTATTTAAAGACATACCGCGAGAGTTTTACGATAAGTAAAATGTTGCGGTATGTCTTTAAAATAATATATCTACCTGGCTCATATTGCTGTTTGTTTTATTATTGCATTACAGATAATATACATGATCTAATAATTATAATTTGTTTTATTTAATTTTATGTAAGCATACCAAATAGGTACTATAACGTTATATGGTTTGAAATAATAATATTTACATTAACGTAAGAATCATTACTATTATTCGATATATTTTTTTCAAACCATAATATACGAGTACTAAACGGATTATGTAAAAGTCTAGAAAAACTTGCAACATGCAAAGTTTTCTAAATCTTTTACCTAATTAACATGGTACGACTAAGTATGCATACTTACTTGTACGCATGTATAGTGTATAGGTTCATATTATACTAAGTGCTAGAAATGGTATTTCTAAAAACAAGCATTTTTAAAAATACTATTTTTCGACCGTCTGCTTCGAATTCAAATTATTGGAGCGGTCTGGGTCACAAACGAAGACGTAGCCGTCGTTAACATAACGCAAAATGTAATTTGCGTACAATTGCACCGAACGGATATTATTGGGCAGTCTGGGTCATGAGCGACGGTGTAGCCGTCGTGAACATAACGTAAAATGTAAAATGCATACAATTGCATCGAACGGATTTTATTGAGCGGTCTGGATCACGAGCAACGGCGTAACCGTCTTGAACATAACGCAAACGTAAAATGTAAAATGCGTACAATTGCATCGAACGGATATTATTGGGCAGTCTGGGTCATGAGCGACGGCTATGCCGTCGCGAAGTGGCCCAGAATGCCCAATAATATCCTACTACGCCGATTAGAAACAGATACCGAAATACTTTGTGGTGCAACACCGCAAAAGCTGCCGTAAACTGTGTTCTTAGTAGGTTCTTACCAGACAATAGACCACCCACGCTTAAATTCAACAGATGCCGATCAAACCGGTCGAGCAGTTAACGAGAACAAACAATCAGTTTATTGTTCCGCTACGTGTTGATTGCTGATGACGTAACTAGGAACTTGTGATTTTATGCGCTGAAAAGTATTTGTTTGTTGTAGGGGTTAGGAAAGCTTTCTTGGGTAAGAAAATAGACGAGATCAACCTCTTATTTTCTTACAGCTTCTAGCTGAGCATGGTTAAAAGGCATTGTAGCTATAGGTGAGCGTCCTTATTTTCTGCTGACGAGTGCTTCGGCGTACTCGCTGCCCCGGCATTATGGTATCCCGCAGGAACACCCCCAGGTTTTTATTAGTGGTATGTGGGATTCCCCCACTGCTTCCATCTTCGACGAGGGAGTTCCACATACCGCCTTGCGGCCCCTAGTGCAGGGAGACGATGCGTAATGCATTTCATCGCTCTTATTCGATCAGAAAAGGTGTCCACATTTTTGTCGTTCTTGTTTCCACACCGACTGCCAGCTATCGCAGTACAAGCAATAATGGACAAGTAGGACAAGCAATAACGAACTCAGTAAAGTAACTTTTAGACCTAGGCGTTATAAAAAGACAGTTTCAAATGAAAAACTGTAACCGCGAACAAATGCTGAGCCGTCCCTGCACTAGTATAGTTTTGAAACTACTTCAACAGAGCAGAGTACAACAATAAATATGGTATTTGACCTACTGGATACTTTGCACTATGCCCCAGTTCCGCTTTCTATGGTAACCGGGATTAAAATGAGCTCACTGCTTATATACACAAAGCTTTAGGCCTTATTCTAAGTGAGAAAAATAGAGAGATATAAATGAATCGCTTGAAGCGACATTTGGTACATAGGTAGCCTAGACCTTGTAGTCTATCCCTACTTATTGCTAGTGGCCCACTTCGTGCAAATATTACCATGACACTTTATGAGAATTTTCAATCAATGCTTTTTCAAAAGAAGTTTTTTTTTTCATTTATTTTATTTGAAAATAGTTTTTTAATGATCAGGTTTATGAAATAACTAGCTGCGCCCAGCGGTTTTAGTTGCGTACACAGTACGCAAACTATTTTTAGCCCCCTTTTTTTTTTTTCCCGGTGAAATGCCTTACGCATACCACCCTGAGCCGTAAAAACTTCCCTATCGCCTCACCGGATTCGAACTCGGGGCTAGTTGAACCAGCTTTATCGAACCGAACGGTCAACTAACTTATCCACGGTAACGATAAACTATTTTTAGCCCCTGTGTTTTGTTCCAGGGTCTAAGTTGCCTAATTTCAGATAAACCGGTAAACCCGTATAGGCGTGAAGAAGTAACAAACACACATATTCACAAACTTTAGCCTTTACAATATTAGTGTGAAGTATTCTATGCAGACAGTTATTGTCTATTCGCTTTCATGTTTCCGGCAACGTGCTCGTTTTACGGCCGCAATTTTCAGGATGCACTCAGCGCTCCTATTAGTTATGCTAAATTGCTTTTGGACCCATCCAATATATTCGGTACAGTTTCATAAACAAGCAATTAGTTTTAAAGAGATTGCATTTCCTGTGAATTATTTTTTATAGGAGGGAGAGGTGAAATTAACTAATCAATATAACACTAATACGAATCATTGGCTGAAAGTTTATGTGTGTGTAAAATTTGTAACTTCTTAACGTTAAAACGGCTGGATCAATAATTGAACTTACATTTTATATGTAGTTTTATAGGTAGCTTAGAAGGGATTATGTAGCCCTAGAATTACAATTAAGTTACCTATATTTGAGCAACATTGTGTCAAATTCTTATTCCAATAGTGTTTTTGGCATAATTTTGTTTTGTTTGAGAATTTGAGTGAGGCCGGCCTAAATAAGAGACAATTTGGAAAAGTTAAATAATATCCTCTCATTATTCCCCAAACCTTGATCCGAAGTCCCAAATTTATCAATCGGAATCAAATACAAACAAGGATGAAAATAACCGAGTTAAGTGCAGTGCGATGACATATGCTCGCATGTTCGTACATCATAATGGAAATCGAAAAGTTACAGTCAACCACTCTTAACTTGCAAGTTGTTTCCATAGAATTTAGGAACATTTTGTTTGGTTGACAGATGTAATATAAAAATGGTTGAAGTGTACCAATTCAAATGATACAATATCCTCAAACCGGGTCAGGCAAGTTATTTTTAATCGTAATGTCATGAAAATAAGGTTGTAAAGTTTTCAATTGTGCTTTCCGATGGGACAATATTTTTGTTGATTGATTTTCTTGAAAGTGACTTCTTACCAGTATATTTGATCTCAACATTGTTGGTTCTAATATAAACTGCTCATTCCGGTGTCTACACCTAATTTTAGCATTATCTTTGCAATTATCGTTTTTCATTAGTTAAAACTGTTCTTTTTTTTTCAAAACATTCAAAAATACAAATTTCTCTAATTCAGACTTCTCACGTTATCTTTCATCATCATCTCAGCCATATCCACTGCTGAACATAAGCCTCCCCTTTGGATTTCCATTTACCTATACCGGTTGGGTTGGCAGCGACATGCATCCAGCGTCTTCCAGCGACCTCCTCCACCACCACCTTGTCCACCTTGTTGGTGAATGTCTGCGTTTGCTTGTCCGTGGACTCCATTCGAGCACCTCTAATCTTTCATTACTAATTTTTCATAGTGATAAGTATTTTATGCATGCAGATTTTAAAGTTTTTACATGAAATGTTCGAACCGAACATTACAGTTACACATAACAATGTAATATCTATGTTCTCGGAGAAACTACCGTTATTACAATTCGTAGAACAAATCGATTCAACTGACCCCGAGACTTCCAGAGAGCATCAAACTTGTAACAACTTTGATTTGCTGGAATTGCACTGAATTTTCACATTTCATAGTTGCGAGCGAAATCAGGCACTGTATTATACATGATATTGTTATTATGTATGAACTGAAGGTTGTAGTGAAACTGAAGTACAGGGAATTGTAATTTATAAAACTTTTTTTTTATATTTTGAAAACCCCAGTCACACAGTCACCAGCAATCAAACAAGTTACATTTTATATCCTTACAGAAAGATGGTTTTTGTAAAATTTTATACTTTGGCAGCAAGTGATTTTAAGGCAACGAGTCGCTATGACATTAATTCAGTCGTGAATAACCCCCGAGCACTTTTAAGTGACCAGGGAGGGATTTATACCACCTTCTAGGTTTAGTCTATGATTGCATCGTCGCTTAACATCGCGCGAAATCATAACCCTATTATTTTTAAATAAAAACAGTTTTCGGACAAAATGGTATTTTGAACCTTTGTGATATTCTTTAGTCTCTTGATATCCTTTAGTCCTTACTGCATGACGTCATTCTGTCTCTAGATCGGTCCCCTTTATTACATTGTCTGTGGCATGAACTGAACACAATGTAGGTGGAACCTAATTCAATTTGGGATTTGAGATTACCGTTGAGGGAGTTGAGAATTATGAACAAGCTATTATTGGGTGCCATTACAATGAACAAGATATGGGCTTTAGGTGCACCTTTTCTCAATGGTGGGGGATTTTGTTTAAATTGAAAATGGTATCTTAGATGGATGGAATGATTAATTTTTAACAATAACATACGAATGGTCTTCAGAATTAATAATAAAAATAAATATAAACATTTCCGGACATTACACACAGCGCCACCTAACCCCAAGCTAAGCAACTTAATGCTTGTGTTATGGTGGTTAGGATAACGAATAAAATACTTATACTTATATATACTTTTCTTTTGTAAATACATACTTATACTTTTCTTTTGTAAATACATACTTATAATAGATATTGAAAGCCACCCAGACTAGAAACAAATACCTGTGCATAACACAAACATCTGTCCCACGCGGGAATCGAACCCGCAACCTACTGCGTTGCAGGCGGGTATTAGCCCACCGCGCCACAGAGGTCGTCAAATAAGTATATAGCACAGATAAAAGAATACTAGTAGTAATAGTAAGTAGTAGTAAGTAAGTATAGGATAAGTAAGTAATAAGTATTGTAGAGTCTAAACATACATATAGTTACGTACAGATTAACAAAACCTATCAAAACAAAAAAATCTCTTATTTATGAGAAGGATCTACGAGAAGAAAGAAAAGGAAAGCAATTTTTTTTGCTACCGATTTTGGTTGAATGGTCTGTAAAAATTGCCTAGAGTCGTCACTATATAAATTCAGAATATTTTTGAAATGTTTGTTCATCTACGTTTATTCTAGATATTGTAATGAGTCTGAAGGACAATACTACACTGGGGGTATACTGTTACATTAGAAATTATGTTAATGATTGTGGTGAAAAATCGAACTAAACTTATCCCATACTAAATTATTCTAAAATGCCCTAACACATAGACACTAGCGCCTTCCAACCATCCATTTACACAGCATACAAATTGTGCCCTTGTTTTTGTAACACCCACACAAAAGCCCTTATGTTACCACACGTGATGAGAATGTCCAGATTTAAAGAAAATTGTAGGCACGTGAGCTACATTTCAATGGACGTTGGGATATTATGCCTCGTTTTTCTGAGACTGTTTTAATTATTTTTCATCGTAGCTTGTGTTTAAAATAAAAGACAATATGTATCACACGAAAGCGAAAATGGTATAAATCCAAAATGTTTAATTCGAATACGAGCAAAATTGGTCAAGGAACAATAACACATAAACGCTTGATTAATTTTATCAATATTGAATTGTCAAATGCATAGGCTATAGAGCCAGCTCCACACTCTATGGTAGCTAACTCTTGCCGTGAATTTTGCGTGAAGAAGATTCAGTGTAGAGCGCCCACAAAAAAAAGTCAAAATAAGATTGCAAAATCTTTTACACTATGGTATCGCAGCTTTAACAAGCGTTCTTGGACATAGTACAGAACGGGCTTAAGGGATAATATAACACAATTCAAGCAAACGTGCGACTAGTTTCTACTGTTTATAGCATGCTCCAACCCACTGTTACGCCAACACAGAGAAAACTCCCACATCGCATTACCCGGCTTATCACGTCGTGTCTGTGCGAATACAGAAGACTCTTAGTATTTCTTACTATATTTCAAGACAGACTCACAAAGTATAACACTAGACTATGCTATTTTAGAGCATTTGTTGCTCTATATATTTATTTAATTAAGGGCCACCGACAAAAACACCTTAAACTCTAATTAAAACATTGTTTACAAAACATCTTAGGTGTACTTTCTCACTTAGGGGAGACCTCAGCATTAACGATAAGAAAACATGTTGACCTTAAAAATAAAAATATAAGAGAATGAAGATATTATGGAAAAAAAAAACAAGAATAACACAAAACACTCTCTATGTATTTCTGCGAGATACACTATACAACTTTGTCAATAAAGGATTTTACCACAGAAGTAACAAATCCACAATATAGCCTGTTCAAACCAAAACCATTTCGATGGAAAACAAAACAAAAGACGCCCAGCGCAATAATTTTCCGCTAACCAGGGCGGTATCAAATATCGCCCAGGTTTTAACAGGCCTTAATAGTCCCAAAAATTTTTTTGTGTCATAAGGTGGCAATCAAGCAGACGACCCTCCTGATGTTAAACGCTTATCTCTATATCATCTTTTATGTTTTCTTATCTTCTAAATATATAGAAGAAAAAAATGACTGACTGATCTATCAACGCATAACCTAAACCACTGGACGAATTATGTTGAAATTTCAACAAATATATATTATTTCTAGAATTAGGTATATGTACTAGATTCTCACGAGTCTTTTCATCTCGCACATTCTCTCCGCGTTCTATTCATTGTGTGAATCAAATAATGTCGTGTTTCGATTACCGCGCCCTATGAAGGAAAAAAAAAGACGTGTGGCACTCGGAGACTGCCGCGGTAAAGCTATTGCATAGCATTTTTTATCAACTTATGCAATTATAATTATTTATTTATTTTATTAATGCAGTATTTTTTCCCTTTTTTTTTCTTTGATATTAATTCAAGTTACACTTTGAGCGTGGTGACCGAAATAAAACATTTTTTTTTCTTTTATTAAATTAACCGGTCGGAGTGGGGGGTGTTAGGTTTTTTTCGTTACGGAATTTCTGGATTCGGTTCCCACGCTCAAGGCCCGCGATAGAAGCTATGCAATAGCTTAAAATATATTTAACTTACGACACAAGATGTGTTCCATGATATTTAGAGGACTTAAATTTTTACAACGTCCTGGGTAAAGCTTAACATAGTTGGTTAATAATATGTATTAGGGTCATTTTCAAAAAAACTGTACACAGCGGAAAAATTGATGAAAATATGTAAGATCGTGGCAAAGCATTTATTGTGGCCAATATATATTAATTAGTCATTTAATTATTAGAAATTGGTATTAAAATGAATAAATTTAATTCATTTACTGAAATATTAAGATTTTACTACACTCAGGTATCACAATATATTCCACTCCGAAACTTTTTACTAATGTTGATAAATAATATAAATAAAGCAAGTTTTGCAATAAAAAGTTGTTCAATCGGTGTAATGTACCTTAAAGTTCATAAATAATAAATAGGAAAATAAAATCAACTTAACAAACTCAAGGAATCGTATATTAAGTTTCCATTACGTTACTCTTTGGATAAAAATGAGGAATAAATTTACTTTTTTTTATTATTGCAGCACTTAAGAGCTATATAACTCAATTATTATTGAGAGACCAAAAATATTAAACCATAAAAATAAACGCACCATAAAAATCACATAGCACTTCGTTAATTATTAAAACTTAGACAAAATTATAAATGGGACAGTTACGGAACGGAGTGCATTGGTAATGGAAAAGATTTCTTAAGCCTAAGACATACTGACAGTAAAAATCATCAAGCAATGAATTTAATTATTACAATCAATAATATCTTCACCAAAACATTTTCAAAATAAAAAAAAAATTCAAATCATAATTATTATTGCCTTCATTGCACGTATGTAACAAAAACCATTTCGCTAAATAAACAGATCTGAAAGCTATATTTTTCTTACATGCAAAACATAGAATATTTTGATATATTGCCGATCTAATAGAAGGGTTTTTATTTTGATGGCTGTTTCGGTTTATGTCAGTAATACAACATTTTAAAACTATGCTTAACTTCAATTGGATTTTTTGTAGGCAACGGTGTTAAAAACCATTTAAAATGACTAAATAAAACCAAAGCGTACATACATGACAGAAGACAGCTGTCAACCTTAAAATGTCAATATTTCGAAAAGTTATCATCCTAGAGTGACGCCGTCATGGAAGAAATGAAAGGTCTTGAGGAGATCTTTTTTTCAGATGAGTCAGACTTAAAATGTCAATATCTCGAAAAGTAATCGTCCTGGAGTGACGCTGTCATGGAAGAAATGAAAGGTCTTAAGGAAATCTTCAAATCAGATGACAGCTGTCAAACTTAAAATGTCAATATCTCGGAATGTTCTCGTCCTAGAGTGACGCTGTCATGGAAGAAATGAAAGGACTTGAGGAGATCTTTTTTTCAGATGACAGCTGTCAGACTTAAAATGTCAATATCTCGAAAAGTAATCGTCCTGGAGTGACGCTGTCATGGAAGAAATGAAAGGTCTTAAGGAAATCTTCAAATCAGATGACAGCTGTCAAACTTAAAATGTCAATATCTCGGAATGTTCTCGCCCTAGAGTGACGCTGTCATGGAAGAAATGAAAGGTCTTGAGGAGATCTTCTTTTTAGATGACAGCTGTCAATTTCGGAAAGCGCTGGTCTTAGGCTGATCTCGGTCCCGATGACAGCTGTCATTTGAAATGAAGATCTCAAGTTTCTTCCATGATAGCGTCACCCTAGGACGAGAACATTCAGAGATATTGACATTTTAAGTTTGACACCTGTCATCTGATTTGAAGATTTCCTTAAGACCTTTCATTTCTTCCACGACAGTGTCACTCCAGGACGATTACTTTTCGAGTTATTGACATTTTAAGTTTGACAGCTGTCATCTGAAATGTAGATTTCCTCAAGATCTTTAATTTCTTCCATGACAGTGTCACTCTAGGACGAGTAATTTCCGAGATATTGACATATCAAGTTCGACAGCTGTCATCTGAAATGCTTAGCCTAGGACGAGTACTTTCCGCGATATTGGTATTTCAAGTTTGATATATTATGTGTTTAAAAATATATCTTATGGACCAACTAAATAGTTGTTTAGTTGAGAAAGAATACAGTTGATCCGTTTTGATTAACAATTTTAGTTGGTCCGAACGGAATTTTTTTGTTATAAATAAAATATCCGATCAACTGGTTGGTCCGATTGGAACAAATTGATTAATCGAGTCCATTCTGACCAACTAGTTGATTGGTTCAGTTGGTCGGAATGGCAGTCTCGAATTAAATAATAAAAACCATTCAAGTACGAGTCGGATTCGAGCACCGAGGGTTCCGTATCAGCCCGTAGGTATACCAAATTTCAAAATTCTAAGCTCAACGGAGTGTACCCTGTAGGTTTTGATTCCCTTGCAAGTAGTTGCGAGTATGAAAATGTGTGGCTAAAAATTTATTTTGTGGACATAGAATTTGATTTTATTCCAGTTTAAGGCTAAAAAGACGAGATAGACTCGAGTATTTGATATGAATTTCAATTTAATACCTCTACGCGTTCATGGGGAAACTGAAAGTATAAAATTATCAAAATGTAATTTTGTCAAAAAACTCATTTGTTATTAAAGAACATTCGAGTGGTGCCATCTTTATGTCACTCACTTTTGCCAAAATGTACAGTATGCATTAAGCTTTATGATTCCATTCCGAATTTTTTTACTTCCACTTCTACGTTACCTGTGTTTTGGTTTCGGAAAAGAAGTAACGGATACCGAGATCTCAACAACATTAATTCGTTAAAAATATATTAATGTAGTATATATTAAAAACCGGTCAAGTACGAGTAGGACTCGAGCACCGAGGGTTCCGTACAAACCTACGGGTTTCTACGGAACCCTAAGGAAAAGTGGGTATAATTTTATATACTGTAGGTTTTGATTCCCTTGCGAGTACTTGCGAGTTTAAAAATATGCGGCTAAAATTGCTGTTTCTTTTGATTGCGTTGACATAGATGTTTGCTTTTTTTTACAGCTTAAAGTTATTATAAAGCTGAGTATTTGGTATGAATTTCAATTTAATACCTGTACGCGTTCTTGAGAAAAGGGATAGTAAATACAAAATTATTAAAAATATTTTTTTATATGATGCAACTAAAAATTTACAGTTTTCGCAATTTTGCCTGTGCTTGTGATTTAAGACGTTGCTGCGTACCAAATTTCAAGATTCTGAGTTAGCGGCAAGTATCCTGTAGGTTTTGATTTCCTTGAGAGTAGTCGCGAGTTAAAAAATACGGCTAAAATTGCTGTTTCTTTTGAATGCTTTGAGATAGAGGTTTGATTTTTTTACAGTTTAAAGGTATTATAGACCTTAGTAATTGATATGAATTTCAGTTTAATACCTGCACGCGTTCATGAGAAATAAGGTAGTACGTATGAAATTATTAAAAATATTTTTTTATATGATGTAACTAAAAATGTACAATTTTCGCAATTTTCCTTTATCTGTGCTCTAAGGAGTTGCTTCGTGCCAAATTTCAAGATTCTAAGATCACGGGAAGTACCCTGTAGGTTTTGATTTTTTGAGAGTAGTTGCGAGTTTAAAATTGCGACTAAAATTGCCGTTTCTTTTGAATGCGTTGACATAGAGATTTGATTTTATTACAGTTTAAAGGTATTATAGACTTGAGTATTTGATATGAATTTCAATTTAATACGTTTACGCGTTCATGAGAAAAGGGGTAGTAGGTATAAAATTATTCAAAATATTTTTTTCATATGATGCAAATTAAAATTTATAGTTTTCGCAATTTTTCCTTTATCTGTGCTCTAAGGAGTTGCTTCGTGCCAAATTTCAAGATTCTGGGTTCACGGGAAGTGCCCCGTAGGTTTTGATTTATTTGGTAATGTCGAAAATTTGCTGAAATTTGCGACATATTCGATTATATCTTTTGATTGCGTTGGCCTAGAAGTTTGAAATTTTCACAGCTCTAAGAGGCAATGGACCTTAGTATTTCCTATAAATTTCAGCTTGTTACCTTCACGCGTTCCTGAGAAAAAGGGTCTTGACAGACAGACAGACAGACAGACGGACGGACAACAAAGTGATCCTATAAGGGTTCCGTTTTTTCCTTTTGAGGTACGGAACCCTAAAAATTGAATATTATACACGATTCCATGATATTTATAGAATTCATCAATACATTTTGTAGAAAATTTACTATTTTCCTTAGCTTTATTTTTGGTTTCGGTTTCGGAAAAGCAAAAATGGACCATTGGTCACTTTCACTGTTTTGCTGTTGCAATCGCCATCCAAATTAACTAATCGAATATTGCCGCTGTTTGAGTGACTTAATGTTGTTCTTGATATATAAGCATTAAATTTGGTAAACTAATAAATATATATATCTAAAAAGGTGGTTTCGGAATGGAATTTTCCACATTTCATGAATTACGTCCTCGATTAAATTTATTTATTAAATATAATAATAATGAACTTAAAAATATAGCGTTATTTTAAACTAAAGCAATAATATCTGTATTTTCCGAAAAAATAAACATAATAAACATATATTTGATAAAATCTGAGATTTTAAAGTTTTATTGCGTAACTTGTAGTGTGGGACATTGTAATTTTTAATGCTTTGCTACTAAAATAATTTAATATCTTTTTTGGTACCTGTGTTATTTATGAAAATAATACATAAAATACTTTAAAAAATACCGATAATTATATTTTTTGTACTAATTCTACTTATACTTTACAAATATTAATTATAATTACAGCTCAAGTAATGGGACAACCACAAAAATGAATGTACAATTTTTTTTAAAAAGGACCCATTAAGTTTAAGCAGTGAATTGTTACTCATTTGGACTGCCACAAGATCAAAAATGGTCGAAGCGGCTTAAAGTCCTTTTGAAGTTCCCCCAATAATAATAAAATAATACTCCTATTCCCTTATCTTTAGTACATACTTAGAGGATGAGGACTTACATACTGGTCCAAGCAGCTATAGATCTTTAAAAAAAAGCCATTTGGACTCGATAAGAAGAAGTACATACTTAGTACAAAACGAAGTTGCTTCCCGCTGCCTGTCTGTAATGACATGATCTGTCTGTGATGATGATGTTTGACAACCTCTGTAGCGCGGTGGGCTAATACTCGCCTGCAACGCAGAAGGTTGCGGGTTCGATTCCCGCATGGGACAAATGTTTGTGTGATCCACAGGTATTTGTTTCTGGTCTGGGTGGTTTTTCAATATTTATTATAAGTATGTATTTACAAAAGAAAAGTATATAAGTATTATATCCGTTATCCTAACCACCATATTACAACCATTAAGTTGCTTAGTTTGGGGTTAGGTGGCGATGTGTAAAACGTCCTGAAATATTTATTTATTTAATGCTTAGAGCTTTAAAACTACGTAACTTCTTTTTGTATTTATATAGTACTCAATAATTTATTATAATTATTTAAAAGATTCTTCTCATTTCGCACAGTCCCTTTTCATTGTGTGAATCGAATAATCTCGTGACATGTCGTGATTCGATTACCGCGCCCTTTGAAGGACAAAAGGACAGAAGACAGGTGATTTAGTTCAGTCTGCGATCTGTGTTATCTTTGTTAGGTACGAATATTATACTGTTAGCGTGGATATCACGTCTTCGATTTAGCTTATAGACTTCAAGTTGCCATTAATTTTATCAATAGTCCTGTCTCTTGGCGGAGACTGTCTTTGAGTCCATTTTTATAGATGGACTCAAAGACGGACTCCAATAAGTGTCACCCATCACATTTTACATTAAAAGCTGTAAAGGGCCTCTGCGCGTTGGACTTTTTTGTCTCCGTGTACGCCTATAAAAAGGCCCGGGCTTAGCCCGTGTTTAAGAGCGACATAATTGTGATAGTTATTTTATACTTGCTTACAGTCATAGTTAAAACACAATTTATAGGTTCTGTGGCCAACCTTTATTTTGCAATTTCAGGTCGTCAATAACTTCAAGACCTGTAACATGACCTTACGTCGTACCTGATATGAAACAGGGACCCAAAATTTTGTGTGCTATCTGAAAGACGGTAGGGCGATAGCAAGAGATGATAGACTCAGAGTGAAGATTGGTAGCGCCCGATTGCTAGTTTTGCCACACACTGTAATTTGAACCCAAGGTTTACAAGTCGAACACAAGTCTAGTGGACTACGAATAACAGCAGGTACCTATTCGGATAAATATTTAAAGTACTACGAGAACTAATAATTATTGATCAATTAGTTGGCATCCCAGACTAAAAGTTACGTCTAGATTAAATTCTTTTAATGAAAAGAAGAAAAATATTTTATTGGAAATATTATATAAACGACCTATTTAACAGACGACCCGTTCCGACCTGAAAAAAGAAAGAGAACCTGATCGATATCCCTATAGATTGTATAGATTCGGTCCAGACAGGCTAGTATATATCTATAACGCTATAGGACTGTGGAGGCTAAATGAAGGCCTAACGCAATCACGGGATTGGCTTTTGAAAATTTTATAGTCAGCGTAGGACGACATGAGTGTTTGATCCCACTTATACTATGGACTAGTTTATGCTCTTGACTTTGCTTGCGTAAATAATCTATTAGCTGATGTATATGTCTTAATGTCTATATCTATATATTATTTTTAAGCTTATTTTTAAAGGTGTTCATTTAAGAGTTTCGTATTCTATTCTATTCTATTCTATGATATTTTAAAACCAAACCTAATTGTGTGGTCTTAGATGCCTTGAGATCAGTCACGCGCGCACCTTTTCCTTCATAAATATGTTTTGTAAATGTTTGGATGTTACTTTTTTTTACCTTAAAAACTTTGTTTAAATTAGGTATGACTAATGTCCACCCACAAGGTGGACAGACAACCTTATAAAGGTCGCCGGAAGACGCTGGATGCAGGTCGCTTCCAACCGGTACATATGAAAGTCCAAAAGGGAGGCCTATGTTCAGCAGTGGACGTAAGGCTGAGATGATGATGATGATGACTAATGTACTTTAACTTTAGATTGTAGATATTCTAATTTACTGTAAATATTAACTTTTTTATTGGATACGTAAATAATAGTAACTTTTTTAACCTTACTTGTAACTAATCTGTTTAATCTCAGCCGTAATCGACCCTGTTTACAACCTAATAAAACATTAATTAAATGCCTTAAATGTTTCGGTTTATTAAACACATTAAAATATGAACTACCTAAAATATAAAAATAGCGAACGGTCCAAAGATTTAACTGACTTATGTAACTATACCTTAACGGCCTTTTCTTGGTGAGCGACCTTCTCGCTCGAACGATAAAAGTGCACTTATGCGAGCCGAACGAGTCGAACGAAACGAATTTTAGAATTCTATATTTTGATGTCTCATGAAACCTCACGCACTTCCGATTCAGACGATTCGACACAAGTGAAACCGAAATCCATCTAAAATCGTACAATTCTACTCAATGAGTATTTCATATTAGGTAAAGCTTTTTAGGTACACTTCATGCAGGTCATGACCTCAACGACGTTTTTTATTTATAATTAGTATTTAATTTTTAATGATTGTTTATAACATGGTAATGTAAATAATGTCAAATGTCTTTGTATTGTATGACGTATATTATAAATATTTTATTATATAATAAAGAATTTTAAATTAGACTTTGCTAACTTTGCTTAATGATTTAACTAAATATATAGGTATAACTTTGAATTCAGAAATTTAACAATTTTAATTAAAATAATAATTTAATAATTTTAATCAAAATAACAATTTAATAATTTTAATTAAAATAACCTTTACATTCACTGTAATGAGAAAACCTAAAATTTCATGAGTTAGCTTTAGGACTAGTTCACGTTAGCACGTTTGAGTCACAACTCACAAGCACTTGTACGGATTTTCCGAGTAGAAACCCTTTCATTGTAAAGTGTGCCCGGTGACTGTAAAATTGGCTCCAACTACTCAAGTTCTTGTTTCGCAGGTTTGAGTTAAGCCGATTGCGTAAGTAAACGGCCGTAACGCAAACGCTTTGTGGGGTTAACTTGATAATGAGCTTTGGGAGTTTTTGTGGGAAGCTCCTATTGAGGTTATATAATATTGTCAATACACATCAAAATAAGTAAAAAGGCGTAAATTAAATATTTAATGATAACTTTACTTCTATACTTAATTTATTTGAATACAGACGATATTTGTATCATCTAGTATAACATATACATATGTCAGAAAATAACATACATATGCAGAGAACTGCATTTTAAGAGTGGCGAACTTTCTAGAAGAGAAGAGAAAAGAAGAGTTTTCTTTTCTATTCAACCTTATACATTAATGGGTAAGTAGGTACCTTGGTATTTTAAAACTTCGTAATTAATGATTTTAGATACGATCCCATAAAATAGCATTTCTGTCAAGCTCACGAGTTTCGGCACTGAAATACAACCTTTAGGCAGAGCAAAAGCAAGATTTTGTATAGAACAAAATATTATATGTTATTTTCGTAAATAACGCAATAACATTTCCAATTTTCGGTGCTTTTCGCATCTGTTTTGTTCAATAAATGACGATATATCTGGGGGCACGGCAGTGCCCCCGCCAAGTCGAGCAAAAAAAGCGGCACGGCCGTTACCATCCTTTTCTGGAAGCAGTTCAGACCATTTTCGACCCCCTATAACTTCGTTGTGGAAAAAACTAGAAGCTTCAATTTTTAACAACCGAGTATGCATTGTATAAACACGATTTATTCCAAATTTCATTCAATTTGAACTAGTCGTTTAAAAATTATAACTAGTCAAAGTTTTGTAATTTTGTCACTCACTCACTCACTCATTCACTGACCGATCATCAAAAGTCTAAGGCACTTCTAGCTAACATAGAAGGTTCAAACTTGGTACATACTTAGAGTTTATTGTATAAACCATAGGAAAACTAAAAAAACATGCAATTTCGGTCTAGTTTTCGAGATACATAAACTGCATAAATAACTTTGTAATCCCGTATAAATGTATAGGATTACAAAGTTACATTTGCAGTCAACGGTAAAAATTGCATAAAATCCCAATAATAATGCCATAATATACATATATGCTGTAATAATGTATAAAGCCAGGGAGGGATTATCCCGCCTTCTAGGTTTAGTCTGCTCCCATCTACGGGCGTCGTCACTTAAGATCAGGCGATATCGTGGGCAAAGGCTAACCTATTAACGAATAAAAATTAAACAAAAAGTAGTGAGATGCCACCAAAAACATAACTTGTAAAAAATACCAAGTCTCGCAACTACAGTTCTTCTATCGTAAAAAGTTGTGAGATTACTAATTACTCCTTCAATATTCATCAATATACGAGTAACAAGACTTCCTTGCAATAATGTGTATTTATTTACCGGGAAAACACGAGCGAGGCAGGCGTCGGTAATTAATTATAATGAGTGACACAAGCGATATGGCGGAAGACAATGGCGGCCAACGGTTGCTGGTAATAAAGAGATGTGATAGAGTAGAAATGATAATAAAAAATGTAGTCAATTTATATGAAAAATGTTTAGAAAAATGATGAAAACGAGGACCTCTTTTAACAGTAGTGTGATGTGCAATTAATGCTTCACTAGTGGATCCGCGCACTTCGTAGCGCGTAACAGATAATTATTATGAGTTTTTCTCTTTTATATTATGCATATTTTATACATATAATCTTTTTTTACCCTCTTTAAATCAATCTTTTAAAAAAAACCGCATCAATATCCGTTCCGAAGTTCAAAGATTTAAGCTTACATAGGGTCTCGGAATCCTATTATTTATACTATGTAGTGATTATGTAAGGCAACAGACGGGCTACCAGATGGTAAGCGAACACCGTCGCCTGTAATTTTTATGCTAAATTGATGGTATTGCAGTAACTTTACTCTCTTCTTAAAATATTATAGAATCTGGAGAGATTCTTTAATGTTAATAGAACGTTTTCATAATTTTATCTAAAATATTTCTGATATTTTATTATATACATATATATACGAGTATACCTATATCAATTTTAAGCATTTTGTCATCACGTTAGATAATAATATAACAATTTATCGATACAACTGACAAAAACTGTACTACTAGCTAGCAGTACTGTAAATCATTTAAAGACAAACTAACTTTAACACACAGCCCGCAGAACGTCCTCACATATTAGTCCATTCAGCTCGCGCGTTCAAATGAAATTACTCAGTGAAACGGGGTTATCGCTCTGCATTTCAGTCTAGCTCGTGCATTAAGAGATTAATGGAAGGCTGCGCGGTGACAATACGCCAGCTCCTATAAAGGAATCCTATTTGTGGTGCATCTACACTTGCAGATTTACACGCGATGATTGTACGTCGATGCACTTTAGGTGCTGAGATTATAACAAAGCTTGCAACATGACCTAACGACTGCCACAGTACTATTTCGTACGAAGTTTTATTTTAAAAGAAAATGTACTCCAAAGAAGATATCTATTTTTTCTTCTTAATTATCTTTATTGTCACCAATATAAAATAAGAAGTACTTAAAAATTACTATAACTTAAAATAGGTATATTAATGTACATATGTGTCTAAAGAAAGAAAAAAACACATTTACTCGACGGCCTAACCTGATACACAATGGTGATCATCATCATCATCTCAGCCGTAGGACGTCCACTGCTGAACATAGGCCTCCTTTGGACTTCCATATTCGTATGTACCGGTTGGAAGCGACCTGCATCTAGCGTCTTCCGGCGATCTTTATAAGGTCGTCTGTCCACCTTGTGAGTGGACATCTTACGTAAACAATAGTGATGCACATGAATAATGCAACTATCTTACTAAATACACCACTAAGCCGAAGTAGGTACTAATAAGTGTTTCATTAGCGACGAAAAAGAAGCGCAGTGTGGATGCACGTTAATCAGAAAGAACAAAATCATTCTTTAATTTCATTCCACAATCCATTGCCATATCTTAAATAGCCTGTCGCAATAAAAGATTCATAAGGTTCTGTTCAATAAGATAAGAAGATCAATTTTCCTTCAGTGCCAAGATACTAAAGAACGCCGATGCCTTTCAAATCCACTTTTCAAGATTACTTACTATTCATTGGTCGAGTTCATTGGGACCAAGAAGTCTATATTCAACGGAGTTTACGCGGTGAACACCAAACCGTAGCAAGAAAAATGACGTCAAGGTTGTTTGCCATTTAATTTACCCAAGAATTTAACACTCTAATGGATTTTGCGGCGTCGACACCAAACCGAAGCAAGAAATATGACGTCACGGTTGTTTGCCATCTTACTTAGGCAGATGTCTCACCGGCAACGATGAGCTAGTAGCGCTAGAACGTGAAACGAGTTGGGGAGCGGCGAGGAGCGAGTGCGTAGTTTCGATAGTTGTGTAGCTCGGCTATACCTATATGCGAGACGCGTAAGTGAGACGAACGATTACTCGCACTGTAGAGAAATGACCGCTGGTTGCTCGCTCGGCGTGAGTTCTGATTAAACGCGAGTATAGTTACACATAATGTAATATCTTTTGTACGTTTCTTGAGCGCGAAAATCGCCGATAGTTACTCGTTTTCTCGCCTGTGGGACATGTACCTTACCTCATACAAATTAAAAACAAAATACTATCGTCAACCTACGTACACAGTACGAGTAAATGAGATGGCAAACAACTCTGACGTCATTTTTTTGCATTACTTTGGTGTTCACTGAGCAGCCTCCATTGGTTCCTACTTCATGGTTGAGACCAATCGGACATCGAATTCATTCCAATTCAAATGTTTGCTTTCACTTTAATCTGATTGCCGTTTTCACGCTGCGAATTTGAAAGATTGTGATTGCCAACAATGATTTATAATTCGGGATGTGTTGTCGGCACACATGAACGTCTAAAATAAAGAGGAGTAAAACAATATCATAAAGCTTAAAAAACATTGAAATAAGACACAAGCTTTAAAAAAATAATAAAAGGGTTTTAAAATCAATCAATATATGGTAATATTCTGAGGTAATAAACATATAAAATGTAATGGAATTGAAATTTCGTTATCATAAAATATAATAAATAGGTAGTCATCATCAATTTGCCCACAGCGGGGCTTATATATAATTGTAAGAAAATACTAAAGTCATACTTCATAGTACTTAAATTCTTGTAAAACGAGCATAGCAACCCGTCACGACTCACGACACATCGCAAATCGCATCGTAGGTGTACGTCTACGTATGACAGCTGGGGATATTGTTACAATGCAGTTTGTGTCAAAAGCCGAAGTCCAATGACAAAGTTGGTGGTTACAAAGGGCCGTTTGTTAAATATTTCAGTTCGTAAATAATTCATTTAGATAAGGCCCCAGCGTCCCAACTATAAAGCTAGAGCCACACTACTGTGCTGTGGTGTGTCGTGACGTGTCAGGATCATATCGGTTACAATAGTTTAGTATGGTAAGAAACACAATCATATAGAATAGAATAGAAAACTCTCTATTGCATACCATAAATACAATAAAATAAGCTTAAAAAGATTACACATGTAAATATAATGTGTATGTATTGTATTGATACAGCACACAAACATACCTACTGTCATAACATTATGTTTCTAGCCATATAATAAATGTATATGTATTAGTGTCCACAATGTTGTTAGGATGCAAGCTGAAAATCAACTAGATGGTAATAATAATAATAGCTTGTTTTTAAAAAGATCTTTTTTTTAATTTCACTTGTTTTCTATAAACGAGTAAATATGTGAAACCACTAACTCTGATACCTTTCTATCACGTCACCACTCTAACCGCAGTAGTGTGGGTCTAGCTTAAGTAATATTATGTGGGCTCAAACTCGTTGTCGTAGAGGGGATCCTTTCCAATCCAAATCCTTATTTGATATCGATCCTTGTTTTCGAATTATGGTAAACCATTTCAGCGTCTATATCGGGTTCACCCTCTGTAAAGTACTCTATGGTTTATTCCTAGATTAGCCGTAGCTTCAGCTCTATCAGTTCCATGGTTAAAGCTTGATTTTGTGGGAAATAATCTTTGGTTAACTCATCTAAATCAATAACAATACATCTAGTTAAAATAGAAATACACAAAAAAATACATAATAGGTAAAGTTTTTTTTTTTTTAGTGAGTTTGAACTGGAATTCCACAATTATTGCCTTCTGAATATATAAAATGAAAGCGTGACCGAATGACTGATCTACTCTTATCAATACACAGCTCGAACCACTGAACAGATTGGGCTGAAATATTGAAACACTGATGGGTTTTGTATATAGACCCTATTTTTTTTACCCAGGAAAAAAGCGTTACGCATCATCACCCCACGCTGGGGGTGCGGGGTGGTATGTGGGACTCCCCCGCCGAAGATGGGAGCGGCGGGGATACCCACTAAAAACCCAGGGGTGTTCGTTCCTGCGGGACGCCATAATGCCGAGGCAGCGGGTACGCCGAAGCACTCATACGCGGCCCCGACGGCGTTTGATCCTCACAGACAGGAGGACCCCTCCACGGTGGGGTAAAGATGAGTTTCACCCCACTTATAATGTAGACCTCCGCCAAGAAAGGATTCCACCACGCGTCACAGCTGAGCATAAGCTAGTTCATAAAGAGCCAACATAAAATATTAAAAAGTCTGTTTCCGTACTCAAAAGAACTAAGGAGCACCTCAATTACCTAGAAGGGGTTAAAAAGGTGTACTAACTACCATCGGCCGACTCATTAAGTCTTGACGCAATTACACAGGTACCTCTCAAGCTCAAAGGCTGTATTGTTCTGGAGGCCAGTCTATTGTAGCACTAATGATCTTGAATATAAGGTTGATAATCGCGTGGCTCGGGATCTTTGTCTTGTCAGACGCAGTTTAAATTTCCATTCCAGGTAAGCTGGCAAGAAAGCGATACCGGCCGATTAACGTTGCAAGGAAAAAGAAAAATATTGTTTTTATTGCTGTTACGAGAAAACAAGTGAAAAGGTACAATAAGTACTATAATTATTATATTGTACTTATGATATTTATAAACAAGTAACAAGCTTTTATTTACTTTCACCTGTCTGTTGTCTGTCTGTCTGTCTGTCTGTAATCAAATCTTGGAAGTTTAATTTGATCCATTTCCCGATTTCTGATTGAGCTGAAATTTGGCAAGCATGTATAAATCGGATGACAATGCAATATTATAATGATGGAGAAGGAAGGTGGCGATAAGAACTTCGTAATTAAACGACGCAACCCCATCGAGTTTGGGCTCATTTGATTCGTCTTGACGAGTACTTTGGTGCTAGATGTTGTTTTTAAAAAGTTTTTTTTTAAATTTCACTTGTTCTCAAATACTTTATTCTTTATCTAACAATTTTCGTTTCAAAATAAGAAGATATTTCTTCTTAAGTAGGAGTATAAATTAACATAATACTATAAATAAAAAAAAATGAACACAGAAGCGACTAATAGTAGGAATTGTAGTACCTACGTACATAAAAAATCACTCAAATTCAATTTCAATATATATTTTATTTTAGTACCTATTCGTACAAGAAGTATACGAGTATATCATAATAACTATGATAAGTAGAGATTAAAGTAAGTATCCAATTTCACCAGATTCCTACACGGGTATCTACATAAATAGGTAGACAATTTATCTGTCTACATCGTTTGTGTATGCAAATATTAATACCATCAATATTACTGAAATGGTTACCCTACCACGATTTAAATCTGACAAATACAACCTTAAATTTGTAATTGTTATTGTAGTTATACTAACCTACTTTTTAAGTTAAGCTCGGTAATAAAGAAACATGTTAAAATAAAGATAATTTAACTATAAACATTTTGATTGACATAGAAATAGATGAATATAGTGGGTACATACAAAACAATACAAATACCAAAACTCTTTATTATGACCAAGAAATAAAGAAATTGAGTAATTAGGTTAAAAGCATTCGTATATTAGCTAATTAAAAAAGGCAATGAAATTCTGCACAAGCACAGATTCTAACTTTACGAAATAAAAGCATATTGGTGTTGTTTACCTAGCATTTAGATATCTAGCTCAGTAAGTTTCTTTGTAATTATTAAGTATGCAATAAAGTATTAGGTATTCTATTCTATAATTTAATTTTCACTATACATACTTAGTTAAAGTTTATTGGCGTTTGGTATAGCTCTACTACGCTAAATAGCTAAGTAGCGTATATTGTTTTACCCTTATTTTATTTTAGACGTTTAAGAGAGCTGAAAAGACATCCCGGCATTTTTAAAAATCATTGTTAGTCAGCACTCAGCACAATAAATAATCACGCTAAATAGCGGAGTAGAGCTATACCAAACGCCAAAGCCTTTAAAGCCGGAAACACATTATTAAAACGCGACGCAACGCCACGCGATGACACTCGTTCGGATTGGTCCGTGGCGTCACGACACCCGTCCGGATTGGTCCGTGGAGTCACGTGACCACATTCCATCCAATCCGGATGGGTGAAGTCGCGTGGCGTCTCGTCGCCTTTAAATAATGTGTGTTCCCGGCTTTACACTTGTCGTGTAGGTAAGTATATTCGATTCAAAAATAGCACTCATGTTTACCCAATCATAAAATCTAATTTCATAGTTTTTGAAATGAGATTGGATAAAAGTAGGTACTGCATAAAAGTTTACGAACCTCCCGGAGCGAGAGAAAAGTTCAACATTTTTAGTGCATTCAGATATTTGAAATATTCATAGCAAAGCGTCGTCGGAGGCGAGGCTGTTGAAGTCAAATGTTTCAAATTGTGACTGTTTAGGTAGATTGCAAACTACGGTGATGGTATACCCAGTTATTGAAGTCAGCAGAGGGCCTGTTGGCTAATTCTCACCCACAACGATTAATGCAACTTTAATGTACATTGCTGCGTTTGTTATTTTACTCATATTAATGAGGCGGTTGAAGCGATGTAATGTACGCAATTTTGTCTATGGATTTGTGTTTTAACATGTCGTTAGGCGATAACCCTACTAATTAACATTTTTAATTAATTAAGTTAATAATACAAATCAAGGGTCAAAAGTAACATAACTGCCTATACATGTTGACTCCAGTTATCCGTAAACCAAGATAAAAGTGGATTTTGGCCCAAAATACTCATGAAACTGGCCGCGTTACTTCGTTGGATAGCCAGTGAATTTTGTTGCACCAGATAAAAACCAGAACGAGTTTAACACCACGGATATTTTATAAAAATAGGATGCAATGTCCATTCCTGGTCAAGTCTCTCCCCATTCCGGGCCGGATAGAAGCAATTGCTTTAGAAGCTAACATGCCATATTCCTCAAGAGGTTCGGAAGGAACGTTGGACAGAGTGAAAATGTCCTTAAAGTGCACATAAAGGACCGTACCGGGCATACGCGGCCTGGGACCGGTATTATCACCGTGTGTCAGCTGCCCTAATTTTGCGCATGGAGTTCTATTGAATATACGAGATATTGGAAAATACGAGTACCTATACTGAAGTAGGAGCCCATATTTAAAAAAAAGCGTAGGTATTGACTAATTTTAAAGACTGGACAAAACAGTGTAGCCAAGTAGTCACTACAACCGTGTTCCGGAATGATATTCAGTAAAGCTAAGAAGGGATTTATCTCGCCTTCTAGGTTTTGTCTGCAATCATCTACGGCTGCATCGTCGAAACCGACAAATGCTAACCTATTATAAATTTAAAAAAAAATGTAGGTACATCGCCTCTATAGATTTTTTCATTATTCTTTCCAACCAGGATGTCTATAAGATATTGCTTTGTGCACTTAGATTAAAATAAAAAGGGCCCTATTTATTTTAATCTAAGTCGTTTATGCAATAACGCTTTCAAGCTACGATTTAGAACGTACTTGCTTTCGCAAATTGAAAGCTAAAATAAAGTCTGTATATCTTTATACTTTTAAATTTAAACTGAACCAAAATTGACCCAAACAATACAGTTAATAAAGTACGTCATAAAAGTAGGATAAACGTAGAAATTAGAAAGCGTGGAAACGATTAAAAAGGCCGTTTTAATTAATATCTAAAAATATATCTTCAGGGCTGCGCTGCGTTGAAATTAAACGTCGAGTCGGGCTTGATATAAACATTATACATGTTTTATTATAACGGTTGTTTCCTTTCAACAACGGAAAATTAAAGTTCACGCGAAGAAAGAATATTGCGTATAGCAAATAATGTGAATTAAAAAATAATCATCCAACTTCAAATTCGACTTCTACAAGCGACGAGTGACGAGACACGTCATAAACCTGAAAACCGATCGACCAATTTTGAAAATATGAACTAAGCTAAATGCGCCCAGCGATTTTACCCACTATACTGTAGCCTATATGTTATTCCAGGGTCTTAGCTATCTCTTTACCAAATTTCAGCTCAATCGGTCCACCCGTTCAGGTGTGAAGAAGTAACAGACATTCACTCTCATTTACAAAAATTCGCATTTATAATATTAGTGTGAAAAATGATATTAAAAAAAGATCATAGGAAAATTTTGATACAAAATTATATAGGTTAACCTGTCAAGTATGACAATCATCATCTTTATAATGATTACAAAAAACATAAAAAACATTGGATCCCAACAGGATTTTCCTCACGAAAAGTTCATAAAATATGGAACTTTGGTAAAAGTTTCGCGTAATGCTAGACAAGTGGTTAAAGGTTAAAGATTAGAACTCACATCACAAAATCTATAAATTCCGTTATTTGTCTAAATCATACTCGTATTCGTAGACGACCTTATAAAGGTCGCCGGAAGACGCTGGATGCAGGTCGCTTCCAACCGGTACATATGGAAGTCCAAAGGGGAGGCCTATGTTCAGCAGTGGACGTCTTACGGCTGAGATGATGATGATGATGATGATACTCGTATTATCCCCATCCCTTAACTCTCCTTAGGTTGATTTTGTAACCTCAAATCGAAATACAGATCACAAAGAATGTTCATTGTATCCTTATGAGGAAAGCCATCTGCCGTCTTTTCTATTTGCCTTTGGGTATTTTCATATAAAAACAGAGTTATTTCTGGCGGAAAATAACACGCGAATATTGGGGTATGACGGTATGACAACTTTAAGGCTATATTTGGCAACATTTATATTATAATTCTTTGTTTTTTATAGCCTTATTAGTTTTTCTATTCATTTCACCACGGCTTCTGATCTGTGCATTTCACTATTACGTTGTTATAAAGAGATATATTTATACATAACTAGCTTACCCGGCAAACGTTGTTTTGCCATATAAATAATTAATAGGAATGATTAAAAGTTAATATGAGAGTTACACTGAGATAGCAAAATAATAATTATCAACGTTACTACTACACTTGATGCATAAACAATAATGATGGCCGACAACTGTGTAGGGAGTGAGAAAGAAAGGAGACCGGCTTCGTTCTCATCCCTACTCCGTGCTGTTTACTGGGTCAGAAGTGACACCTGTAGACATCTGGCGGGGATAACTAATTAAATGACGATTGATCAGTTTTCGACCGGAGAGGAAAAATTATTAAATTATTAAAATGGCTATTAAAAAATAAGGGTTGATCGTAGAAGGGTGAAAATTGAGGATTGTATGTATTTTTGTATGTTGTATCATAAAAAAATAGAAATTAAAAATTTTGTCTAAAAAAAAAAAAATTTAGGGGTGGACTACCCCTAACATTTAGGGGGATGAAAAATAGATGTTGGCCGATTCTCATAGATACCGGATAAGCACAAAAAATTTCATCAAAATCGGTCAAGCCGTTTCGGAGGAGTATGGCAACGAAAACTGTGACACGAGAATTTTATATATTAGATATAATTATAATATTATATTAATTGATAGGGATTAAATTTATTTCTTTGTTAATCTATTCCTATAGAGGTATATAAACGTCACGGCTAAAGCTCGAAGTAAGGCTACACCTAGGTTTAGCCGGCTTATCTCAGGTTGTAAGTGGTTTAGCCATACTACGAAATCTAACCTCAACATACCTCATACATAAAAGTAAAGTATGACTGACTGCGGTCTATCAACACACAACTCAAAGCGCTGAAGGCATAGTGTCGAAATTTGGCTCCTTGTTACAGATATCAAGCTTTCGCATTAATAATATCAGTAGAGTACTAAGATATTTATCACAACAAAGAAAGGACAAGTCTTTGTGTTGCTTATCGCTTAAAATCATTATACTGCTCATTATTTTTGTTACGCCATCCTGCACCGCTTATCTTCAAGACAATTTCTGCGAAAATGTTGTGAAGTTATGGAGTCAACGTTCGCGGCACACTTTTCATGTCACTTTAAAACCTTTGGGATCGTGAAATTAAATAAATAAAAAGGTAGGTACCGCAAGAATAGGGGACAATTTAGAAGTGGCACGATTCCACCCCGAGTGTGCCCCTGAATCGGATAACTAAAGTTCATAATTAAATATCTCAGATCCGCCATTGGAGTCCGTTTGTCTGAGAGTTCAGATGCTAGGGATGGGAATCACAGTCTTGGCTTAATGCTGGGTACAAATAATATGAATCGCATAAGGCATGTTTGTAAAGATGACACGTTTATGCCTAATTCAAAATTTTCTTTTTCTCATTAATCTCGAAAGCAAAGTTGTTATTTTTATTTTAATACGCAGAAACGGCTCTCGTAGCTATTAAGTAGCCAATGTAATAAAAAAATTAGGCGGCCACAATACCAAATTTTATTCCAATTAATTTAAGTTGTTTAATGTTAAGATATAACTAGCATTTCTATTGTGTAAGATGAGCGAAGGAACGTGTTCGTAAATGTTGCACGATGGATTTACCTATCAACATGAAATAATTATTTAAACTTCCTCTTAATCTAACTGGAAGCTAACCATCAAAGGGTGTGTATAGGTATGTAAATCATTCGCGGAATTTGATTTGTTCGCGAAGTGACTGAGTAAATACGCGTTAGAGAATGAGGCCAAATTGCCTGAAAGCCGTCAACATTTGCCGCGAGTGTACATCAACATTTCATACAATATGTTTTGGATTGAACACAAAAATGGTAAAACATTACGGTTTTACCCGCTGTACCAGCCTTTGTGTTATTCCAGGGTTCAAACTATCTCTATACCAAATTTCAGTTCAACCGGTCCACTCGTTTAGGCGTGAAAGAGTAACAAACATACACCCAGACATCCTGACATCCTTTCTTACAAACTTTCACAGTTATAATATTAGTAAGATGCTAAATGTACAATCTATGTATGTAGATACGGGTCGTCACACACTCATACACATGTTTCGTACTTAGAGGCATAAGCCCATATTGAGAGGCCATGATAGGATGTTTTATATTGGTTGGCTTCGGTCGTAGCAAGTTGCCACCCACTGGACAAAACCATGTCGCCAGGGGGGATTTATACCGCCTTCTAGATTTAGTCTGTTATCATTTACGATCGCATCATCGCTTAATACGAGATCGTGGTCAAAGGCTAACTATAACGAATTAAAAAAATATACTCATTATGTTAAAGTACATAATATTATATCCCAATCATATAAAATCCTTATTTTGGTCTTCAGTTCGACCATTTTTATATAAGGACTAAAAAGGTTCAAAGAACAATGGCCATCTCTATTCTCACTCGTGGTTCATGAATATTGAGATCACGTCGCCGCCTTCTTTACGAACATTATTATACCTTTGTAAAATATCCCACATACCTGTCTAATAATAAAGGAGCATGACATTCTTTGTAAGCTTTTAGTCAGCTCACCCTTGCAATAACACGTGGGTGAATGTCACTGATTACTTTTGTAAGATTACATTAGCCGTCTTTTTATTGAAGTGAAAACTTCTTTAGCGGCGCTGAGCACTTTTTTTTGTATGGGTAAAAACTTTCAAACTCGCGTCAGGGTCACGTGATGCTGATCGAAAAAGCGTAAGATCGAGGGGAAGGGAGAGGAACTAGTATCTCCCACTCTTTCTACCGTCCCTGAGTGTGCTGCTCTGTTTAGGCGGCACAGGGGGCTTAGACAAGCGCGCGCCCGCCCGTAGCGACCATTCGCAATCGCTAAAAAAATGTACTGAGATGACAGCTCTCGTCGCTAGTCACGTGACCTAAGCGATTTTCGCTAAATTTGGTAGACAACAACACTGAACGAGAACGAACAATCGCTAAAACAACATATAAATTGTCATATTTGTGTACGATAGCGCAATAAATAAACATTGTATTCTACCTCATAAATGATAGTATTTTTATACTTATAATTAAACACAACGTTAATATTGAAGTTTTCACTTCTGCCGGCACTCCCGGAGTGCTACCTTTTTTTTTTGTAGAACTGTATACAAAGTTTCTTAAGAGCGTTTATATCGAGTGACGACTCTCTCGCTCGCACAATTTGACAAATTTTGAAATATAAATTCAAGGAATTAATTTATTGAAAATTCCTCTATACAAGTCCTGCATAATATTATTGCACACATTTTTAAAGTGTTTTCAGTGAGATATATAAAAAAATGGGACGAGGAGCGATGTCGAAAAAGATTTTTTTTTTAAATCTCATTATGGCACCTCGCTGCCTACCGAACCTTACCCAAATTGTTGCAAACTCGCGCGACCTTGAGTTCAACCGCTTCTAGGGAGTCACATTACTGTATATCTCTTTACCGTGGTTTTATTAAGGAGATCCTGTAGCCACCTGACTGCTCTATTATCATGTATTGTCTGCTTTGTTATAAAACGAAATAAAAATAATTATGCCTACGCCATGATGAAAAGATTCTGAACAGCATAAAGAGGCAACCTTGGCAAATGTAAAAATTGTGCGACACCATGATAATAGTTATTATAAACAAAAAAACCGGTCAAGTACGAGTAGGACTCGGGCACCGAGGGTTCCGTACAAACCTACGGGTTTCTACGGAACCCTAAGGAAAAGTGGGTATAATATTATGTACTGAAGGTTTTGATTCCCTTGCGAGTACTTGTGAGTTTGAAAATATGCGGCTAAAATTGCTGTTTCTTTTGATTGCGTTGAAATAGAGGTTTGATTTTATCACAGCTTAAAGTTATTATAAAGCTGAGTATTTGGTATGAATTTAAATTTAATACCTGTACGCGTTCTTGAGGAAAGAGGTAGTAAAAAATATAAAATTATTAAAAAAAAAAATTTATATGATGTAACTAAATATTTACAGTTTTCGCAATTTTTCCTATGCCTATAATTTAAGACGTTGCTGCGTACCAAATTTCAAGATTCTGAGTTAACGGCAAGTACCCTGTAGGTTTTGATTCCCTTGAGAGTAGTCGCGAGTTAAAAAATACGGCTAAAATTACTGTTTCTTTTGAATGCGTTGAGATAGAGGTTTGATTTTATTACAGTTTAAAGGTATTATAGTTTTGAGTATTTGATATGAATTTCAATTTAATACGTTTACGCGTTCATGAGAAATAAGGTAGTAAGTATGAAATTATTAAAAATATTTTTTTATATGATGTAACTAAAAATGTACAGATTTCGTAATTTTTCCTTTATCTGTGCTCTAAGGAGTTGCTTCGTGCCAATTTTCAAGATTCTAAGTTCACGGCAAGTACCCTGTAGGTTTTGATTTTTTGAGAGTAGTTGCAAGTTTAAAATTGCGACTAAAATTGCTGTTTCTTTTGAATGCGTTGACATAGAGGTTTGATTTTATTACAGTTTAAAGATATTATAGTTTTGAGTATTTGATATGAATTTCAATTTAATACGTTTACGCGTTCATGAGAAATAAGGTAGTAAGTATGAAATTATTAAAAATATTTTTTTATATGATGTAACTAAAAATGTACAGATTTCGTAATTTTTCCTTTATCTGTGCTCTAAGGAGTTGCTTCGTGCCAATTTTCAAGATTCTAAGTTCACGGCAAGTACCCTGTAGGTTTTGATTTTTTGAGAGTAGTTGCAAGTTTAAAATTGCGACTAAAATTGCTGTTTCTTTTGAATGCGTTGACATAGAGGTTTGATTTTATTACAGTTTAAAGGTATTATAGACTTAAGTATTTGATATGAATTTCAATTTAATACGTTTACGCGTTCATGAGAAAAGGGGTAGTAGGTATAAAATTATTCAAAATATTTTTTTCATATGATGCAAATAAAAATTTATGGTTTTCGCAATTTTTCCATTATCTGTGCTCTAAGGAGTTACTTCGTGCCAAATTTCAAGATTCTGAGTTCACGGGAAGTGCCCCGTAGGTTTTGATTTATTTGGTAATGTCGAAAATTTGCTGAAATTTGTGACATATTCGACTATATATTTTGATTGCGTTGGCCTAGAAGTTTGAAATTTTCACAGCTCTAAGAGGCAATGGACCTTAGTATTTCCTATAAATTTCAGTTTGTTACCTCCACGCGTTCCTGAGAAAAAGGGTCTTGACAGACAGACAGACAGACAGACGGACAACAAAGTGATCCTATAAGGGTTCCGTTTTTTCCTTTTGAGGTACGGAACCCTAAAAATAATAACTATACATTAATATATGTATAGTTATAGATTAATTCAAATAATTAAAATGTGATTTTTGTAAGAAAAGTAAGTGCACTTAAAACATTTTATTTTAACGCTTATATTATGCCTCTCTCACCTGATTTCTTGGCACTGTTCCCTTTGCCATTTTTGTTCTTCCTCGGGTATAGATTTATTTTGCTCTGGCCGCACCCCATTACAGCGACCTATTAATCCATCGCCGCGCACATTTATTTCAGAACTTTCTCGAATTTAGTCTCAAGACATTATAAAAAAAATTTGGTTACCAATTTAAAAAGTCCCATTTATTTTAAGATTCACTTCCATTTCATTTTGTGTTTTTTTGTTTGTGTATTTTTAAATGTCCTTGATTTATCGTGTGACTCCATGACTCGCGTCCTGAAATAAAAAAAAAAACAAATTAGATATACGAACTTTTTGAATAGTGGCCTACGCAGACCATAGCTATAAGCTTTGATTTTTTAATTTCTTTTTAATAAAATGAACGAAAAGCTTCGCTAGGAGAACTAAAGGGCCTACATTTACCTTTTAACGGCTACAAGTCTGCGTTGGCCACCTTTGTTTAGGGGACACATCACAAAATATGGGTTTTACATTCTGTCTACGATGAATAACGTGTCCAAATATGGAACTAAAATTCCACCGTAAAATACCGCATTTAAACACTTGCACATAGATACTAGCGCCCTCAACTAGATGTCTTTATATCGTAGACAGACTATAAATATCACAAGGTTTGCAAATTACGGGAATTTATGACGTTATAAACGGTGTTTTTGGAATAACTCGTAATTTTGGGTCTGGACAACATAGGACGACAGCAGATTTTTTGTAGGATGAAAGTTATAGGACGAATACTGAATAAATCACACGATAACGACACGACACGAGGTTTTAGGTTAGAGTTTATTTTTACTGACCTTTTTTAAAATTGTTTGTGGCAAATGTCACTGATCAGCGGATACCGAAAAAAAACACTGAAAACTTTTACGATATTTTTTCCGCAGCAAAAATTAGCGGACTTGAACCTCAAATATATTTGCCAGATTAAAAAAATTAACAAGCATGTTTTGCGTATATTTTTATGTAGGTTCAACAACAAAAACAATTAAAATTACGTCCTTTGATCACCAAAAAGCGTACAAAACATTTCGCAGCGGAAATACTGAAGATGTTTGGAAAATTCCTAAAATTTTCCACAACGCAGATTTTGATGAAAAATCGCTAACTGCCATTTTATAAATACTTTTAGTCTTTGATGTAACACAGTTAACGCTATTAATAGATAGTATTAAAAGACTAGTGCAATAATTAAATTCACGGGAGTCTAGAAGAATTTTAGCAATAAGTACTAGGAACCTCAATAAATCCAATATCATTTTGAAAGCGGGAGAGACCATGTAAACGCCCCGTTTAAGGACGGGCTAGAAAAAAATAAAATTAAGTTTAACTTGATTACATAACACTATATTTTTTATTTTTTCGACAAATAAAGCTAAGCTGTGAAACAAACGCACATTGTGAATAAAAACAAGACAATGTTGCACCTTATTTATTGTTTTATTTAAACAAAAGACACCTGCTTAGTAGCTATAAGTGTTTTCTGCTTTGACTTGTTATTCAAAATAAGTGTTAAGAGCGTATATATCGAGTGACGACTCTCTCGCTCGCACAATTTGACAAATTTTGAGATATAAATTCAAGGAATTAATTTATTGAAAATTCCTCTATACAAGTCCTGCATAATATTATTGCACACATTTTAAAAGTGTTTTCAGTGAGATATATTAAAAAATGGAATAATGAGATTTTTTGAAAAAAAAAAACTTTTTCGACGTCGCTCCTCATCCCATTTTTTTTATATATAATCTCACTGAAAACACTTTTAAAATGTGTGCAATAATATTATGCAGGACTTGTATAGAGGAATTTTCAATAAATTAATTCCTTGAATTTATATTTCAAAATTTGTCAAATTGTGCGAGCGAGAGAGTCGTCACTCGATATATACGCTCTTAACTGTAGTTGTCAATACGGTTTTAATAGTAGAGTAGTTTATCGTGATCAATATAATATGTAAGTTATTGAATAAAAAGCATAAAGACTTGTGGATCTGTGAAAACAAGAAAAATGTACTGCCTTGGATTTGATTCTCTAATGTGATGCTGTGACCACATTAAAGAAATTTCTAATAACAATATCAAAGTTTAAAATAACAGCATGTTGATCTTGTTAAAAGACAAGACGAATTCGTAGCAAAACGATACGCATTTTATAAGCCTTGTAGTTACCAAAAGATGCAAAATTAAAAACATATAGGTTAATTTTGATTTCGTACTGAAGTGGTAGGGCGTTAGTTTGGTTGGAGAAAGGATTTTTCAAGGCATATTCTTAATTTTATTAAAATATGACGTTAAGCGATTATGAGAAGAGACATGAGTAGCGTCCAGTCTCACCTATTGGTATCTAAGTGATGACGCGGTCGAAGATGTTACACACAGACCTAGTGAATACCTACCTGGTCCGGCTTGTAAGCCGGAGGTCCTGGGTTCAAATCTCAGTGTGGCAAAGATTTTCGGAAGGCACGTAAAACTATGGGTCCCGGCTGTATCCTATAAGATATGTAGGAGGCAGTCGTTAGGTCATGTTGAAGGCCCTGTAGTAATCTCGGCGACCTGAAACTGCGATATATAGGTTCGCCACACAACCTATAAATTGTGATTTGACTCTGACAGTGTAAGTAGGGTAACCTGTGTTCTGTTGGAGTATAAACCCCAATTATTATTATTATTATGAGTTTGGTTGAAAATAACGCCCCAGTTGTATATCGGCACATTTTCTCAGATCCAACACTAACAAAATCCACATGCAAACTTTCTAACGGAAATCTTCACAGGGACTCTTCGGGTGAGGGCCCTTGAAGCAGTCTCACTCTCAAGCCCCTATCAAGGGCCCCTAGCTTTGTTGTTAGCCCTGAGCCAGAATAGGGGATGTGATTATTAGTTCTTTTGTAGTAGGCACTAGGAAACAACTGTTTAATGCTTGAGATGCATTGTAAGAAGTCTTGGAATTAGTAATTTTAGGCACGTAATTTTGTTATGTGAAATTTCAGATACATAAAAGCTTGATACAACATGTACTTACTTTTATATTATAATAATAGCGCCCAGCGGTTTTATCCCCCTATGTGTTAGGCTATCTCTATACCAAATTTAAGCTCAATCGGTCCACCCGTTTAGGCGTGAATGAGTTAACAAACACACATCCATACATTCTTATAAACTTTCACGTTTATAAATTAGTAAGATGTTATTGCTAGTATTATCGCTATTAGAGATAATATAACCGCTGTTTTACACATTTTAAGCAGACGACAGACAAATGCTGCGCTGGACGGAGCGGAAAAGCGGGAGCGATCTTCATTTGTTTGTTCCTGCCTGTGCTCGCTTTATAAGTACCTATGTGACAGGTTACGTACAAATTCATACGTTACAAAAATTCTGTTCTGCACCGCGACCGTTATCCCGCCTGTGTGTGGCGTCAGCTTTATGGTTATTAATAATAGTGTAATACTTAATAATATTAGCATATTTTGTGTCCTATTTCAATAAAGAATTAATGATCAATCATACATAATATATACAATTTTTACAGCAACTCTTCGTAAAGGCGCTTTCATTTAAAAGCAGTAAACTGGTCATAAAAGTACGTGAGGGCGCAGACTGCGGACAGTTAAACAAATAATTACCTTATACAATGTTAACTGGCCGTTTAGAGGCGGATTAACTTCTTTTACACATAATAAATTATATAAGTTTTTATATGTCACTGTGACAAAAGTTTCTAATGATATCTTTGTACTAATATTATAAATTCGAAAATAAGGTGATTTGTAGTGTATATATGTCTATCTGCTTTTGTGTATGCGTATAAAGCCTAAATTAATTCAGAATTAGATTAGTATAAGAAGCCCTCTAAATTAAAATAAAGATACGGTACAGGCGTCTCGTAAATGGACCGATTCAATTAGGTTCCTGAACACAATTTTACCTCGGCACGAGTCGACACGGCAACCGATACTTTCCGACTCAGCAGGCACAAGTTTGGCTGTAGCAACCATAGCACGTACCGTATCTTCCCTTAAATTTGGTTTGGGTAGTATAAGCTTGGCTTAGACGCCAAAATAACACATAGTATTATATAAGTACAATACAATACAATAATACTTTATTGCAAACCTGGTTACATGAAATTGTACCTACCCCCTGCCCCTCCCCCTCCCCCCCTTCTCCCCTGTACCCTTGTACCCTGTTGTATAAGTACCTACTTTTCTTTTTTTGGTGGAGAGACAAGCTCGACTCCTACCTTAAGAATTGGCCCCAGACTACCCAAAGAAAGGAGTGAAAAGATAGAAGGGGGATACAGGCTTAAATAATAAAAAAAATATACTTTTCTGCTGAACTCCCCGTGAAGCACAACTACGCCGGAGAAGCACACTCCCACATAATTTGATCTTATATTTTTTCTTCGTCTCGTCTAGCTACTTCAAAATAAAGGGAGAGACCCAACTGTTATTATTCCATAATGAAAAGATAGATCCTTATATAAATGGGGTGCCTACAAAAACATGTTATTAATCTGGACCCTGGAACATAATTCCCTAATAACAAAAGGGTAGCCATATTACTCGTAATACCAAAATTTTCCCTCACAATATTTTAATAGACAGAAAATTTTCCACGACCTTCTGCCGGTTGTTACTAAGCCTTGTAATACTCTAATTTTGGAATATCAGAAATTATAACCCACAAAGTACCTGCTTTGTTAAGAAAAATGGAAAGGATTTTGAATTCGTCTAGCTTTCTCTTACATTTTTTCGTTTTATTAGGAGATTTTAAACAGTTAGCTCTACTGTTATTAAGACTATAAATTATAGTACAGTCAACTACAAAGAGATGTATCCATGTTAGTCTTACAAAATGAAGGAACTTTTAGTATGCAAAAATTATTTACCCTTCGTGACATTTTCAGTATCCACCAAATCTTATACTATATTCGAATCATTTTAAATGCCATTATTATGTATCACCGATCACCTAAGGAAAAGTAGTGGGATACATCATTGTTGCATATTAAACGAGTCGATGATAATATAAAGTTTGATTGCTACTAGAAATGTCACGAACCAAGGGTAGTTCATTGTGGCAAATGAAAATTTACTTCATTTTGTAAGCCTAACATGGATACATCTCTTTGTAGTTGACTGTACACTAATATTTGTCACATTATGTAAGCTAGTAGAATGTAAAACTGAGATAACTAATAGAATTTACCAAAAAGATAAACAAATATGACAATAAACTCAAAGCAAAGAACACCTTTAACAAAGTCAATTCAGCCAAAAACGACAGTTCCCGACTCGCATTCCCAATATTCACAATAGGAAACCGCGATTGACGAATCTATCTAAAAAATTGCGCTTCCGATCCAACCCCCATTATCCCTTTGATATTTCTAGGGTCCCTCCTGATGTATGTGGGAAGTGTGAATAGACCAACAATCGCGTAAAAGCTCTTTATGCCTTTTGCTCAGACCGGAATAAGGCACGTCCAGAGGTCGATCGTGATACCAACTGAACGTGAAAGGTGGGGGAACTAGGTGGCGCTATGTTTCTTTTTCTAAATATTTTATATATTTAGAATTTAGAAGGAAAGAGTGACTGACTGATCTATCAACGCACAGCCCAAATCACTTAACAGATTCGGTTGAAATTTGGAATAAATATAGGTTTTATGGTATGTTCTCATCGAGTCACACCAAATCCTGTAACACTGTGACTGGTTGAGAAAAAAAATCGCATCGAGTCACACCTTTGTAACAGTGTGACTCGATAAGAATTTTTATTCTCATCTAGTAACACGGAGTTTAGGTAGTGTTACTTGTTCGGAAAAATAAATCTCAACGAATAACGGTGTGACTCGGTGTGATTATTTATTCTCAGCTAGTAACACAGGCTTGAAATATTATTGTAATTTTGTAATGATACAGTTACAATTTGGTTGTGAATAATGCCTCTGCACAATGGCCGTAGCCTGGGGGGGGGGGTTTCTAACCCCCCTTCCTCCCCCCGAAAAGTTGAAATTAAAAAAAAACCTTAGAATTGAAAACCAAAGTAAGTACCAAAGTACCAACCATTGTAAGTTGTCATCAACCATTATATACCACAATTAAAGAAAAAAGTTTCCAATACTTAGGAACTAAAATTCATTAAGAATAATACGTAATAAGCTCAAAAATGGCGTTTTTTTTTAAAGCCTGTGTACTAGCTGAGAATAAATATTCGTATCGAGTCACACCGTTACTCGTTGAGATTTATTTTTCCGAACGCGTAACACTACCTAAACTCCGTGTTACTAGATGAGAATGAAAATTCTTATCGAGTCACGCTGTTACTCGATAGGATTTTTTTCTCAACCAGTCACAGTGTTACAGGATTTGGTGTGACTCGATAAGAACATACCGGTTTTGTGACGTAGACCTCAGCTAAGAAAGGATTTTGCTACGCGCGCAAAGCTGCGAGCATAAACTAGTATAGTATAAAATGAGAGAAGTTATTAGGAAAGTGTACGGTACGAAAGGAAAGAGTATGCCCAGCTGTGGCCTGAATATCTTCCTGCACGGTTATTTGGAAGAAATCGCTTTGAGCGATAAGGCCGCCGATTATACCCTAGGTACTTACTTATTCATTTAACATTTTCAGTTGTAAGTTTTTCTTCTCGTGTGGGTCAATAAAGAGCAAATTTTACCTTAAAAAGAGATGGAAACAACACTACTATTTGGGACTAACCTACGAAGAAATAATGTAGTTAAACATTTTAGTGGGTAAAATATTTAATAGGTAGGTAATTAGTAATTACGGCTAGACTTAACAAAAATCAGCTAGTTCTGTATTCCTTAGATATCTACTTAAACAATTAGTTTAAGTTTGTCTCTAGAACTCCCAAACTTTTGGACCGTTTTCGCTTCGATGATTCAGGTAAACAAGATCAACAGTTAGTAAGACAAACTAAATCTTTGCCAATGGAGCTAATGAGCCATATTCTTTACCTTCTGCAAAATTTCCGAGTGTTTAAGACCCTAACATAAATAAAGCTCCCAAAAAGCTACTAAATATTACTATATATATAAAGACAGTTGTACGTTCTTCGCTCTCATAAAAAGTATTTCACTAATCTATATGAAAGTAATGAGGCCGCTACCGTCAAGTTTTTAATGTAACTTTGTACGACCAAACATTAGTTCCACATTTCGCCGTATGCCAAATGATCGTAGGCAGAGCCCGTAGCGACAATATTATTAAAGTTTGTCCTTGAGTAATTTCGTATGTTTTCTTCATGTAACTACTCAAATATGACATAACAGTTACTTAATGGCTGTGTCAGACAAATAAAATATCAAATGTCGCCAAGAATATTATTTACTTTATCGGAGAAATCTTTTATCTAACTCTCTTATTTATTTATCTACGTGCCATCTTTAGACAGGAAAATGGATTATCTGGGGACTAATCTAGGCATTTCTTGCTAATGCTTTTGGCTACGGACCATAACAAATAATGTAGTGTCTACAGGGTTACTGGAATATAAATATTTGATATACTCTTAGTGTTAAGTGTCGTCAGAATTTTGGGAACCGTGCAATAGAATCAAACTTTGAAATCTGAAGTGAAAAAAAAAGTTTTTTCTACAAATTTAAAGTACAATGAACATTGATACATCCCTTTACATATTTCGCTATTTCATTTTAAGTTTCTTTCTCATATTACTAACAGAAAATTTTAAATGGACTGAACGATATAAAAACAAATGATTCTCGGCTACAAAAATTGTGCAGCCCAATGTGGGGTCAGCTGCGCCACTCGCCACATTGTCGAGACGGAAAGTAAACCTTGGCTCATCTATGTTTATTGTTACAACTTGCAATGTTCACACTTTTTGTGTAGTGTAGGTATATTAATATGTCACTATTATGTATTTTAATTGAATAAACTTATAATATATGAACTAGCTTATTCTCGCAACTTTGCCCGCATGGCGCAATCCTTTCTTAGCGGAAGTCTACATCATAAAACCTGTCTGTGTTCCAAATTTCAACCCAATCCGTCAAGCGATTTAGGCTGTGCGTTGATATTTCAGTCAGTCAGTCAATCAGTCACTGTTTTACTTTTATATATTTAGATTAGCTTTAAACCGTATTTACCTAATAATATTCCAAAACAAAAAGAAGTACCTAATAATATTCCAAAACAAAGAGAAGAAAAGTGCTCGAGTGGAGACCACGGACTAGCAAACGAAGCGTAGGACGTCCACCCACAAGGTGGACAGACGACCTTATAAAGGTCGCCGGAAGACGCTGGATGCAGGTCGCTTCCAACCGGTACATATGGAAGTCCAAAGGGGAGGCCTATGTTCAGCAGTGGACGTCCAATGGCTGAGATGATGATGATGATTCCAAAACAATCAATAATTCAGCGCGTTTAGGCGTAAAGAAGTTAACATATCAAAGCAAATAATATTATGTAACCTTAATATAATTATTTATTTAATATACAGCTTTATCCCACACTTCAGTAAAACATGTTGTTTGGTTTGTAATTTCGTGTGTAAGTAGGTACTTGTGATTTATTAGAGCCATTATGTTCGAAACGTTACATCTGAGCAAATCTGTTACCGTTCGCAACGGCTCATTTATCATTTATATTTGAAAGATATAATATAACACATAGGTAGGTATATTATTTTGTATATGTGTAAAAGGGGTGTTGACTTGCTTTCTCAGCTATTTACTATTTATAATACTAAGCTATGGATTTTAAGGACGACCGTGAGCGGCGTACCTACTATGGGTGAGGCCTATGACCAGCAGTGGATGAACATGGGCAGATGATGTTTTTTTTTTACTTTACGTTATTTCTATTATTTTAAGATTATTGTATGCATTACCTTAAAAATGATGGTAATATGATGAAAAATGTCCTTTCTTTGTAACATTCTAATGATAAAAGATTTTGATATTGGCCTGAGCTCACTAGTAAATCCTGTCTGAGTTGATCCACAGTAAGTAGGTCCTCAATAGCTCCTCAAATACAGTCATATATCTACACGTTAATATCACTATATCTTTTCCAACACGTCTATCTAACAGCTAGTAAATTGATTCCGTAAAATCATTACGCCTAGAGCGCTATAAAATAGATTAATTTAATTGGAACAGTCTATGGGGTATTGCAGGGTGGGAAATGGAAACGCCTTGTATAAAACAATGATTACTTATTAGTTTAGATTGGCCATCGTAGGAAGTTTCTTCTAGAAGTAGAGTTGTCGTTGCAAAAGGTTCAAAGTTCAACGACTCCTCTTAGCGGCTCAGAAATCATCGGAAGTGCAGATATTATGATTTGATTTTCGGGTGACCTTTGTTGGAGTATTTTTTTTTTATACGACGAAGTAAGAAGACGAGCAAGACGCTCTCCTGATGGTAAGAGATAACGCTGCCCATAATTAGTACAGTGCTACCCAGTACACTTCTTCTACACGCGCCAACGCTTCTTACTTGAGAGTCATAAGATGTAAATTAAGATTTAGATTTAATGGTTTAAAACTTAACTCCTTAGCTACCAGCGCTTCAATTGTTTTGAAGCGGTAGTGGATTGAATTAGCTTCTAGTATCCCTTAGTTAAGGCTTAAATTCGAATGGAACTGTTGCGGCCTGATCGAGCCGCTTGGGAGTTTAAGTTAAATCCCGTTTAATGAATACTAATATAATTAAACTAGTAGCTATCATCTTATTGGCCAAATACAAGTAAAAAATACTCATTAAATAAGAAATAGGATGTCATAAAAATATATAATGAATGAATTAAAATATCGAGTTATTTTTTAAAAAATCATTTGGAAACCTAAAATAGTCGTTCTTCTGCCTTACTTATTCTGTGGTACTTGGTACTTTAAAGCTCAAGGCGAGGTTATTGACTTTTGATATAACAGCACAGTGAGGAAATTGCACGGAAAATATTATGTTTTCTATGCAGGACAAGTGCAATTAAACAGTAATATAACAGTACTAAAGCAAGCAGAGAAGCGCCAAATTGTGGTAGGTAGGTATATATATTATTGCTAAAATATAATTCTAATATTATACGAGTAAGTATTCTGTAGACATGGTTGCCTCTATTTGTAATAATATACAAGTTAAATTAGTAAAATATTTTCTATGTTATTTCTTTTTGTGCTGTTAGATTTTACTTACAGAAAGTTTATAATATTATGTAAGGACCGCCGACCGATGGGGGCTACCAGAATACCAACGCTGTGTGTTTCACGGTACACACGCAGCACAACGCTGAGGCAGTTCCCATTCGGCGGCTTAGTGGATGTTCATGTGATTAATTATTATTGTAATTGTCTTGTTTTTTATGCTTTAGCCGTTGAATAAATGTGTTTCATTCTTTTCTTTTTTTCAAACGCTAAGAAAATGTACCTCTATTGAGATGACTACATACGAAGTGGAACACCACACAACCTATAATTGTGATTTGATTCTGAAAGTGTAAGTAGGGTAACCTGCTCTATATAGTGTGGAGTAATAATCTCCAATTTTTTTTATAATTTCTGTGGATGCACTTAATATAGAAAACGCTTGTATACCTAATTGTTGAATGAAGTATTCTTAATGTAAAATGATTTTTGTGGCATTTTTGTGAAGTCGATGAAAAATTAACTTATTCTTAAAAAAATTAAGTGTAGCCTTATATATCCACCACCAAATAGGTTTCAAAAATTAAAACTCTAAGCACGAGATTTTTATTTTTTACATTAACTAGGACCTTTGTAAAGACCGGCTTTATAAAGCTATTTATTTATTAACGACATCATTTTCACCAAGATACTAATCGCTTGATACCAGGATAAAAACCTTATTTCGCTGCGACGTCGGTAACTAATCCGACTTCTATCCCTTTCTCTCTTATCGGGTTAATAATAGGATAGAAAGAGATACGACATAATAGGCCCACTATCTCCTTAACGCTTAAAAGGATAGATATTCGAAGGATGTGACATAAAGTTGATTCTGTTCGCAAAAATGTCTACAAAAATGACGATTTTATTACAAGACAAGGTAGCAAATTCTGTTGAATTTTATTCAGCACTTATTATTTTCTTGTTTGATAGCTATTTGGATATTTCTTTCTAGGGATTATTAGTCCTGTGATTAAAGTTTGGTTTGGTTTCGTTTTTGTAGGTATTTTTGGCATTAAGCGGTTGTCTATCCCTTTTAATTTGGTAAATTACAAAAAAGCGTTGTATCTCCAAAATAAAAATAAAAACTACCGGACAAGGATTTTATTATTAAAACATGTAGGTTATGGACCCCTCTTATACTAGTGAAGATATTGGGGCGTCACGCCGGCGTAACACTTAGTGGAAAAGGAAGTCACCAATCTTAGTATATACCTAGCTCCGCGACTAAAATTCGTAACTGTTATCTTATCTCTCGGAAAACCACTCTATTTTCTCAGCGCTGTAAAGTAATAAGCAATAAAGATAGCCCAAAGCCTTGCTATCACATAGATGTGATTGTACATTATTTTTTAGGGTTCTGTACCTAAATGGTGCCAAAGGGACGGCACTAAAACGTATTTGTCTGTCATAGGACCGGTTTCGTTTATGTGGTTCAAAACATAAACGAAATCGGTCCTATTATAGACATTTAATAGGAGACACTAGAATTCTTTCCAGATTTTCCTGGTCATTGGTATTGGCTCTTTAATAAAAATAAAATAAACGGTAAAATTGCTGTTCTGTGAAAGCCGACGCAAACTAAGGCGGGCATCACCGCAACGCATAAAAATCAGCCTGTGTACATTTTATATGAACCAAAGCACTTTGCAGGTAGTTTATACGGCCCACTCTAGTGTTAGTTAATACATATAAAATTTGAGATTTTATTGAAATTTGGCTCAACGATCGATTAATACTAGCTGCAGCTCAGCTGTAGCCTATGTATAATTCCAGGGCATAAACTATCTGTACACCAAATTTCAGCTCAATTGATCCACCCGTTTAGGCGTGATGAAGTAACATACATAGACACTCACACACACAAATTTTCGCATTTATAATATTATTATTATAAGTGTGATTATTGCATAGAAATCCATTTAGAAAGGATTTTCTGAAACAGGCGAAACCGTAACCCTAAAGTCTAGATCGAAGTTAAGACCTAGCTTATAATAATAAACAACAAAGAAGTTATTACAAACATAAATAAGATAGTAAAGGGTGCCTTAATTTATTCAAAAGATATATTTCACTAGGCTTGATTAGGGTTGTCATTCGTGAGTTGTCATTCAAATGAGATTGACCAATTTACGGACGCAATCTCCGGCGGAGGTGAAATGACGTCACGTTTCGCACTCGTAAACCGGCGCGATTTGGTCTCAGCTACGATTACTGCAGTTTCTGACGAGTAACAACCCTAGGATTGTACATACAAACTGCGAATTTTTGACGGAGGTAGGGTAATTGCTTGTTTTTACAAGCTTTTATTTACTTTCACCTGTCTGTTGTCTGCCTGTCTGTCTGTCTGTAATCAAACCTTGCAAGTTTAATTTGATCCACTTCCCGGTATCCGATTGAGCTGAAATTTTGCATGCCTGTATAAATCGCATGACAATGCAATATTATTATGACATGGAGCTCGAAGGTGGCCATAGGAACTCCGTAATTAAACGGCGCAAACCCATCGAGTTTGGGCTCATTTGATTCGTCTTGACGAGTACTTTATGATGCTAGATGGTAATACATAATAATTAAAGCTTGTTTTTAAAAAGTTTTTTTTAAAATGTCACTTGTTTATGCACTTCAGTACAGGGACTACAGGTGATAATTGTTATTGATTCTAATCTTAACTGAATATGTGGTCTATGTTTGCTTTTAATATGAAGGAAAGTTGCAATGTATAGACGCAAATTAGTTTAAGCGCAATTTGGCATGAGTAGTAATTGCAGTTTTTGATGAGGCAACCCTGAATTATAGAGACAATCACGAATTTCTGGAGGTACAAAAGCAAGGTTCATTAATTTGAAGAGCTATAAGATCCTGATATTTAACTTATTCGTCAGTTCTGCATCCCCTTTTCACTTGCGTAGCCTGTGCTACGCTTTACACAAAACTCTACTTGCGTAGCATGTGCTACGCTTTACACAAAACTCTACTTGCGTAGCATGTACTACGCTTTACATAAAACTCTACTTGCATAGTCTGTGCTACGCTTTACATAAAACTCTACTTCCGTAGTATGCGCTACGCTTTACATATAAGTTTTTGTCGGGAATTCTAGGACACTTTTAATAAAGAATTTCCATCGTCTTTACTATAAGCATCATACTAGTCATAACTTATGTTCACTTGCTACGGCATGCAGGAATAAGTAGGACTCCGCAATAATGTCCACACTAGAATAACTGTATTCTCAAAAGTAACGAGAATGTATGTGATGACAGTTTTAGTCTTGACACGACATAAGAGCCCGCACGCCATGCTACAAAGGCAATTTGAACATAGTATGACACTGGCAAAATACACTAATCATGTGTTGCAAAAATTATAAAAAATTCAACTTGGGTAATACATTACGCTTTACATACAAACGCTTACGTATCATTCCCGCTACTATTTAGCATTCCGTGGTTTCGTCAACAAAAGATTTCTCGGAGTGAAATGCCACCGTTCACACCCACCATTGCGTGTAGGCTGCTATAAGCTGTATTCCTGCTTGCATCACGTCCTACGTCGTAAATCCTGCACAATTCCCCTGACAAGCGTTTACTTATGGCTCCTACTTTGTATCCTACATACGTATGTATCAATGAATATGCTGAATGTTTAGAATAGACTAGAATAATACATTATTGCAAACCAAAAATATACAAAAGAACTTATATAATTAACTTCTATAACTATTACTATAATATGTAACAATCGGCGGTCTTATCGCACTAGGCAATTTATTGTTTAGTCTTTGTAAAACGACTATGAGGCGTATTTCAGTGCAACTAGTGTTTTCATGGACATTTCTTTGACTTTGTGGACCTATACATTCATAATTGTTGTCTATAATTATAATATTAATCGGTCTGACGGATTTCAAGTTATACATTTTAACGTCTCATCCTTCGTTTAGTGAAAGAGAGCTTAAAGTTAGATCTTAATGTTGTTTTCAATTCACTTGTATATTATAATATTTAATTATTTTTTTTAGATTTCAGTGTAATGAAAAACCCACATAGTCCTTACTGCACGGTGCACCTTTTTTATTTTTATTATTTCCATTTTTTTAAATTAACTTGTCGCCAAGTAATACACAATTTACTAACTAAATAAAACTCATTATTAAGAAAACCCTAGATAAAGGGTTATCTCAGTTAGTTAAATGAAGTAGGTACTCGTGTTAAACTAGACAAGAAAACTTGATCATTAATGCTTCCGAAACTAAAAGAGGATCACCCAGTCGTTCTCCCCTCAAGGGCCTTTATCGATCCGTCTTGAGGGGTGAAAACTTAACTACACGTTCGAGTGCAGTTTCGCGACTCCATTTTATGTGGGCTGTATTTATTCAATCGTACTATAATTTTATCCAACTCAGACGAGAAGAGAGGTTTTCATTTTTATATTGGTTTCTTTTTCATATTAGTTGACTTTTTCATGACAGACTGACAAGACGAGTACTTCATGTCGTGCTCGATGGAAAATATCATGATTGCCAAGTCATCTATATAATACTAGCAAACCCGGCGAACTCCGTTTCGCCACCAGATGGCTTCGTTTTAAATTTTTCCTGAATTTTCTTTGCTATAAACCTCACGGAGCCCGAGACCTTTCCAACGAATGCAAAACCGTGGAAATCGGTTCGTGCGTTCTGGAGTTATAGCGTCAGGAAGGAAAACCCGACTTATTTTTATATAGTAGATTAAAAGTTTTCAGATTTTTTCCCGTATTTAAAATATATGTTAAGGTATGCCAAATTTCATAAACATAGGGTAACGGCAAGTTCTCTATGAATATTGATTTATTCAGAGGGTCAAAACATTTTTTTAAGGATAAACGGGTGTATTTTTTCGACTTAAAGTTAAAGTTCTTGTATTAGGATATTTTAAAAAAAGTCTAAGGTCTAAAGTCTAAGGTTTAACGGAAATTGGGCCGCGAGGTCCCAGTTTGAAGCGGAACCCAAAGAACTTGAACTGTTGGGAACTTTGGGTTTGGGTTTGGGCGTTTGGTTCTGCGGATCATTATGTGATTTTTTTGTGTAATCACATTTTAACGTTAAATCCTTTCTTTTTAAATATAAGGTATTAAAAATAGAATAATAATAATATAAAAGACCGTGTAACGACGAAATTCGACAAAAATACAAATTCGCCTTATTATAATTTAAGTTTTAGCAATATAAAATGATATCGTGTAATAATGCTAACTTTAAATTACGTGGTTCCTGTTACCACCTTTCAGCTCCATTATCAGACCCTGGTTACTATATCGTATCAAAGTACTCCTCGAGACGAATCAAAGGAGCCCAAACTCGATGGGTTTTGTCTTTTAATCATGGAGTTCCTATGGCCACCTTCCAGCTCCATCATCAGACCCTGGTTACTATATAGTATCAAAGTACTCCTCAAGACGAATCAAATGAACCCAAATTCGAAGGGGTTTTGACTTTTAATCACGGAGTTCCTATGGCTGCCTTCCAGCTCCATCATCAGACCCTGATTACTATATAGTATCAAAGTACTCGTCAAGACGAATCAAATGGACCCAAACTCCATGAGGTTTTGTCTTTTGTTTACGCGGTTCCTATGACCACCTTTCAGCTCCATCATCAGACTTCAGATCACTTCCATGTCATAAAATTATTGCATTGTCATCCGATTGCCGGTATGCGAAATTTCAGCTCAATCGGAAACCGTAACTGCTAGGTAGAGTCTAGTATTATTTTATCTGTGGTAGAGTGCTTTTCACGAAAGGAGTTCTTTTTGCGGGGCGCCACTATCGCAAATTTTAAAAGTTAGCATATTAAATAACTTTTTAACACCTCATAATTTCTCATGTGTAATTTCTTTATGAGACATTTTAGTTATTGACTTTATTTTTGGTTTAAGTATGGACCAACTAAGGGCACAGTATAAGTTGCATCAAAATCGGTTCAGTGGTTTTTATGTTATGAATAATTAAAATGTATCGAAATCAGGAACATTTCATAGGAAGCGTAAGGTCCAGCCAATGGTGTGACGTCACGCGCTCTGATTAGCGTTCATTTATTTTATTTATTTTCATCCCTATTTAACCTCAAATTCACGATCCACATAATTTACACAGTTCAACTTACCACCTTAAAGACAAATGCCTGCTGTTGAAATTTAATAAAAATTTGCCCAAGAACACGCTTTTTTTTTGTATTCATCCAAGGAGAGCCATTGGCTACTACGTTGCCAGTATTAATTCGAAATAAGGTTGCAATAAAACTTATCAATATCCTCCGCGCCGACACGGCCATTACCACCTTAAAGACAAATGCCTGCTGTTGACATTTGCCCAATACGCGCGTGGTTTCCAATTGAATATTATTATATTATTTTTACTTTTTTTATTTCTTTTGAAATTTTTCCTGAATTTTCTTTGCTATAAACCTCGCGGAGCCCGAGACCTTTCCAACGAATGCAAAACCGTGGAAATCGGTTCATGCGTTCTAGAGTTATAACGTCAGGGAGGAAAACCCGACTTATTTTTATATAGTAGATTATGTGATTTATGTTAATTTTATTAATCGGGACTTATCGCGTAATTTTAATTATGTTAGTTATACAAATACATTATTATAAAACCAACCTCGACGTTTCGGATCTGTTGCAAGATCCGTGGTCACGAGAAAACTAATGAATTCAGATCACGGAAGTTAAAGTGTTATAATATTGCCCATATCAGACATGGCAAGCTACCTTATCATCATCATTTCAGCCATAGGACGTCCTCTCCTGAACATAGGCCTCCCCTTTGGAAAACATAAGTCAAACGAAGTACTTCAACACTGCTATTTGCTCGGTACCCTGAGACATAGATAGTTTGTAGTTCCTAGAGATCAGTAATTTTCCTCTTAAACTTAAATTGTGGCATAATGCGTAAAAGGCGAAGTTGGGATACCAATCCCCTAGGTTCTCACATTGATATAAATAAGTGCATTATCAGAATAATTATTATAATACGTAATTATTATTACAAGTCCCAAAACCACAATTAAAATTAAATTTATAATTTGCGCATTATATACTGGCTGGAAAATGGTCAAATAATCCCCCGAAGGCTTAAGGGATTATGATCCGTAACTTTTGGACGTTTAACCAAATGACGCTTTTTATCATCGTTGGTAACATATTAAAACTTTTAGGGTTCTGAAAGTGTTTAGAAATAACGTTTTTTTTATTTAGCAGACTCATGCCCTCCTAACAATAGAATCGAATAGAATAGAATAGAAAAACACTTGATTGCAACCAATATACATAGGAAATAATAAGACTACAATACAACTTAAAATTACTGGTAAACAATTGGCGGTCTTATCGCATAAAGCAATCTCTTACAGACAACCTGGCTGGAAGGAAATTTAAGAACATGTACAGCGGTGGTGTGCAAAATAGCTTTGTATGGATAATACGATTTTAAAATCTAGATGTTATATACATACATAATAATATACGCATATACTACATACATAGATAATAATCAAGACTTAATACATAAACACTCATATTATATTATCAATAGTGAATCGTTACCGCTTTTAAAGATGAGTAACATGCAAGGCGCTCTCCTGATGGTAAGAGATACTCGTAGTTCCACTTAGGATTCCACAATGACGTTAAATTCTAGCTGCTCCAACGCTTTTTACTCAAGAGTCTTATGATTAACATCTTAAGACTTAAGTTTAAGATATCAGCAGGCTTAAACAAGCATCAATCGCTTGTGGCTAACTAAAAATGTAGCTACTAAAATGACTTAATGGAAAAACAGAAGAGAAAAGAGATTGTAATGGAATACTGGAGGTTTTGCCATACAGTAAATTCACATAGATGTAAACTGACCACACATTCTATATATAGTTAGTGTAGAAAGAAGAAAATACTAATAAAGACGTTAATAAAGAGTCATGGTCAAGAATATAATGACCAACTTGTCTACCCTCTTTTATGTACATAATTGAAATAGATTCCATATTGTTAGCATGAAGATTACATCTACGAATGAATAATAATTTGTAGGACTACATTACATGAGTATTTTGTCTACAATGTGGCCGAATATGGAACTAACAATATTCCATAGAAAGACATTGTCAAAACTTCCTTGGACACAGACACTAGCTCCCTTGTATTTATTACGAATGAACTATTTACTTCTATTTACTCGTAATTTATAGTCCATTTGTGAAACATCATAATATCATTAGTGTATCATTATACATGAGGGAACGACATGTTGGAAATAATTTATAGTAATCATTTCAGTATAGTTTAGATTCGAATCAGGTTTTAGTAGTTTCAGTCGTTGCATGGTAAATATGGAACAATTGATTGTGCCAACAGTTTCCCATTTCAGTAATGTCATAGACGCGAATGGTTGGAAACGCATATATAAGATACTAGCTGCGCCTAGCGGCTTTACACGTTGTACTATATGTTATTCCAGGTTCTAAGCTATCTCTATACCAAATTTCAGCTCAATTGGTCCACCCGTTTAGGCGTGAAAGAGTAACAAACATACATCCTGACATCCAGACATGCATACTTCTATACATTCTTGCTAACTTTCACATTTATAATACATATTAGTAAGATTGTGGATGAAGTCCCGCATTATGTGAGTTTTATACATTGAACATTCAACATTGAAAAGTTGTACAACAATAAATAATTAAAATAATAGTAAGTAAAAAGAAAAATCCAAATAAATATATGGATTAATAAGATAATATAATATATATTTTACTAGCTGCGCCCAGCGGTTTTACCCGCTGTACTATAGCCTATGTGATATTCCAGGGTCCAAGCTATCTCTATACCAAATTTCAGCTCAATCGGTCTACCCGTTTAGGCGTGAAAGAGTAACAAACACACATCCAGACTCGTACAGATTCGTACAAACTTTCACGTTTATAATATTGATAAGATGACATCATGCTGGACATAGGCCTCCCCCATGGCACGCCACTCAACTCGGTCCTCTGTCTTTCTTCTCCACCCACCCCCAGCGACCCTGCGGATATCATCGCCCCATCTCGTCCATGGGCACTACGTTTGCCGAGACGTGGTCGCGTTTGCCGTCTCCACTCTAGAACTCGTCTACCCCAACGGTTAACGGTTATATTGGGTATGTTGGTACCATCGAGGACATATCCAATAGAGGGGCAATAGACAAAGTTTTCCTTAAATAAATTTTTTCACAATTTGACGACTCCGCCCACTTTTCCTATTGGCTACGCTGGTTTTAGTGATGGGCAACGAAAAAGTTTCAATTTAAAACTCGATTATGCCAAGTAATCGATTACAAAGCGATAATATAATATTTTTGACTAAGAGGCAGAACATACGCACGGTTGCAAATCTGATCTTTTGTTTTAAATGGTGTTAATGTCGGAAATCATAAAGGAAGACTTTTGCTTTCCAAAGACATTGTTAGTTCCGATTTCATCTTATAGCAAAAATAGCGTTTTAGTTTTAAACAAGTCAAATATAAAATACTAGCTTGTGCTCGCGGCTTTGCCCGCATGGCAAAATCCTTTCTTAGTGGAGGTCTACGTCATTAACCCTATTAATATTCCAAATTTCAACCAAATCCGTCCATCGGTTTAGGCTGTGCGTTGATAGATCAGTCAGTCAATAAGTCAGTCACTCTTTCCATATATAAATTTAAAATTTAGATTCTTAAAGACATCCGATTTATACACATGCATGCAAAGTTTAAGCTAAATTGAAAAATGGGAAGTAGATTAAATTTTACTTGCAAGATTTGATTATAGACAACAGGACAGGCGAATGTAAAAAAAGCTTGTGAATTAAATTTAAAAAAAATTGCCCCCTACGCAACGTTTTCAAAATTACCTATTTTGTGGAAGGTGGCCATCTTTGATTTTAAATTTATCATAATAATATATACTACATACTACTACTAGTCAAGCCCTTTCAACTTTCATTTGATGCGCACATTGACGGGATTATGGAGAAAATAATTAATCAGCTATTTTTAGCGGCGGCCATCTTGGATTTTAAATGTATTAAATGTAATGCATATATTTTACTAGTCAAGTCCTTTCATTTCATACCCTTACATTTGACGAGGTTGTGAAGAAAAAAAATAATCCGCCAAATTGTAGCGGCGGCCATCTTAGATCGATTTCCACCAAACACGGCTAAGAAAACTCTCGACTACCTTTCGACTCTACTTTCAAACAAAAAAACAAGATCAAAATCCGTTCATCTGTACGGGACCCAGAAGTAAGACAAAGGACATGAGCAACGATGCCACAGACAGACAGACCGACACGTCAAACTTATAACACCCCGTCGTTTTTGCTTCGGGGTTAAAAAGAGGTCAGGTTTTTATGTTTTTGGTGAATAACTTTTAAAAAGAGTTTTTATTTCTTGTTCGGAACTTATTTTAGTCTATAACAAAAAATGACGTTTTCATGATGTGGATGGTATATTCTCATCTGCTCATAAAAAAGAAAATATTAAATTTGTAGGTATCTCGATTGAAAAAAAAAACAGGGGAATGGCATCGGAGCATTTATTTTAGCAAATTTTATAGTTGTATATCAATACTGTAGGTTTTCACTAACCTACTCGCAGCGCCGCGTGATGCGACTAAACAAGAGGTTATACCTATGATAATATTGTAAATATTATAAATAATAGACATAATATTATAAAAGTGTCTCCCTGTTGTATAGATAATGAATGATACGTAGCTTTTTGTGCGCAAGTCTGACTCGTATTCGCCATAGGTTTTATATACCAAAATATGAGATGATCTTTTGTCACGAAAAATGACGGTAACTTTACGCAACTTCACGTGTCATATTTTTTTGATACATCCTAAAATATCCGTGTACTTTTTATTTATGTTAAAATTTCGTTGAAATCAAATTTTTAGGGTAGTTCTCGCGTGCCCCACTATCCGCCCCACTGGTGGGGCAGGTGAAACTGTCAAATAATTTTTGTGTCTCACGCACCCCATTGATCGCGTTTTGGTGGGGCGGGTTCTTCCAAGACACCATCAGCCTAAGATTACGAGAACTTTCCGAGATATTGATATTTTAATTTTGATAGCTGTCATTTGAAATGAAGATTTCCTCAAGACCCTCTTAGTTTTTCAGATGTTAGTTTATTAAAATCTGTTTATTATAGTTTTTAGTTTTCTACTAATCAAACTTTTTCGTTTAATTCCCATGTTGAGGGAGTTGTGGAAAAAAATGTAAGCACCATTTCATGGCGGCTAAGAACACTCTAGACTATTTCTACCTAAAAAAAAACAATCTCAAAAAATAAAAAAATAAAATCCGTAATACTGAGACAGACAGACACGTCATACTTATAACACACCGTATTTTTCCGTGGGGGGTTAAAAAATAAATTGTGACGATACTGCCACGATAAAATTTTATGAGAATAACCCACTATAAAAAATCATCTGCTCTAGTTGTCAACTTATAAATGACATGGAGAGTTTTGGCGGCAAGCCTTGATCATATATCATTAGCTCCACGTCTTTTGCTTAATAATCGTGTAAAATTTGATTGTTAGCGTGTAATAATGGTGGAATATTGCGTGTTAAGGGTAAATCCTGAGATCGGGCGTATTTAAGTGATTCCCGTGGCAGATTTTAAATCAAAGTATTATTGAATTTTATATGTAAAACATCAAATTTCCCATAATTATAAGCACATTCATCAAATAGGCATCATTATAACTTGTTTTGTTCAAAAGATATTTAAATTTAAATTTTTGGTGCCACGGGAATCAATAAAGTGTGGCATGGGAATCAAAATTAAAACTATTTTGTATGAATTATATGTTATTATTTAAATATTGACCTCTACATACTAATCATATAAAATAGAAATGATTAAAAACGATCCAAACAAATATACACCAAACATAAAGTATTAAAAATGGTCTATATTGCCTTTCTTTATAATAATCATGTAAACTAAATAAAATCAACGTATTGCTGTCTTAAACAATGTAAAAATATTGAATAAATAGTCCTAGAATATGAGATTAAGTTCTCAGTCACAGTCACTGACAGGATTCACTCCAGAAGCTGTCATCAGATTGTACATTTATCATTAGTTAGGTTAATCTGGACTGAAGTTGCAGTCAGCCCATAATTTCGTTTTATTTTTTCATCATACATCATCTCAGCCATAAGACGTCTACTGCTGAACATAAACCTCCCCTTTAATAAATAAATAAATAAAATAGCCTTTATTGCTGTGTTACAAAGAAATTCTTAAATACTAGAGTTTAAGTTTCTAAAACTAATCCGCTTGCACAGCTTGTCTCCCGACAAAGGCCTCCTCTAGAGATTTCCACCTCACTCTGTCTTTCGCTGTTCGTGTCCACAATGGGCCGGCAGCTTTCACAATTTCGTCTTCCCATCTCTTGGTCTGTCTACCTCTATTTCTTTTACCTTCTCTTGGGTACCATTCCGTTACTATTCTGGTCCATTTTTCATTCTTTTCCCTCATCATATGTCCAGTCCATCGCCATTTTAATTGTTTATAAGTTACGTATGCATTTTTAAACTTTGTTTTGCTTTTTATGTCTATTAATTTTACTCGGTCCTTTATCTTTATTCCTAGTGTACTTCTCTCTATTGCATTCTGGCAGGTTTTTATTTTACTTGCTAGTTGCTCTGTTAGTGCCCAAGTTTGACAACCGTATGTTATACATGGTAGAATACACATATTATATATTTTTCTTTTTTCTTTCATTGGCATGTCCTTATTCTTCATTACTTCGCTGACTGACCAAAATCTATTCCATGAATTTGTTATCCTTCTTTCTATTTCTTTTTGCATGCAGTTTTCTGTAGATATAAGTTGACCTAGATATATATATTCAGTTACATATTCTATTTGCTCATTATTTATTTTTATTTCTTTTTTATCTTCAGAGTTTGTCATTACTTTAGTTTTTGTTAAATTCATTGATAGTCCTGCTTTTAAACTTTCATCAGACAACTGTTGGAGCATTTGTTCCAAGGTGTTTGGGTTATCCGAGAATATAATCAAATCATCCGCGAAGCGTAAATGATTTAGCTTTTCGCCGTTTATGTTAAGGCCATTACTCGTCCATTCGAGTTTTAACGAAGTTTTATTCGAGTAACCTCCCCTTTAGATCTCCATATATAAAACCGGTGTTGGAAGCGACCTGCTTCAAGCGTCTTTCAGCGACCTTAATAAGGTCGTCTGCCACACTTGTGGGTAGACGTTCTACGCTGCGTTTACTTGTACGTGGTAGGCACTCGAACACTTTTCGACCCCATCAGCCATTCGCTCTACATGTTATGTGGCCTGCCCATTACCACTTCAGCTTCCTGATCCGCGGAGATATGTCAGTGCCTTTGGTTAGTCTTCGGATCTCCTCATTCCTGATTCGATCACGTAGAGAAACCCCGAGTATAGCCATCTCCATAGCTCGCTGAGCGACTTATTTTAATGTGGGGATATAATGGTGCCGCATAAGCCAGAGCGGCTGTCTACTATAGTACAATATAAAAAGAAATCTGATGTACGAGTATACAATATAAAAAAAAAACATCTGAAATAATGAAATATACAAATATAAACTGTCAAAATCACTTCCATACCTGTGGCTTCGCTGAAGAAGGGTAAACAGTGAAAAAATGCTCTAGAAAACTCAAGGGAAAATTGATCACCGTGGTAAAACGCCATGAGAATCAATACCATGGAAATCAAAATTGTATAGTTTTTTGTCAATATTTTTAAATACTACAATTATAGACCATTAATAATAAAATATATGATAAACAATACCCTTTTCATAACTGCACACCCTAGTCAAAAAACCGTAATGGATAAAAAAATATTTTTAAACATGGAAATGGTAATCAATGACCTAGTGAACCAAAACCACGGTAATCAATTTCGCACCTTCGTAAATCTAGTTTAAAACAACGAGAGGAGCAGCCTCTCTTCACGATGTTTAGAGCGCAATCGAAGTTAGCCAATAGCGTGCGTACAAGCTTCTTAGTCTTGTGGCTTGTGAAATGTGAGTAGTTATGTGGCGCGCCATGGTAATCACTTTTTGTCCGGGGACAAACCTAAATTTGTAATTTTTTCTAAAACTACGCTGTGTACAGCCTTCGCGTATTTTTTTGATCATATAACAGTTCAACCTTTACAGCTTAGATCACAGCAATTAATAAAATTCCGTTTATAAATTGGTGTAAAAAATATATTTTGTTCCAAAAAAGTGTAAGGGACACCCCATGGTAATCAAATTTCAAGGCTTTTACATTTTTTTTCAGATACTTGCAGCTAAATTTAACTTTATATCTATCATGCATTAAGTAGATTAAACCTTAAACTAACAGAAAAAAAATACCCTTGGGTAGAATTTTTATGTTACGGGTAGTTTATTCCCCCAGACACGTAAAATTTTGTCTCTCAAGATTCACCCTTAAGTGTTTTTGAATGTGCACAGATGTAGGCAAGTGATATGGTGTTGAAATATGAATTTTGGTGCCCCCTCCAAAACTCCTCCGAACTTTCAGTAAAATTCCACCCATTTTACTGGAAGACTCACGTGACTAGACGAGCTATTAAGCTCACTCTGACTCTGACCTGACTAACTTATTACTTAAAAAATAACATTTAACTTGACACTGGCAAAACACGAAAGTGGAGACCATAATTTAATATCCCGTGAACATTCACAAATTTTACTCGACACTGGCAAAATGCACATGTTGCCATATTATTAAAAAAAAAAAAAAAAAAAAATGACATGGACTTCAAGGCGACTGTCCATTATACCGTATCATACAATAATAATAATAATTGTCTTAGGAACATGCCAAACCGAAAAATAACATCAGGCCCTTTTACACTAAACGATTCGTGAGTATTCACCTTTGTAAATAAACGGCATAAACTCACTTGTATTTACTTCGGCTTCGTGCCGACTGCAGCTACTTCTTAAAGAAGATCCTCGTACAGGATCGAACCGGTCGGCACAAAGCCGAAATAAATACAAGTGAGTTTATGCCGTTTATTTACAAAGATCTGGCCCATGCCATTATGAACCTTATTTTCATTTATTTATTGCTTATAGCTTAAAATTAGGTTTTGGTAGATAACCGCATTATATATTACATATATACCACGGCAGTATTGTATGTATTAAAAAGTAAGAGAACATCGTTGCGAGCCTTGCACGGAGCGCTAACAATAAATATCGCTGAGAATATGTTACTGATACTGACAGCTCTATCCATGGCATGCGATGTTGCCAAACAACTGCGTGTGGGGATCAGAATGCAGTGAGTGTACGGGTTTATAGCCACGAATGATGACCGATAAAAAGATAATAATATAAACTTATTTTCATTATTAATAAAGAAAACTCATCTAAGTTCATCTGTTGCCAGTTCAACGAAAAAGGTTAACACGTAAAGATGCTTGAACATGTAAGCAACATATTATATTGATAGGCATGCAAAAATGAAATTGGTACTGCATTCTCGTGATTAGATTCTGTTTTGAACACGGGCTAAATACGAGAGAAAGAAGAAATGCAAACGAGCATTTGGTACGGTATAGTGGGCAAACCCCTTAAAACTCATTTCTTGCAATGTTATTTTGGAATATTTCTAATGAACATACATATTACACATTAGCTATTTTTAACATATTTACAGCTGAACTAATCAAATTTGGTATAATAGGTAGCTTAGGCTCTATAAGTCTCTCTAGGCTCTTGACAATAGGTAACAGTATTTCAATGGGTAAAACTGGATAGGAATAAATGATTTTCCGTAGTAGTCGTACTGAACTATGAGTCGTCAACATGGGCCTACAGAACATATCATGCGCTAGTTGTAACCTAAAGATAGCATGCAATTAGACCTGGTCGAAGATGTGGTATGCATTTGTCCTCCTAATCGATTATCATGCATCGATTCAATCGTCAAAATATTCACAACACTGGCTAAATACGAGTCAATAGACAAGGATAGCTATTTGGAGAAAATGCTTTATTAGAAAGAGAGGCAATTTGCCTGACCAGTATAACTTGATCCCTCGCTAGAACAAAAAATAATCATAATTTTGAGGATTATTTTACATTTCTGGGGATATTAAAATCGATTTAATAAATTTAGATATTTTATATGTATACGTTATTATATAATAATACGGTAAACAGTTTTATAAAAAAATAAGAAGTCGTGATTTTTTTGTTAAAGAGAATATTCCGTGAGGCCCGCGTAGTTCCTTAAACTGGCCGCTACTAAACGGCGCGTCACGTGGCGCTACGAGTGGGGTAGCAAATACAACCAGTGTTGATATACAAAAAATCCGCCGATGCCCTCCCCCTGGTTGGTACATATGTAACAGATCTAAACTTTCACTATAAGCTTCTGTAATTTTATGGTGTCGTTCTATAAAACGACAGTACATGGAATTCAAAAGCCAGTGTATCCGATACGCTCCCAAGTTCAAGAAAACTTTCCAAAGCAATCTCCATAAACCTTAAGGGTGTTTAAAAAGTTACCTTTTATGCCAATAACGTACAACTTTAGCAAATAACAAGCGGGATCAAGTTTTTAAAACATTTTTCTATGTACTTTTATACCAATATAATCTAGTAAGAACTCTCTAAATATGTAAAAAGCAACAAAATATTCTTCTATTCTATTTTATAAAGAAGGAAAAAATGATCTACGGGGTCGTGGAGAAAAAAAGTAATCCGCCATTTTGTAACGGCGGCCATCTTGAACCGATTTCCACCAAACAAGACATTAAATGAGTGGCTAAGAACACTCTCAACTAACTCTATTTTCAAACAAAAAAAACTTAATCAAAATCCGTTTATCCTTTCGGGAGCTGCGATGCCACAGATAGACACACATACATACACAGACAGACAGACACGTCAAACTTATAACAGCCCGTTGTTTTTGCGTCGGAGGTTAAAAATAAGCTCGAACAGTGAAAAATAGATTTACAAGTTTCATAATAGGTCTTCATAGTTATCCAGTTCTGTAAGCAACAATCGAGGGATATCTTCAAAGCGTATTAATTGTGCGGAATTCAAAGCCTTCCCATTGATCCGACATCAAAGTTGAAGCCAGCCTGTGCAAGATTTCCCCAGTTTATTGGATTTATTTAATAAATGCCGGATGCTAGATAAGGGGAATGATCTCTCCTTTGTACATTGTGGATTATTTTTGGCAACTAGTAGATATCTTTCGGCTAAAGTCCGAAGTACGGCTACACCTAGGTTTAGCCGATTATGCCTAGGTGTAGCCGACCGCAGTCGGTTAAAGTTAGGTGTGAACTAAATGTTTGTAAAAAAACTTGTTTTTTATTACAAAGTTCAGGGCAGACCGACATCAGTTGGTTAGGTTAGGTTTGAACAGTGATTACAACGACCAGATCCTTATTCGACTTATCTTTATTCCAGAGTTCTCAACTCATCATTAAGGAATTCTTAATGATGAATTGGAACTCTGGAAAAAATACGATTTACGAGTATATTACAATAATTAGGTTGCAAAGTTTTGAAGAACACTCAAGCTTCAAGACTCCGAGGTGCCTCAAACCTGGGATCATCTTTCCACTCTCCATACATTAGGTATTATATATATTTTATACCGTGCCTGTTCCGGCCCTTGCTACCTCGACCTTTGGGAGTAAACTCCGCTTGTCAAGGATAATAACTTAGTTCAGCGTTCATTTCCACAAATTAATACCGTGCTAATTTATACCATTTAATATTCAACTGCTGAAAATTGAAAACGTAGCATATGGGTATACATATATGTTACGGCTAAAGTCAAAACATATACACACATGTAAGGGCGGATCCAGGATTTTTTTCTGGGATGAGACCAAGGCACAGAGGGGCAAAAAAATATAATTTTTACTACGAAAAGTGTGTGTTTCGATCGCTCCAAATGGCAAGAAAGTTCAAATAATCCCTAATAAGTGCGCGAGCAGCTTGCTTCGAACGCCGAGAAAATAAATGCTTCTGGGCCTTCTTTCCTTGAGTATTTTACATTAAACCATACAAAATCTAGTGAGTATTTTACATTTGACCATACAAAATCTAGTGTGCGTAAACCTCACTTACGAACAGGTCAACATCTCTGTTCAAGGATAGGGTATTAAGAGCTTTTAAAGCTCTAGTCAAAGGCGTAAACTGCGCAAATTATGTGTGTATACGAAAGGGCAAGAAGAAATATAATAAAAAATGACTAAAAATGTTTTATTTAAAGCAGTTGTGAACTAATATAGATGGAATTTGTAAAGGTCAACAATAATCGCAATTTATAACTTGACGAAATGAGTTTCTCAAATCGAAATGGAGAAGTTATTGCCGTTATATTCGGTTGTTCGGACTCAATCCCAGAAAATTGGTAACGAGTGCTATAAATTACTTATTGAATCACAGATATCTTAGCGATATAACAATAGAAGAGCAACTTTACAATAAACTTTAATGTATTTTTAATTTAATTTAAAATAATAGTTTGTTATTTTGGTGTTCAATGAAACATTATATATTTTATCTAATCTTTACAGTAAAGGAAATGTTGCATTACAGTAAAGTTTACAGTTATAAATAGTTTAGTAAGTATATTATATAAGTACCTATATACTTAAGTATTTAAATAGATTACCTAACACTAGTAGGTACCATTTCAGTTGTCAATCAGGTATTATTAATCTATAACAAAATAAACAAATCTATTCGTCCGATACAAGGCATTACACAATCATTATATTATTTTTATTGTTATTAACTGTTTAAGTTAATAACAATAAAATATACTGTCAAAAAACATCACATATGGGTAGGGGCATCCAGTCAGTCTTCAAGTGCAACTTCCCAAAGTTCCTTATGTCAAGGAGGTGCATAAAACTCCACCAGTGTTCCCTCCAGATGTTTCACAACATTTAGTTTTATTTCTATTCATTTATTATACAGGTTTCTGTGGCTGAAACCTATTGTGACTAACAATGAAAACTGAAGGAGCTGAGCACGAAAATAAGGAGTAATTAATTCATGAAAGCTATGTGCGCATTTGTAGTGCTAGCAGCAGGCATTTTATATTACCTAATCAAGATTTAACTCATTTAGAAATAGACTTTTAACTAAAACTAGCTGAGCCCAGCGCTTTTACCCGCTGTACAGTAGCCTATATTATACTAGGGTCTAAACTATCTCTATGGTAAAATGTCCGCTTAATCGGTCCACCCGTTTAAGCCTGAAATAGTAACAATCACACATCCATACATTCTTACAAACTTTAGCATTATAATATTAATTAGTAATTAGTAGGATTAGGAGTACAGAACCATAGGGTTTACAATTATAATACGCCACAAGTATGATCTAATTAAGTGGAATTAAAATTATTGATCTTTTTCTATCGTAGTTTTCTTATGCAGAGAAGTAAGTAGACAAGTAAGACGATCTCCTGTTGGTAGGAGATAACGCTGTCCATAATCGGTACAGTACTTTCCAGGAATTTACGCTTCTTACCCAAGAGTCATAAGACGTGACTCTTCAGCCCAGTAATTTCACTTGCCCAGTATTAATATTTTAGATGGAATCTGTCAACTTCTATCGCGCTTCCACCTCTGTTTACGACCTAGTTACCAAGGTTTTAAACCTACACTATTTTAATGTATTTTATACCGAATTTTATTAACAATTCGTAAAATATGTATAGGTATAATAAATATTATAGGTGTCTCTAGTATGTGTCATACACAAATATAATAATTTTCTTTATTCCTTTGAGGATCATGAGGTTGATAAGGATTAAGAATAATGCCTTTAAGCCCAAGAAAGAAGGCTCTATATGAATTACCCAGGGTAAGTAATACGCGGCCCTGACCGAGTTGCCTCCATGCTCAGTGGTGGAGCAAATTATGTGCTATTTATAGGTCTGTCTATCGGGCATGTAGTATGCTTACATGGACATTGGTGAAGGCTCGAGCTCTGCTAATGGAGATGATTTAGTTGACAAAATAAAAATAATTTATTTTGGACTGTAGGCCCATGTGTCACACAATCAATAAATTGAAATCAATTAATTCATAGAGTGAATTTGTAAAATAGTATGATATTGTGAATATTATTAATAAAATGATTTTTGTCTTCAGGCAAATAAATGCCTTTATTTAGAAAAATCATGGAAAAAATTTTAAGAAAAGAACACTTTTTGTGACCCCTATATCACATAAGTAATAAATTGTTTTTTTCTTCTTGATATGCCTTTATTTAGAAAAATCAAGGAAACAATATTACAGAAAAGAACACTTTATGACTCCAGTGACCGTAGCATGACGTATGGGATCCTGACAAAAATTCAAGAGTAGAGCTGTCATCCCATACATTGTACTTTTGTGAATGTATGGGATGACAGTACAGTACAGTACAGTACAGTTTTGTGGATGTATGGGTGGCACTTGACAGCAAGACAAGTCTACGCAGCGTTTGTGCTTGAGGGGTAGATAGTCGTACGCCAATCTATAGAAAATCCAAGCGCTCCAAACCACTGCAACTGTCAGATAGTGCGTTGCCAGCCTAGAATGTTGACAGCATTGCCTAAAGATATATAGCTATATTTGTACTGTCTACTGTATATTCTATATTTCTTCAGTATAAACGGAATTAAAGCAAACCTAACAGAGCAAGAAAGGCTGAATTCTAGCAACGTACTCTTTTTATTACCGCAATATGTAAAGGTCTGGGCGCTTATTTTCTTTATCTAGCATCAAACGCTTCTCTTAATAATCTTGTAGAGTTCAACCGTTTTAATATTCAGGATGTTCCACTAAATGTTAGAAACATTTTATTTAGCTGACAGGTGCAATTTTAAAATGGGCGAACTCTACCTCTATAATAATAATCTTAAAATTATATGTCCCTAATAGTAAGGGATTTTGAAAATGTAAGTAAGTAGGATAGTCAATGTCTTTTGTTTGAATTAGGGATGATCTATGTTAGAAAAACATCGATGTTAACATCGATTCAAAAGTATCGATGTTCGATAATCATCGATTGAAAAACATTATGCAAATAAAACAGCGGCACGTGTAACGATCTTTGGATTCTAGCACTTTCCTAAAATCAGCTTACATTGACGTATTTTATTCTAGAACATCGATTTGTCGATGATATTATTGAAGTCAAAACATCGATGTTTTTCAACAGAAGACAAAATGATCGATCTTTCTTCAACATCGATGAATATCGATCATCCCTAGTTTCCTATTTTGATTATAAAAAGTTACGTCCTTTTTTAAGTACGTTTGTGTAAATCTTTAAGCAATTTAAGCATATGCAAATGGCTTGCGGATGTTTCCCTACCAAACAATTGGTTCGTAAACTTTCACGACTTTTCGTTATTATAGGCCTGCACGGAAAAACACAACAATCCTTCGATTAAAATAAAAGGGAAGACACGGTACCATAAACTGCTAACTTTTACTGGTACCATAAATTTGCCTATTAGTCACAACATTGCCTATTACAAAATTCATTCATTTCCGCATCGTTTATTTAAAAAAATACGCAAATGGAAGAAAAAAACAATGTACGGCAGAGTGGTAAAATTTTTTCGTTGCATCAAGAAAAAAAATAATTTTGTAGGAGACACAGGTTGGGATTGGTAGGAAAAGTTGTAGTAGTTTACGTTGCGCGCTATAGTTGAATCGTTGCTATAGCCAAACTAAGGACTGCTGGGTCGAAAAATGTTCTGTCGGCAAAACCGCCATTGATGAAAAAATCTGTCGGAGAAATGGACATAAATGAATAACCCTGTCGACGAACACTACAGTGGTGAATCGATCATCGGAGAACCGTTACCCAATCGAAAAAGGCCGGAACCGTGCCGACTCGCGCCAAAATAAAATTGTGTGCGTGAACCTAATTAGAGCGGTTCATTTACTCGACGCCTGCGCCGCATATCTTTTTATTTTATAAGAAACAAACGATGAAATTGGTCAGGGCAAAGTTGAGGTCATAAAAGTTTGACAAGCAAAACATAAAATGTTTATCATATTGAGATCTTTTTATGTTATCTGCATGTTATGTTTTTCGGTATAAAATCATTTCTTACACTCTGTACGATCGTAATAAACTTTGGCAAGAAATCAATCTTTTTTTTAACGGGAGCTAAAATTCGCCATAAATCTCTTAAGGTGACGACACACACAGGCGGGATAGCGGTCGCGGTGCGGGACGTAATTTTTGTAATGTTCGATTTTTTATATAACCTGTCACATATAAAGCGAACGCGGGCAGGAACAAAACAAGTGAAATTTTAAAAATACTTTTAAAAAAACAAGCTTTAATTATTATTATCATCTTGCATCATAAAGTAGGTACTCGTCAAGACGAATCAAATAAGCCCAAACTCGATGGGGTTGCGTTGTTTTATGACAGAGTTCCTTTGGCCACCTTCCAGCTCCATCATCAGATCAGCTCGATGTCATAAAAATATTGCATTGTCATCCGATTTACACACGCATGCAAATTTTCAGCTCAATTGGAAACCGGGAAGTGGGTCAAATTAAACTTGCAAGATTTGATTACAGACAGACAGACAGACAAACAGACAACAGACAGGTGAAAGTAATATAAAGCTTGTAATGAAGATCGCGACCGCATTACCGTTCCGTCCCGCCTCAGTCTGACGTAAGCTATATAATACCCCTATCACTCATTTGTATACCTACTGATTCATATCTGTACCCTGTTTCCAAAATAGGTTCAATTTACGAAAAAGTAATCTAATTTAAATTCTTTATAAAGGACATCAAGGTTTAAATAATCAAATATTCAGCAATGTAAATATAATTATCGTGGCTTTCAACAAATAGATGGAAAATTACATAAAAGGTCTCGAAAAGGTCTGAAAATAATAATAAAGGTTCACAATTCTCACTAATATATAAAATTAATAACTCAATACAATTTCATATTCATTGAAATTAATGAACTACCCACGACTTCTTAAATACCAAGTGTCATCTGTGACGTCACACATGACGCGAGTTCAAACAGAAATTCGAACAGATGGTTAAAAAGAAAAAAATGCCAGCTCTCTGCTTCACGCTTTTCGTTAAAAAGATGCGGCGTGGCGTGGATTTCATAGCAAATGTACCCGCATTTTATTTGCAAAAAAATTAGGCATGTAGAGTCACGTAGAGGAAAATCATGCCTAAAACATGATTTTCCCAAGATATTTCAATAAAACCTCGAAAAACCTGAGGAGACGTCGTAATTAGTTGACATTTTTGACAAACAGGGGTGCCAACATGGACATAGGAACTATTTGATGAAATGCACTATAATAACGGTGTTATTATTTATTTGTAAGATCAACATGCCTACATTTTTACCGGGGGTAGACTTTCTTTGCAGGAGGTCGACTAGGTGGGTACCCTGACAGTGCTTGCTTTTCTACCGCCTGAGCAGTGATGTGCAAACAGACTACATATTGAGACATGGCATATTGTGCAGGGCGTCTCTTGAGGAATTTTCAAAACGCTAATTCTAATAATTTATATTTCAAAATGTATCATACAGGTAGTGCGAGTGCGAGAGCGTTCAGCTGTATAAACGCTCTTAAGCATATTTAAGTACAAATTGCTCAAATAGTAAATAACTAGAAATAGCCAACGCAAACATTTGACGCTAACTACGTAAGCCATGACTTTGATGTGCGTCGCGTGTTTTAATTAAATACAGAATCCTTGTTAATGGAGATGGAATTTCTTTGTGCTTTGGCCTTTGGCGTTTCTCTCGTAGCGAATTACGTAGCAAACCAAATCCTTCAATCTCTGCGCGATGCAGCGTAATATAAAATACTGGCAAAATATTATGCTCGCGATACTAACAGGGATATTGAAAAAAAACTTTAAAATTTAAAAGATACAGCCAAAAAACGAATGTCTTAATCTTAATAAATCAAAATCACTCAACACAAGCAACTTTAATGCGGTATCACTCAAGTATTTTATTAAATTTACATAGACGAAAATACGTCTTCAATATTTTTTAATTATCTTTCGTACATATTATGTACTGAACAGATTTTTTTTAGTAAACATTCTATAATATAACGACATCCATTAAGAAAGGATTCTATAATACCTATTTTTTATTTAATTTAATTCTTCCATGCTTAACGGGAGCGAAACCGTGTTCTTAAACTATTATAATATCATTATTTAAGAGTTAAAAATATAATGAATAGCTTTATACAATAAACAGTTTATTTTACGAGTGTTCAAAACGTCCATACAGTAAGTACAATTCAACGAAAAACAAACATTTTCCTTCACACCTATGCCCCTCGGCTATTTTCTTTCGTAACAATTTACTTTAAATCCATTTTGCGCCTATAAATCGTGGATGTATGAAAATATTTAATATTTTACATCTTATTATCAGGTGGGCGTTAGGAGCATAGATCTAGAACGTAGATCAACAGAAGTTCCAAAAACGAGACCTATTATTTAGATTTTTTTTAATTCGTTATAGGTTAGTCTTTGACCACGATCTCTCCTGATCTTAGATCTTAAGCGACGATACGGCCGCAGACTAAACCTAGAAGGCGGGACTAATCCCTCCCTGGCTTCACCGAACACCATGTCGGAACACAATCGCAAAGAACAGAGAGAGAAGATTTGTCAAAAATCAAATTTCTGAGGCGCTACTTGTCTCGTAAGCAGTTAACACAAAACTGTCAAGCACACTAGGCCACAGTAACAAACGATTCGCTTTCCTTTTCTATCTTATTCTGTGTTTCAGAAGACACGTAAAAGTGTGGGTCACGGCTGTTTCCTATAGTTAGGTCATGTTGCAGGCCTTATTAGTTGTTGTAATCTTGGCGACCTGAAACAGCAACATATTGGCTACAGAACCTATGATTGTGATTTACCTCTGACAGTGTAAGTGCCCCACTTACACCTAGCACCTGTACTATATCCTGTTCTGTTGAAGTACCTATAAACATCAATAATTAATAATTTATTATTAGTAAAAGAGATTATTTTTTATCTTGTTCGGTTTCATCTCTCTATACGTAACTCTATGGTTAGAAGAGATTAGAGATAGATAAATATTATGCTTTTGAATTTTGAGGTTACGTCTGATTTACGAGACTTTAATCTTGGGTAATAAGTAAACATTGGGCTTTACTGCCTCGCCTTTGTTGGGGGGATTTAAAAATTAATCCGTTTTTAGGCCTTAAATCAAAATAAAAAGGAAGATAATGTACGCGCTATCGTTGCAATAGCCAAACTTGGGCCTGCTGAGTGAGATAGTGTCGGTAGCCGCGCCGACTCGCGCTTAAGTAAAATTGTCTTTCTTCTATGTCGTATACTCATGACTGAGGGACTATAATGCGTAGTCCTCGCCACCGGCTCCATCCAGACACTTCTGTCTTGCGCCATCTGTATGGAGGTTTGCAGGGTGGCTCCTCTAGCGTCCTGGGTCGTGTGAGTCCATCTTGTAGGAGAGCGCCCTCTGCCCCTCTTCCCTTCGACACATACGGTGATGATCAGCCTCTCCAGACGCGTATTTGAGCAGCGGAAAATTGTGTGCATGAACCTAATTGGAGCGTTTCATTAGCGAGACACCTGTACCGTATATTCCTGTTTATTTCAATTATACCGGATTTACCTAACTCGCACGTACTCGTGCAAAACTTGTAAGATACAAAACTTTGCCCACGTTTTACCCCGATAAGACTTGGTAATATGATAAAAGTATATATGTATTATGTAGTACTAAATTATGATTTTAATATTGAATAAGCTTCTCCTTCTATAGAAAAAAAAGTCACAAAATGCTTAACCGAATTCAGCACGCTTTCATTAAGTGATGGCGCACATTTTTATAACTTAAAAATCGCTTGACTAATTTGAATAAAATTTTAAATGCTACTCGTATATGAAATAAATAAGAATTTTCCAAATTGGTTCAGCGTCTTCGTGTAATCGGTGAACATATTAATAAATATTTATTTATTGATTTGTCTTACTTAAAAACTACTAAACTGATTTCGATAAAACTTACACTGTGGCCTAAGTTTGGAACAAATAAAAATATGCAAACTTATAAGGAATGTTCAAATTCCAATCAACTTTCGCTGCGCTTAGGATTGAATAAGCCATTATTGTTGGTGTAATACACTCAAGAGAGTTTCCAAAAATAATCTACTAATCAAACGCTACGAAGACGAAACGCGTCTATATTTAGATGAAATGCTAAAATTATCCCCCGCCCACTGAAATGGGAGTTGTCTTAATCACTTGCCCCTAAAGAAGGCGCATGAAACTTAGTACTCTTAGAAGAGGAAATATCATGTGATGTCCAGTGTACATGAACAATTTGTTCATGAATGAAGCTTTTACTTGCCAGCTCATAAGATGTACAGAGACATAAAATTTCTGAGGTACCCGTGTTGAGGCAAAAAAAATCCTGATTGATTTTTTTTTCTTCTTCACCCATTCTATGAAAATGTGCTAAACTTATAGTTAATACAGAAAAGTTTAGCGTACCAGGCCCTAACCATAATATTTTCGATGTGATATTTTTGGGAACTATTCGTGTAAACCATGATCATTCAATCTATTGCATTCTATACTAGTCTCTATCATTTGATTTTTCTTAACGACTTTGCAATATTGTGGCTAAAATGCGCTCAAGTTTAATTGTAAGTTTTATATTTTTACCGACAACTGATCATGGATTTCCGCAAAGTAACGCCTAATTCCATAAATTATTTACTGGTTAGATTTAACTATCTATTTGCCAACTAGAGTTTACTACATATAACCTTCGCTTTCGCAAATACAGTTTTGTAATTATATTTACACTATAGTGTTTTCAGAGTAGTTAACTCCGTTTTTAAGTGCCCTACGGTACGACATCGATCGAGGCACGGTAAAGGTCGTCGCAGATTAACTTATAACTGGGGACTTCTAACTCGACATCCACTTTACACGTCGAACTGAAAGGTCACCTGATATCCGACTGATATAATATTATACTAGAATACTAGCTTACTCGCGCGATTTGTCTGTATCTTTAAGAGCGTATATTATCGGGTGACGCTCTCGCTCGCACTTTTTAACAAATTTTGAAATAAAAATTCATAGGATTCATTTATTGAAAATTCTTCATGATCAGCCCTGCATAATATTATTGCACACATTTTTAAGTGTTATCAGTTTGATATTTTTAAAAAATTACATGGGGAGCAATATTTTTTTAAAAATTCTCATCATGTGGTTTTAATATATAAGTATTAAACTGAAAACACTTTTAAAATGTGTGTAATTATATTATGCAGGGCTGAGCTTGAGGAATTTTCAATAAATTAAGTCTATGAATTTATATTTCAAAATTTGTCAAATAGTGCGAGCGAGAAAGCGTCACCCGATATATATACGCTCTTAATAAAAAATAGAATTGTCATTTGGGACAAAGTGTCCGAAAATTGAGTGTCCCAAATGACAATAAGCGTTGTCGTTTGTATTACTTCTGTGCTTGTCGACTGTACTTTACAACTTATTCTATGCTTTGGATGGCCACGTTTACGCTTCCTTCGGGGTTTCAATCTAAAGCTTGCCTTGGTATAAGGTTGGAGTTCTTCCGGAAAGTGTGACGTGTGTGTATGCAACCTAAAGAACATCCAACACTCTATTCGTTAGTGGTACACACGGCAGGTTTAGATATTATTACCTATAGGCATTATATATATTATTTGATTGGCAGTGGGATATACCATGGTGGGGCATACCATGGCTAATTATATGAAAACTAGCAGCTCCCAGCGGTTTTACCCGCTGTACTATAGCCTTGTGTTATTCCATGGTCTATGCTATCTCTATACCAAATTTCAGCTCAATCGGTCCACGCGTTTAGGCGTGAAGAAGTAACAAACATACTCACAAACTTTCGCATTTACAATATTATAGTGATAATAAGCCGCATAGACGAAGTAGGCACCGACATTTCGATGAACACAATAATATGAAAGAAGCATGGGCTTCTCTTCAGCAGTGGAAAGTGAACTCTTCAACCCGCTGAAGAGGGGTCCTCGAGGACCAAACGCCGTCGAGGCCGCGGCAACCTAAGGTTTTTAGTCGGAGGAATCCCACATACGCCCCTTAATCCTTAATGACGATGTGTAACGCATTATTACTTGGTCAAAAAAAAGAAGAAAAAAGGCTGTGAATGAAGATGATGAATTCGACACTTAGACCGTATCTACAACGTATTTATTTTCATTCCCGTATCAGCCGTAACCAGTGAAGAGATACGGGTGTTTATTTTGATGCGTGTAATCAGGCGAAAAATGATTTGTTTGTATAGCCGCCCCTCGCCCTACATATTTGTTTGGGGCATTTAGCTTTGTTTGTTCTGTTAATGAGCAATGGGATTTTGTACTATGTCGGTACAAAAGTATCTAGAGATAAGCAAACGTTTGTAGTGGTAGGCCTATTTTGCAGGCCGTCGGGGGAAATACCGCAGCTTTACCAGATATTCGTCATTCGTCCACCAAGCAGTAATGTACAATTTACTGTGATCTAGATTGAAGGCAAATGTTATCAGCGAAATTACTGGGCATTTATTTATTTAATACATCTTAAGAAGACAAACAGCTTACAAACAAAATTATAAAAAACTTACAATAGTAGCAAAAAGCCAATAATAGGTCCTCGCGGCTAGCAACAACATAATAACAATGCGTTAAACAGAGTCAAGAGCAGTCTTAAATCATATTATGTATATAGACAATATTATAATAAAGCCACTTACATAATTCCTTATAGCAACAAAGTACTAAAAATACTTATAAATGTCCTCAACGACGTTTTTTATTATTTATAAGTACTAGTATTTAAATTTTAATGATTGTTTAATAGTTAGGTAATGTAAATAATGTTGAATGTCTTTGTTTTGTTAAGCAGTTAGTAAATAAATTTCACATTCATCATTGTATTAATTAGGGTGTTCAATAAAGAGTAATCTTGTCTATAAAACATTATCTTATCGAACTTACAAGAAAAACACTGTCGAACCTAAGTACCGAGAAAGGCTACAAAACAACAAAATCCTCAGGCAATTTTTTGAATGTTGATATAACATTTTTGTTGTTTGTGTAACAAGTCTACACTGTGTGTCTACCAAAACACGAGCTGACCCGGCTTAATTTTTTTTTTATTAATATAGAATACATCAATCTAGATGCACTCTATAAATACAATCTAGCCTTGACTTAGGCTAATAAGTATTTTACATTTTACTTAAACTGCTAGATAGACTTAAACTAAGAATGTGTCCAATAACACGTTTCTTTATTGTCTATAAGGGGAAGACACTATTTTCATGTGTTCTTTTTGCAAAATGCACATGTCTCTATCGGGGGTAGACTACCTTTGCAGGAGGTCGTCTAGGTGGGTACCCCAACAGTGCCAGTTATTCTACCGCCTGAGCATTGTGCAAACATTACTGTGCTTCGGTAGGAGGGCATTGTAGCTAGTGAAATTACTGGGCTAAAGAGTCTTAACATCTTACGACTCTTGAGTAAGAAGCGTTGGTGCAGTGCACCTAGAATTGCAAATCATTGTGAAATTCTGGGTTGCACTGTACTGATTATGGGCAGCGTTATCTCTTAACATCAGGGGAGCGTCTTGCTCGTCTTCTTGCTTTTCGACATAAAAAAAAATGTAGCACTTTTACCACTTTTCACTGTATACTATATTAATAACTAGAACGATTTAAAATGAACAATAGTATGTCTTCGCCTAAAAAAACTTTTGGTTAAATTGAAAGCCTTTGTAACTTTGTAACATTGATATTGCCTACTAATAGTGGGCCCGTTTAAAATAACATGACACCATCGATCGTGAACACCTGGCGGCTCCCACTTTACAAATCCAGCACAAAAGGTCCTTTATAAAGGCGCGGAAGGGAATGAATTGCATTATTGATGTCTAATTGAATGGGTCATTCTGTTTCCGTTGACGCATTTAATATTTAAGGGAAGCTTTTGATGGTAGAGCCATTTTTAAATTGCACTTGGAATATGAGGAATTGTTCTTGAAGTTTACTTAATGATTTGGAATTATAAAACGGTTGAACTGTCTGAGTTGACGAAGTCGAGGTGAATGTAAGTAGTAGAAGACGTTCTTTAGTGAACTTTGAACCGTATTTATGTAACTCTAGCTGCGCCCTTTGGGCTTTCTGCCATCCATTTGTCGCTTTGATGTTACATCACTATCACCAGCCTACGTTCGTCCACTGCTGGACATCGGCCTCTCCCGTGACACGTTACTCAATTCAGTCCTTTTTTACAAGGTGAAATGCGTTTATCCATACCCGTACATGGAAAAACATACCCGGAGGAGAAGCACGGGTTATGTGCGACTGAGCTTGCCGGCGGTAGTGCAAGACCAACAAGAAACTCAATTCGTTCTGCCATCTCCAACCACTACCAGTGACCCTCTGGATATCGTCTCCCTATATTGCCCATGGGGATCCTATACTCTATGTTTGCCAAGACGCGTTTTCAACTCAAAAACTTGTCTACCCCAGCGTTATAGCTAGACTAGCTTTCAGCTGTCTCCGATACTAAAGTTAAAAATTCTTTCATCAATTAAATCCTAAGTACAAAATACATTTATCTCAGATTGCCATAGGCAAAAAATTAATTTGACGATAACTCCAAAACCACACTTTACGAGAATAGGTGTCAGAATATTCGAATTATATTCATTTTTGCTATTGGTATCAGCTACCGATTTATATAGTAGGTATCGTCACGGGCTGTGATTTCGAAAAAATATTAAAATAGAGGATTAGTAGGTATGCCACAAATTTTTAAACCCCTTTAGCATAAATTATGTAGATCTAGTAAGAGTTTAATTTAAATATTATTTATCTACATTTTCAGATAGGTACCAGGTACCTAATGTTAATATAAAACGAAATCTATGTTTATTTTTAATCTCGTTAATGAAACAATCTGGTTAATTAGACGAGCAGAAAATTCTTTCGAAATTGCTCGGAAAAATCGGATGAGCTTTCAAGGGTGTTTTCTAATTGAAAGAAACTAAGGGTAGCTTTTTAATTAGGATTAGGGATGAGATTTACTTTTTATAACCCCTAGTAGCAAATCCTCATAGCAAAGATTTTGGTTACTTCGATTTTTTTATACGAATAAGTAAGAAGACGAGCAAGACGCTCTCCTGACCTCCTGAGGTAACGCTGCCCATAATCATGAGTACAATGCCACCTAGGATTTCACAATGATATAGGTCTATTATATGATACAGGTATTAACGAACGTTATTAACATACAGATTTTTAAATGAACGTTATAATAAGTAGATACTTTAAGTATTATATTATATAAGCACTCATTATGTCTTCATTTTGTGCGCCTGTAAAGGTAGAACATGTTGGCCACTAAATAAATAAAATAAATTAAGATCTATGTGCATGTACCCATGTATCTTTAATAAGTATATATTACAAAAAACTAAAGTAATTTTTCTTGTAGCTTATGTATCTGTTTATGTAATTTAAACTCATACTGCCTGATAACTTTGAAATTTTCTTAATTCAGTACCTAAATTTTCTAACTTTAGTACCTACATCTAGATTTATCTCAAGGCCTGTGGAGCAAGTCCTTAAACTTTGAAAGCCTGCCAGCCTTCGTAATAAAACCTACCTACATAGTTTTCATAAAGATAGCGACTCACACAAAAGGAGCTTTGTGAGATATACCGTCTAGAAACTTTAAAAGGGACTGGTTATTTGTAGACAGCCTCATGTTAGGTAAATGTGTACGATACTTCTATAAAGGATCGTTGTATTTAATATTATTATTAAGTTTTTTTAATATAGAATAGGACTGCGTTTGACCACAGTCTCACCTGTTAGGAAGTGAAGACGTGGTCGAAGCTGTTACACACAGGCCTAGCAAATACCTATTAACCCTCGACTTAAAGACACCCAAGTTGTAATTTACGGGAAACACTGAAGCGGTTAAGGAGTTCCAGTAGGGAGTAAAATGTAACAAATTATCAAAAGTCACATATCACATATTGTTTGCACCTATAAACCTTTAATTTAGTTCAGTTGTTAGGTCGAATTAGAGGCCTTGTGTAGTTTTTTTTTACAAATTTCTCATCGTATAATAATATTATACACTCCATATATAATATAACACCGACGTCGTTATTTTTTTTTTTATCATCGCCTATTCATCGCAGTTGGACGCTTCGCAATCTTATTTAACGCCGCGCCGTGTACGGCTTGCCTGAATTCTCTCTCGTGATACCTGTGTCTCTGTTTGTGGATTTTGGACTGCAGTGTGCAAAGTGCTTTCTGCTGGTCGGCCTGAGGCTAGCTGGATATCCTGGAGAGTGAAGGTAAGCGCATGCTTTGTAACTTTCCTCGTTCACCGCAATTTAGATACATAATTTGTTTTCTTTAAACAACGCATAAAAAATTAAATAACCCCTTCCACGCCCCGTGTTTCGACTATTTACACGTCGAAACACACCATAATTTTGGTCCATCGTTCTCGACTTAAAAAAGTCGAGAAGGAACTGATTAGTCTCCACGTGGAAGAAAGTGAAAGATGGCGCAGGGACTCTACCACCCATTCGGAAAGCACTTACACCTCTGTGTAAAGAAAGGATAAGAAACTAATAGAGATTAATTGAAATATAATAAAACTAGCTTACGCTTTATGCTTGCCCACGTGGCAAAATCCTTTCTTAGCAGAGGTCTACATCATTAAATCTGTGTTCCAAATTTCGGCCCAATCTATTCAGTGGTTTGGGCTGTGCGTTGATAGATCAGTCAGTCAGTCACTCTTTCCTTTTATGTATTTAGATATGGTTGCTGGTGAATAATATTTTAATTTGAATATTCTATCACCTACCTACTGCTATTACAGCCCAGACGATAATAACGAAATGGAGTCAACACCCACTACACTACGAGTAGTTATTGCCATAATCCCCTGCCTCGTTTAATACAATCTAGCGCAAAAATAATATAATTACAGCGCGAATTAATTGGGGTGTACAGTCTGCTAATGGAATTAACAGTAAACACAAGGCTTCGCCGCAAATGAGGGTAATTATGCATAGATACTGTAATTGGATTGGATGGAGTGGGATGATTGGACTGTCTGTCTTAATGACTAATATATTTCGTTGAAAAAAAACTATAGGTCAAATATATTTGTTTCAAAAATCTATGTAATGGCTTTTCATTGACAACTACAAAGCTGCATATTTCCGCTCGCGAACTTTTGTCTAAAAAATGTAACCCTGAAATGAAAATTGTAGAGAGCAGTAAAGAACACTTGTATTTTAACCATAGATCGTCCACACGCGCCAATCTACAGAAAATCTGAGTGCTCCAAACTACTGTCAGATGTCAACGTGCCCAGAATGCTGGCAGCATCGCCAATCGCCACGTTAGATGGCAATGCTTATAATTTGTTGGGCCAAATTATACCCCAGCATTATTGGTCTCACATAAAAAATAACTTGTGACTGTGGTGTTAGGTACATAAAAGAATTTAAAGAATATAATATTGTAATTTAATGTGCTAAAAATATTGTAATTAATTTTGACTTAATAATATTTTATATGTAATTAGACTAAAATTTTGAATGACATGAATTTTTGCACGTCTGCTTGCAGACGAAATATGTTGTATCGAGACATAGGTATAATTAATAACTGTACCATAACATGTATTTCCTGCAAATAAACAATTTGATTTGATTTGATTTGATAAGTGTTGTACAAAATAATATTTTTGACACCAATTAATGCAGTACAGTACACCTATTAAAGGCATCTTACAGGTCCTATGTAGACATCTTACATATACGATATTATACCAGCCGCTAAGTAGGTACTTACTAGATACATAATATCTATAATACGTGCCGTACCTTCCAAAGCTGAAAAAACGTCCTTAGCACGAAATATTGCGCCGACGAAACATTATTGTATAGAGCCCTCGATTCTCGATAGTTGATTCCAAAATATTGGAGCCGCCTTTTATTCCATTTACACACGATAGGGTGCTGCTCAAATTTCCATTTTTACGCAGATCACACGAAATTTTCCACGCAGGTGAATTTTCTACGCGGGTGGTATATTAGAGATGTTTTATTTATTCAAAGAAGTAAGAACACGAGCTTTTTTATGTTAAGAAGTAATAAGACGAGCAAGACGCTCTCCTGAAGTTAAGAGATAACGCTGCCCATATATGTATAATCATTACATAATATATAATCATGTTAAGACTTTTTAGCCCAGTAATTTCACTAGTTTAGCCCACTAATTTAATTAACGAAGCCTGGGTGAGATTTGTCCCCCTTCTAGGTTAAATTTATTCAGAGCTAAGTTAAACAAGAAGATAACCGAGTAAGGAGGTCCATCGAAGTGAATTCAGACTTTCGACTTCCGACCATGGATGAAGAAAACTTATGGATTAAGCATGCCGAAAAAGGGGAATCCATAAAATTTCCATAGCCTATTTGAAGGAAATAATCTCCCAAGACTTCTTAGTCTAGAGTCGAGACCAGTGTTTTTCGATTTTCGTCCATTTTTCGTGGTTGATTTTTCACTCTAGAACAGCCAAGTTTTAACACACACCAAAAACAATTTGATCTGCTCTCCGGTAACCTAATAATGACCAAGACATGCCCTCATTTATTTTAGTTACACAATAACTGCTGAATGAAACCGTGTTTATAATAAAAAAATGTTTATCCCATTGTTACAAAGAATTCCCATTAAATGCCCCGCGGCTGAGATTTACAATGTTTGGCGTGTAATTTGTAATGTTGGATTACACATCTGCCTACTTGTATTTTTTTTGTACAATAATTTTGTGATATAAATCTGTTTATTTTTCAAGAATATCGTGGGTTTACTGGTTAAACTAGTTAAATTAATGCGACTTTTAAGATTCCTATTAAATTTCTAAAGTTTGTGCCTCTGCACTCCTAACACTGCCCTTCAAGAGCTTTGGTATTGTTGTTTATAATATAAAAAATACACTAAATAGATAAATTTATTGTGATTACAATTTGTTTAGTTTCTGCGAAAAATATGAGCAAGAATTGTTTTTTATAAGAATTAAGAAAATCCTTATATTAGGTACCTATGTCCTTAAATAGCACTTAGTAGGTTTACGAGTAAATCCTCGATATGATGATGATATAAAATGATATTTATTTGTTTTATTTTCAGATGAGTTACCTACTAAGTATAATAAATGTCTTAACACGTGCATTGTGCATAGCCGTATAAGTTATTCAGTTAATGCATTAGAATTTTTAATGATAAGATGCTACGAGCTACGCTAGCGTATCCGTGCTGAAAAACATAATGAAACGAAAACACACATAACTTTAATACGTAAGTATCTAATAAGGTACATAGGTATTGATTATTGCAATAATTTGTAAATGACAATTTTTAAATTCTCCTTCACATTTTCGATGTACAGCTTTTTTTTTAATTTACCACCCATTGACAAATCATGACTTAACACGAGCAGAACATTAAGCTATCATAGCATTTTTAATATTAAAAAAATAAATAATACGTGAAATTACCATAAATCCCGATGCACTGAGCAATCCAATCCCATAAACAGTTACCATTATCACACCCATATCCACTTGGCATCACCAATCACTTAACACTGCACAAAATTAAACAAAACACTGGCGAATAAATTGTAATTTGACGCGTTCCATTTTTTGACAGTATTTTTTTATTTGCAAAAAGGATGTAGCAAGGTACACGCTTGCGCGGCGTATCGTCGGGCGACTGAGCGAGTAGCGTCTATAGAGTTTACATTCGTTTACCTGTTACATGGGATTTCGGCGCTTGCGTGAACAGTGAGGAGACTGGAATAAGGGTCCGCGTCGGAGCATTAGCTGCGTTATTAAGTTTGCATAATTATTATCGCTAGTATTGCTAGATTGATGGTTGTAGGTTATCATGCGCACGTGCCAAGATTCCGATCTTGTTTGGGTTGGGTTTGGATGGGTGATTTCGGCGCGAATTTGCCAACTTCTAGAATGTCTTGGACAAACTTAGAACTAATGTAGGAGATACATAAAATAGTTTTAAAATAAATGCTAATATACAAATATATTCCTAGCCACAAGTGCCGCATGTTGTAAGGAATAGTTAAGGATTTTTTTCTAAGTAGGTAGATAAGGTTGGTACCTATAGATTTTTATACTTACTTAGGTGCCTAGTAACATTATGTACCTAATGGCTGTGCACAAGGATTTCACCTTTTAATATAATAATGTGTTATTCTAAGGTCTAAGCTACTTTGGAGGAGTTCCTGTCATGTCACTGAGGAGAAGTGCTGGAGTGCTTTTCACGAAAGAAATCCGGCAGAATTTATCTAATAACTAGGTAAATTCAATTTAATTAATGATTACTGTTCTTCATGTCCTAAATTATTTTTATTTGTTAGATAAAGTAAATACTTATTTAATTAACAAATTGAATATGAGAAATTATGTGGAGTTAAAAATCTATAGATAATAATGTAGCTTTAAAACGCACAATTATGGCGCCGAGACGGGGGTACCTACTAGGGGACTTCTTTTCTGAAAAGCACTACCTACATAATGTATCAATAATTATAATTATAGTTCCAATATTCACGCGAAGTATTTTAATTTATTTTTTATTAATTATAGGTTAGCCTTTGACCACGTTCGCTCGTGATGTTAAGCGACGATGCGGCCGTAGATGGCAGCAGACTATACCTAGAAGGCGGGATAAATCCCTCCCATATAATATGTACAGTCAACTAGAAAGAGATGTATCCATGTTAGGCTTACAAAATGAAGTAAATTTTCATTCGCCACAATGAACTACCCTTGGTTCGTGACATTTCTAGTAGCAATCAAACTTTATATTATCATCGACTCGTTTAATATGCAACAATGATGACCTTAGGAAAAGTAGTGGGATACCCACTATTTGGTGGATACTGAAAATGTCACGAAGTAAGGGTAGGGGAAACTGGGGACACTTGTTCCCTAGGGGACACATGGTAACTTCGATTTGCGACTACACCGATTGCGAATAGTTTTTTTAGACTAGCAACACTAAATCGTCTGTGGGTAACTTCACTTTAAGTCATAGAACGGTTTGACAGTTGTCAGTTTTTTGCAAATGGTGGACGCGAAAAATTATTTGTTGCAACTGACTTTAATTTTGGTGAGTTTGCACACGTTCTTTTGTACTGAAGGCTTTGAATTTAATTATTGTGAGTAAGTTTCGACGAAAGATTGTTTATTGTAATGTGAATTACAATATTACTAAGACAAAATAGATGATATTTGGTCTCGAGTCGGACACGTTTTATAACCTAAGGGCATCTGGGGAGATTTGATCCTTTTTTTGGGGAGACATGTTCCCAGAGATCAAGTCAACATCTTATGACTCTTGAGTAAGAAGCGTTGGTGCAGTGCTCCTAGAATTCACATAATTGTGAAATCCTAGGTGACACTGTATACTGATTATGGGCAGCCGTTATCTCTTAACATCAGGAGAGCGTCTTGCTCGTCTTCTACTTCATCACATAAATAAATAAATAAGTCTCCCATAATAGAATCAAGTCTCCCCTTGAAATTGACAATTTAAATTTATGAAAATATTATTACGAGATGTTATTTATTTTTAATTACTTTTAGGACATAAACATGCCGCGTTAATACAAAACTAAAGAAGGTGCTAAAAAAAGGAAACCAATTGATAAGGAAAAATTTAAATCAGCCATTGCTGCAGTTTTAGCTGGCGGAACTATAAAGGGAAATGCAAAAAAGTTCGACGTACCCCTGATGACTCTAAAAAGGTACGCAAGACGACAACAAGAAGAGACTGAAGAAATTGATTACGAGCCTAATTATAGAAAATCACAAATATTCAACGATAAAGAAGAAACTGACTTAGTAAAGTATCTTGAAATATCCAGTAAATTACATCATGGCCTTACACCTAAAAATGTACGTACTATGGCTTATCAATTTGCATCAAGTAATGGGAAGAAAATACCTGACAGTTGGAAAACAAAAGAAGAGACAACCTATGACTGGTTTTGGGGTTTTATGCAAAGACAAAGAATTGTCACTGAGAAAACCAGAGGCTACAAGTCTGTCCAGAGCGACAAGCTTTAATAAACATAATGTGGAAACATTTTATAACAAATTAAAAGACCTTATGGAGAGATATCATTTCAGTCCACATCAAATATATAACGTCGATGAAACTGGTGTTACAACAGTTCATAGAAGGAAAAAAGTTGTAGCATCTCGGGGTATAAAACAAGTCTCAAAAGTAACGTCTGCAGAAAGAGGGGTTAGCTCATTACGGTCTGTTCAGCAATTAATGCAATCGGAAATCATTTACCCCCTTTTATAATATTTCCCCGCAAAACTGGCAAAATAGGATGATACCCAATGCTCCTCCAGGCACAAGTGGTGCTTCGAATCCCAGTGGTTGGATGACTGCTGCAACGTTTTTGCAGTTCTTAGAACATTTTCAAAAACCCGACTGATCAAGTCTCCCAATGGGGTGGGAACAAGTCTCCCACATATGGGGGACACTTGGTAAAAGTCCACGCCGCTACATTTACCATAATGATTATGATTACAAATATGTCCTAATCCAGAAATGAATTACATTATGCGATAGCATATGAAACACTGGATCATCTGTAAATAATTCGTTCATTTATCAGTAACAGCAAAAAAAGTACGGCCTAAAATAAAAAGGGGGGATCAACTGTCCCCAGTTTCCCCTAAATAATTTTTGCATACTAAAAGTTCCTTCATTTTGTAAGACTAACATGGATACATCTCTTTGTAGTTGACTGTGCCTATACGAGTAGATGTTATTATAATAATATAACTTATAACTGTGGGTTTTTAGGATATACGTAAATAGAGTGCTTTTCACGAAAGAAGTCCCCTAGACGGGGCGCCACAATAGCACGTACCTATTAAAATTACAATATGTATAGATTTTTGACTTCTCATAATTTTTCAAGTTTTTATTCTTAATTAAATGGGTAAGTATTTATTTTATCAAATCAATATAATTTAGGACAAAGTATGTACAGTATTTATCGATGAAATTTAATTTAGTTTCGTTAAATTCCGTGAGACTTCTTTCGTGAAAAGCTGAAAAGCACTCTAACCCAAAATTACGAACTTACAAACATGAGAAAATAAGTCTACCCTATATTATTATAATATACATATTATTTGCTATAAAGAGTTTTAATATTTAACATTAATAAGTAGGTAGGTCCTTAGGTCCTTATTAATGTTTAAATATTACCGTATCAAATTAACAACTACTTCTTTTAAGTTAGTTGACAATAAAAAAAATACCTACCTACTCATTAATATTATCACCACATACAAACATAATAATTTCATATTATTTAAATTAAATATCCACATTGTGCAAAATACAAGTATGTGTAGAATTTTATAGGACTCTTAAAAAACATCGAAATTATAAAACTAAACTTTTTGAATAAAATTTACTAGCGCCATCTGTTGATTACTGATTTAACTACGATAAGAAGTATTATCAAAAACATTCAACAGATAGCGCTACAAGTTAGTGGTTTGATAATGGTTTGACCGTTTGGAAATAACTTTTTATTTGTATAGACTGAGTTTGTCTATGCCCAAGTTGATAAGTGACGTTACTGACAGGTGTCAAACCTTTTCATTTCGGCCATTTTTGCCGAAAGTTTGGTGTTCCTTTTAGGTCACGTATCTTTTCGTGGCCTGTAGATCACTGAGTTAAAAACCATACAAGATGGTGCAGAAGAAGGTAAAAACCATGTGCGTTTATTACAATTCATTATTTTGGTTACTAAAAGTGAATTTGTCGCAAAGTTTTGACCATAACATGTTCGACGGGTGACATTGTTTTCGGCGTAAATATTGTTCTATTTCGGGTAATTTATCATGACTATTTGTGTTGTGCTACTTTTAAAGTTACAGTTAGTGAATTTTATATATAATATCTACAATACCTGTAATTATTTGAGATTGTTTGGTCATAACCTCCAAAACATACCATGCATTATAACTTCGATGGAGTGCCATGGATTACTTTTGAACATTGTCCTTCAGTTTAACACGTGTTCAGTGTATTTATCGTAAAATCCGGTCAATTTCAGCCTAAGAAGAAGGTCGGAAAGAAGGTAGCGGCCGCTCCCTTGGTCGTCAAGAAAGTCGAACCTAAAAAGATTGTAAATCCTCTCTTTGAGAAGAGGACAAAGAACTTTGCCGTTGGTGAGTTAATTTAGACTTTTATTACTGTATATTCATTGAAAACAACCTTAATTTTTAATTAATATAGTCTATCTTGCACTATGTAAATAATGTGTTACCTAAAAAATAAGTTAAAATTAGGTTTTTATTTAACGTCAAGCTTATCAATAAATTAAGGTTGTGCTCAATAAGTAAAAGAATGTATTTAATGTTGGACCTAAATGATGTAAAAGTTTAAACTGAACCACCATGTGGCTACAAAATATTGAGCTTTTTAACACTGATAAGGTCCAACAATATCCTATATTACTCATGGAAGAAAGTATTGTGCCTCATATCCTAGAAGCTATGCCCCATTTCACAAAACAATCTTAGTACTGTGGATTACAATCTGACTAATCCGGCACTTCAGTATAGCGGCACATCCAATAATCTGGCACCGTCTGCCAACGCCTCCTTTGCCCCTCTACATACAAATTAGCAAAAGAATATGGTGTTGGACATGCAGATCTTAAGAAAAAGCTATCTTATGTTTATTTTTCTGAACCACATGATGGCGATGGATACTGGATCAGGAAAGCATAAAACTCAAAATATTATGATTTTATTCAATATCCAGTAATTCGAACATTCCAATAATCCGGCACCCTCTGGTTTTTAATAGTGCTGGATTAGTGAGATTATACTGTATTAGTCCCTATTTGTACATTTTTCTCAAGTGTGCAGATGAAAGTCTGATTGTTCATCCAAATCTGTCAAAAGATGGTTCATAGCCGTAGAACCATTTGTACAATAATTTACATGCTACAGTCATTGTTAATCATCTTCTTGGTAGTATAGTGTAAGGATAACTTACACTGCTGCTTGTTCATTTTTAACCCCCGACGCAAAAACGACGGGGTGTTATAAGTTTGACGTGTCTGTCTGTCTGTCTGTCTGTGTGTGTGTGTGTGTGTATGTGTCTGTCTGTGGCATCGTAGCGCCCAAACGGATGAACGGATTTTGATTTAGTTTTTTTTGTTTGAAAGTAGAGTTAGTCGAGAGTGTTCTTAGCCATGTTTGGTGAAAATCGGTCCAAGATGGCCGCCGCTACAAAATGGCGGATTACTTTTTTCTTCCACGACCCCCTCAATATGGATATCAAATGAAAGGGCTTAACGAGTAGATTACAGCCCACTATATAAAATTTAAAATCCAAGATGGCCGCCATCAAAAAATGGTGAATTACGTATTGCGTTGGGGGTTTTTTAAAATTTTTAATTTAATTCACTTGTTATAATTTGTCAATAAATTTTTGTGTGGTGTACAATAAAGCATTATTTATCTATCTCATACTAGGGGATAAGGGCAGTTATCCTTTTTAAAATGTATAATTATATTATTAGGTATTACTGTTATGTTTCTATAAGTTTGAAATATTATCAACAATACTCCATATTCCTTTTTGAACACTCTTCATTACTTCAAGAATGATTAACACACTGTGAGCTAATTGCCACCATTTGACCAGGTCAGGACATCCAGCCGACCCGTGACCTGTCCCGCTTCGTGCGATGGCCCAAGTACATCCGCATCCAGCGTCAGAAGGCGGTGCTGCAGCGCCGACTCAAGGTGCCCCCGCCGATCAACCAGTTCACACAGACACTTGACAAAACTACAGGTATGTACTGGAAACTTTTTTATGAAAATATATTAGTTTTTGTGTATGAATTGGGTAAATTCAGCTAAAAGACACTAAAATTTTACTCTGAACGAGCTGCGGAAATTTTTTAGTTCTATCTACATAGTGTGAAATTATGCACATTATCAGTTTATAAAACATGATGTTTATCCTTAATTTATTCCACCAGCTTTTAGACCTCAAAAACAGGGATCGTGTTTTTTGCAGTTGAAAGTGTTAAATTTTACTAATATTGTAAAAGTTCATATTTATGTATAGAATGCATCTATGGATGTGTGTGTCACATCTTCAATTGTTAATTGTTGAACTGATTAAGCTGATATTTGTATGATATAGATTGTTTAGACTCTAACATAGGCTACTTTTTAGTGGGTATAATCTTGAGTACAAGCTAGTTTTAACACATTGACTGCTGAAAACACAACAATTGTGTTTTTGAGTTCGGAATGCGAGTTCTGAAAAGGGATTTTTCCATACAAAACTAATTTCAGGCACCTGGGATAGTTATAGAAAACGCCGCCGCACCCAATGTGTTTAGATAATATCTCTTAGCTTTAGATAATTCTCATAATCCTGACATATAAATTCTCTTTAGCCTTAATTAAAATTAATCCTCAAGATGAAACAAAAAGTGTCTAGCTATTTTACTTTACCATGATGATTACCGAATGCAACTATGAATCACTATGATTATCAACAAAAATATACGAGCTTTTTAACTCTGATGCTCTCACCATACCATTTTTAATTCTATTTTCATAGAATGTCACTAAAATGTTAAATAATATCTCTTTCAGCCAAGGGTCTATTCAAGATCTTGGAGAAATACCGGCCAGAGACTGAAGCTGCCAGGAAAGAACGCCTAAAGAAGGCTGCTGAAGCCAAGGTAACTTTAAATAAATCTTATTTTAAATGTGTAAAATGTTAGATTTATGAAAACATTACTTTTGATTCGAATGATTTTCGAGATCACACAATTTTTTTATCATCCTGTGTATATTTTTTTATTTGTATTATTTTTTACTCGAAATTTGCCAATTTACTGCTGGGGAAGATTTCTAAAACCTTCCTCTTGCTTTCTTATTAAAGTAAATTATATGGTTTGATAACATAAATGCAAAAAAAAACCGTTTCTGGATATGAAAGTTAAAGTTATCAACAGTTATTTTGTTTGTTAATTATTTCATTCTCAGATTCAGAAAATTAGAGCAACTCTGTGATATTATATTTTTAAGAAATGTAGTATCCAGCCACATACATATTTCATTAAGTTGCAAAATCATTATTATATCAATTTATTTATACTATTTACTGTAATATTGTACATGATGCATAAAACCATAAACGAATGCCATGACGACATTTTCCACCAAGATCTCTGAAGCACCCACTAGTCTACACCCGACCAACCTTACATACAACTTTCCTACAACAGTCATAATATTCTCAGATCGCCAAGAAGGACGAGGCCCCAGTGAAGAGGCCGTTGACTATCCGTTCCGGAACCAACACAGTCACTAAGCTGGTTGAAAAGAAGAAGGCTCAGTTGGTTGTCATCGCCCATGATGTTGATCCTATTGAGGTAATTTTTCTATGAAATTACTATTTTTATGCAACCAAGAGAAATAATGATGTTATCACAAAGACTTAATTTTGGTAAATATGTAGATAACATGTTCTTTAACACTAACAATAGACAATAGTTTTAAAAATTGTGTAAAAAAAAATGTGAGTATTATAAATTTCTTGCTCATTCTTAGAGGTACTTTCAGGTAGTCTTAATAAAAATAATGGCTCTTGCAAAAGTGTATTTGAATAAATGCTATTGTCCGAGTTTTTAAACTTTGAATACATATTCCTATACCTTAATTGGTAGTTTTGGCATAAAGACCAGTTTTAAAATAATTACCTGTCTATCCCCAGTTACATTATACACTATACATAGATGTTATGAAGAAATATGTACTTTAAAATTATTATTAATTCTGTAAATGGCAGTGATGTTAGAATTTCTTCACCTGAGGCTACTGAATATATTAAAATTCTTTGGCTGCATGAAGATTGTTGACTCTGAGCCTTAAACTAACAAAATGTTACATACATACAAATTTAACAGTAAGCTGTTTTCTTATAATTTTCTGGATTTCTTATCCATCCTGTGCATTTTCCCTCAATTACCATTTTATTTAGTTTTTTACACAAGTACTAACCTAATTACGTTATTTTCCAGCTGGTTCTGTTCCTGCCCGCCCTATGCCGCAAGATGGGCGTCCCGTACTGTATCGTTAAGGGCAAGTCCCGCCTCGGCGCCCTCGTGCACCGCAAGACTTGCACCTGCTTAGCTCTCACACATGTAAGTGATTATTATTACTTTGAACTAGAAGCAGATCTGAATAAAGAAGCGTAAAGGATCTAGCAGGATGATGTCTTAAAGGCTTATTACACCTGGCTAAATTTAGAAGCCTAAATTCAGTCGCCACTGAATTAAGTCAAGTGTAATCACATTTAGCATCCTAAATTTAGAAGAAAGTATTGTTCATCCTAATTTAGATTCTAAATTTAGTGACTAAATTCAGCCAAGTGTAATAAGGCTTTTAGCCCTAAGTTGTTAGAGAATGATATATTATTATGTAAATTAGCATTGTGTATCCTAAACCGGAGGAGTATAGGATCAGAGTATAGATCACCTACCTCTTAGAGGGATCACTGTGTTAAGAATTTGTGTGTTGTTGTGTAGACAACACGAAGGCTGTTTGAAACACAGGTGCTGACTTACTCATATGTTGTCTGGCAGTTTGGGAATCTTATAGTTTTTGAACATGTACAGATAAATGTATGCACATTGTGTGCTAAACTTGCACAAATCATTTCACAGTTTCGAGTTCGATTTGAAAAGGCTAAAAGATTGATAGATAATGCTTTATTGTACACCACACAAAAAAGAAATACATTACAAGTAGAAAATTATTGACAAAAATAGAAGAGAAAGAATAGAGATAGATTTGAATCTAATTGAACTTTCTAACCAATATGTGTGATCTACAATGATAATGATGATTTATTTGCTATCAGACCGCCGTGGTGAAAACCTATCTACCACCAATAGATTTTATCTGATGTACTCCATCAAAACTGTCCACTCCCTGCTTCAAACCAGTTCCTAAAGCTCCATATCTTTCAGGTGGAGTCTGGAGACCGCGCGTCCTTCTCCAAGGTGGTTGAAGCGATCAAGACGAACTTCAACGACCGCTACGAAGAGCTCAGGAAACACTGGGGCGGTGGCGTCCTCGGTAACAAGTCCAATGCTCGCATCGCCAAGCTCGAGAAGGCGAAGGCACGCGAGTTGGCGCAGAAACAGGGCTAGGACCAATAAATTATAAGATCTACTCATGTGTTTTATTTGCGACTAGCGACCTGACCCGGCTTCATCCGGATTTGATATAGAATATTGTCGTTTTAAGTTCTACCAAAACGTGTCATTTTGAAAATTTTTCAGGAGAGCCAAAAACCGATTTATTGCAAACGTGTTTTTGTCAAATCGGGCTATTACTTTCCTGTCATTTTAAAGGGTTTTGTAGTATTTTAATTATGAAAAGACCTTGAGCGCCTTTCGAGTCTAATGAATGGCATCAAAATGTTATAACCGCCAAAAAATTAGTTGGGTGGTGATAGAACTTAAACGACGCTATGTTACTCAGGGATAATGCAGCATTCTAATAATAGTGAAAGTATAAAAATTCGTCCAGTATTTTTGAGTTCAATTCCATTACGTAACATTATAAAAATCATCTTATGCTTAGTATACCTTTGGAAGAGGTATATACTCATTATAAGAGGTGATATTGTAGATTGAGGTTCATTTACAAAACTGGAAAATGAGAGTTATGATTTAAAATGTGGTACGATGGCGCGGTCTCGCTCAGCATCGCTTTACAGTCGGTGATCCTAGAGTTCATTGCATTGTACGACTATGAGTTACCAGGTTATTCACTATCCGAACCAGGAATTTTGCAGCGTGAACACTTAAACTTGACGTCAGAGTTGTCTGCCATCACACTCTTGGCCATTATAACAATTATTGTAGTGTTGGAATATTTCTCGCAATGCTCTTTTCAAAACCCGACATCTAGACTTTCTACATAGGACTATTATTTGAGATAGTAGTCCTATATTATAGAAGACTTCGGCTAATAAATGGAACTAAATTGAGCCACAGAAAGCTACCATTTTGAGCTACAGAAAATTCAGCGCACTCTACCCGCTTAACTTATAAAAGTTCCAAAAATCACCGCTAGAGGCGCTATTAACCTTTTGACCGCCAAAGTCACCTATACTTGACAAGTACTTGCGGGTCCTGTACGCCAACGACGTCTATAGACGACAAAAAACCCAGTCTTAATAAAGTGCAATAAAAATATTTATCGACTCTTGGCAACACTAGTTCTTTCGTAGGTATTTTTTTTTAAATTGTGCCTTGGCGCACAGGGCACGAAAATGCGTTTGTGCCGTGGCGTTCAAAAGGTTAAATGCGAAGCTAGATTTTCTGAATAATTCGGTTTTAAAAAGGAATTTATCAGAAAATTTTTAAAATGAACTTGGGAAAGGAATAATAATATCAATATAAGCCATTAACCCTGTTGTAGGCACTTATTCAAATTTTATAATGTTATTTTACAAGGTAAACAAAGTTTTCATTTTCTTTGAAACACCCCGCTGGGGTGCGCTGACTGCTGACTCGATAAATCTCACAATATAGCTAACGTTACTTGTTATAAATCACACGTCCACTTTTAAATTTATATCCGAGATCATGGCAAAATAAATTTATTTTTATGGCGCGTAAAATTGGACAAGTTTTATAGCTATACCTCCGTTGGTGTTGAAAAAAATGTTTTGTTTTAGGCTTATTCTATGCCTTGTATGTGGTAAGAATTTTTTGGAAATGAATAATTATAGGTTAGGTACACACTGAACATTTAAGTAGGTACACTAAAAATGTAGGTACCTACCTATAGTACCTGCATAGTTCGCTACCTTTGATATTATGTCAGTTACTTACGAACCTTATTTTTAATTTAGGTAATATTCAAGGCCTACGTAGATCAATTAATAAATCAAAATTAATATTAATTCTAGTGAAATTACTATAGAGTGAGAGAACATCTTATGACTCTCAAATCTCAAGTAAGAAGCGTTGGCGCAGTGCATCCAGAATTTTACTATTGTAAAATCCTGGGTAGCACTACTATTTATGGGCAGTATTATCTCTTACTATCAGGAGAGCGTCTTGCTCGTTTTACTTCGATATATTAAAAAAAAATAGCACTCCGGGAGTGCCGGCAGAAGTGAAAACTTCAATATTAACGTTGTTTTTAATTATAAGTATAAAAATACTATCATTTATGAGGTAGAATACAATGTTTATTTATTGCGCTATCGTACACAAATATGACAATTTATATGTTGTTATTTATAATATTATATCGTTATTTATATATTACATTAAATTTTATCTCTCAGAAAAATCAACTTCCATCCATAATTTCGACGACTTTTACACCATCGTTATTATCAGAATCATCATCGCAAATTTTTACAACTGATACAATTGGTTTATGATAACTGAAGTAAGAAACAAACAGTTTTGATTCGAACCTATTTAAGTGTCTAATAAATACCGCATCAATAGTAGTTTTGTATTTCGTTGTGCTAAAATTGCGATCATTTGACATAGTTAAACCAAATTCATTATTTAAAAATTCAATTAATGATTGATTTTTATCGTCTGCAAAATTTATATTGAAATCAAAATTAAAAAATAAAACGGGCGTGCGCTTGTCTAAGCCCCCTGTGCCGCCTAAACAGAGCAGCACACTCAGGCACGGTAGAAAGAGTGGGAGATACTAGTTCCTCTCCCTTCCCCTCGATCTTACGCTTTTTCGATCAGCATCACGTGACCCTGACGCGAGTTTGAAAGTTTTTACCCATACAAAAAAAAGTGCTCAGCGCCGCTAAAGAAGTTTTCACTTCAAAAAAATCTAATAGGCTACAATGGTGCAAGTCAATTATTATTATATCATATAAATATTTTGTTATAGTTATATCGTTAAGAATCTAAGTCGGTTTTGCAATATTTCAGTTCTCTCTACATTAGCAGTGAGAGTAGATATGCAGGGCTCAATAAAAATGGGCAGAGACGTCGTGGAAACGCTACAACATCTAATTAGAAGGAACTTCCCCAGTCGAAGGTCAGGAGGACCTGGACTTGATGATACAAATGAGGTTATAAGTTTACTTGTTGAATCAGCTTTCCTGTGCAGAGACGTTGATTTCTGTAAAGGTAAGGCCTAGCTTATCATACACCCCAGCATCTCATTACCCCAGCATCTCATTACCCCAGCATCTCATCACCTCGGTATCACATCACCCCAGCATCTCATCACCCCTGCATCTCACCACACCCGCATCTTAGCATCTCATCACCCCCGCATCTTAACTCAGCATCTCATCACCCCCGCATCTCATCTCAGCATCTCATCACCCCAGTATCTCATATCTCTGCATATAACGATCATGATTAATAAACGTTTTTAATTTCTAACAGATCATCAAATAGTTAACGAATACGTCATATCACTAGCCAACTCAATTGAAAATGTCTTCAAAGGACTAACTGAAAAACCAAATAAGAAGCAAATTATTTTTGAAGAAGAATTAAAAAATATCCTAGAAGAAGTCAAAAGTTTGCTCAAAAACAACAGTACATCGGACAATCAAAAAGACGTTAACAATTGGCTAGATGTTATAAAGAAAATAAACGCTAAATTTCTTGAAAGATCTGTAACTTTTGCTTCTCAAGGTTTAGAAGGGAATCCAAAAGAAATAAGCGAAGTGAAAAAGAAGCTCGCTCAGAAAGTGACTATAGCTTTGACGGAGGTAGAACTCGAATTCGAACGCAAATTATGCTCCGAACAAAACATCTGCACAACAAGTTATGAATGTACGAAATCTCTTAATACTTTATTAGAAGGTATAGCTGATCTTCCAGAAAATAGAGCAAAAGAATTCATCAAATTCTTCTCCGAAGCTTTACCAGATACTGGATTCTACAATTTACTTGATGAAGGAACTGTTCAAGAGTTTCAATCTATTCTAAATGATATGGCTTTTGCGCAAAACATACCCACGAAAAACGTCTTGTCTATAGTCCACAAGAACGTAAAAGAACGACTAGATTTCGTCCAAAATAACGCTGAATTAAAGGGAGGTAGTGACGTTAAAATTCTTCACGTAATTCTGTCAGATCTGGATCATTCTTACGATAAACTGTTAGAGCCTTTCAGTCAATTCTTGAAATCTTTTAGTCAGTGGTCGGAGAAAGGGGGTGCTAGATTTAGTGGACCAATGCGCAAAATAATGAGTGAAATATTAAAGAAATTGTCAACAGAGTCTGAACAATTATTGTGGAAATTGAAGAACGAAACCAAAGTCTTCTTAGAAATCACTGTTGACCCTGTAGAATAAAAGTAAATATACTTTACGAGCTTATTAAATTGGACCTAGTCAATTTATTGTCTTCCTAAAAATTTAACTCATAGACATAATAGGTAGGTATGTCAAGTAAACACCAAAATTTAAAAAATATTTTAAATTTTTAAAAATAAATTACTGTTCCGTAAAATTATAATGTGATTAAATTCTGTCATGTTCAATTGGTCAACTTAATCTTCATTATTTGTCATTAATGTGCATATCTGTCTGTGTAACACGAAGTTAGTTTCATGATGGAGTTGACGAAACAAAACTTTCAAACTGAAGCAAAAAAAGCTTGTTTTTATGAACTTCAAGCGAGTTTAAAAAAGCAATTTCAAACAAACCGCTACTGTAAAGAGAGTTTATTTTTTACCTAATAAAATAAAATCACGGACTAAGGCAGGGATGAGATTACGGAGACAGTTTTATTCATTGTAATTTTCTGGCCTGGGTCCACAAAGCCAGGCTAACAATGTTTGCTGACAATATCATAGCCGAGTAGACATACAAAGCAACTTTATAGTTAAGATTCAAAGTAGACGTGCTAAAACTTTAGCTTTATAATGGGATCATTTCGTTTGTAATTAAGACCAGAACTTTTGACACGAATTTCTGTTAGACATTAGACAAGGGTGTGTTTTCTGTAAGTATTCGAATATTAGTCTTATCCTGTTTTGCCCTGCAGCTTCGAAGAAAATAGTGATAGTAAATTTTTAATTAAAATGTCCATTTTGACAATAGTTATTTAAATGAAATAAATAATTATGTTGGCTGGTGATGGTTTGAAAATATTCTACGTATATTTTCTACTATTTTTGCACGAAGCTATCAATTTGGACATACTCAGATTTTATTATGCCCATAACGTTGAGTTGGGCATAATATAGATGTGCATCATCCCTTTTTCGTAAGGTTTTGGTCGTTACTTTTCTAGATCCTTGTTTTAAAGACAAAATAAATGTATGTTTGCAAAAGTTCTCCATTGTAGCCTATTTGAATGAATTAGTTGTGAGTTGAGTATTTTACAAGATTAAAAACAGCTGTTGAAAAAAAACAGCTGATGGAAAATGTTACTTACATGAATAACGAGGATTTTAATGGACACAAATGGACTTTTCAGGTAGGTGTAAAATATGGCTAAATGTGTCTGATCTTTTTACGCAGGTTACGACCAGAAAGATTTATATTTTGAATAACTCATGAATGTGGTCTCATGATCTAATAAGGACTTCGTTATACCTTTAATAGGTACCTTAACCGGAAGCCTAACAATTTTAAAAACTCGAGTAGAGTATTACCTAGTGGGTATATATCCCAAAAGCGAAGATAATAAAAACGATAGCGATATAATTGCTAAAATAACATCTTACTAATATTATAAACGTGAAAGTTTGTAAGAATGTATGGATGTCTGGATGTATGTTTGTTCCTCTTTCTCGCCTAAACGGGTGATCCCATTGAGCTGAAATTTGGTATAGAGATGGCTTAGACCCTAGATTAACACATAGCGGCTACAATACAGCGGGTAAAACCGCTGGCCGCAGCTAGTTATTGATAATAGTGCACTTACATTTTTTAACCTTTCTATACTCGTATAGTTGTACCCAGCCCTGGATTTACACTAGGGGTATTCGGGGCGAGTGCCCAGGGCGGCAAATTTTGGGAGGGGCGGCAAATTTTCAGGGGGCGGCAAATTTCTAATCTAATGTAATCGCGCACCTCTATAACATCCCCCCCCCTCCGCCGCGGTGGAGGGGGCGGCATTTTCTCACTGCCCAGGGCGGCATTTTGGCTAAATCCGGGCCTGGTTGTACCTACCTACATAAAATACACAAATGTAAGGCCCTAAAGCCACAAAAAGCAAAACCCAAAAGCAAAAGCCTTACATTATGTAAGTTGTCCTACATAAATGTAAGGCTCTTTAGAAATTTATAATAAAATGTTGGCAGTATAGTGAAACTGCATGAATTGGAAGCTGGCAGTCCAAAAGCTCCGCTGAAGTGGCGCGAACGTGACTGAAATGTGGAACTCGACTTTACAATACCTACGCAAGTAGAGTTGAACCAATGTGCCCCAGTTTGAAATTCTCGACTATTCTCTAGGAGGATTTTTACTTTTTTACAAAATAATGTTTAACTCGTATTTTATGTTTCACCCTTCTTACGCTGCACAGTAATATGCAACTCTTGCGTAGTGTTGGTGCAGAGCACCCAGACTTTTACATCATTATGAAATCCTGGGCAGCACTACTAATTATAATGGGCCGCGTTATCTCTTGCACCAGGCGAGCATCCTGCTCGTTTTCTTACTTCTTTGTATAAAAAAAAACTTGAGAGGTGTCAAGGGACACCCGGATGGAACGAAGTTCGATTAATGAAAATATCTGGCTTGCTTTCTATAAGAGAGAGAGAGACAGACAGAGAAACATGCGCACGCCGCACAGCTTACTATAGCAAAAAGTGTCGTGACAACTTTTCGTAAGAATTTTTTCCGTCTAGCCCCCTTTCACAACGCGCGATAAGGAACTTCGTTCCAATATATCTGTTACGGCTAAAGTCCGAAGTGCGGCTACACCTAGGTTTAGCCGGTTAAACCTAGGTGTAGCCGACCGCAGTAGGTTAAAGTTAGGTGTGAACAAAATGTTTGTAAAAAAAACTCGTTTTTTATTACGAAGTTCAGGGTAGACCGACATCGGTTGGTTAGGTTGGCAGTTGACTAGGTGTAGCCAGCCGCACTTCGGACTAAAGTACGAAGCAAAAAAAAAAGCTAAACACTACAAAATTCTGCAAACTCTAGCTTAAAAATTCAAGTCAATTGTTTCAATTCCTTCTGAATTTTAATACACTGTTAATCTGATGTGGGCAATCATAATATACTTGTAGTACCTACATCTCATATATGTATGTACCTACCTTATTATACCATAGCATATTCATGACACTCCATGTAAAGTAGTCTATAAGCTACCATCGAATAAACAAGTCGTATTTACAAATAAAATCTTTTAATAAAAACCTCTGCTAGGTCCACCATATTGGTGACCCCCGACGCAAGTTAAAATCAAAATAATCGGGTAAAATTAGAGACGTTATCGCAAATAATTAAATAGTATCAATACTAATAATAAACTCGTGTGTAAAGTGGACTGTTTTATAGTGAAGTGACATTTTTTTTTTATAAACAATGCCAGACCATATAGTGCAAGTGCCGCAAATGGGTTTATACCCGCCTGTGCAGCCTAACGCTGCCACCGGCCCACAGGCCGATGGTGCCGGCCCATCCAATGCATCACCGCCCGGCGCCCCTTCGCCTGCTGCACTCGACGAGAAACCTGTTGGCGTCATCACCGTCAAATCCAGAATCGCTGATTTTTGGTCAACCAAACCACGCCTGTGGTTTCACCACTTTGAAGCCATCGTCGACCCACAACGACCTAGCGATCTTCACAAGTACCAGCTGCTCATCGCGAGATTAAGTAGAGATGAATTGAGCCAGGTAAGCGACATTCTCGATAACCCACCCGATAAAGATAAATACGTAGCTCTCAAAGAAAGACTCATATCCGCATACTCACAGTCAGACACTTACGAACTTCAACAGCTTCTCACAGAATTAGAGTTAGGGGACAAAAAGCCCACCCAGCTCCTACGTAACATGAGGGAACTAAGCAAAAATAAGCTGATTCCTGAAGAGACACTAAGACTATTATGGCTAGGGAGGCTACCACACACAGTAAGGGCAGTCCTCACTGCCTGCAGCGGTATTGATCTTGACCAAGTGGCCAGCATTGCAGACAAAATTATGGAAGCTTCTCGTCCCACTGTCTTCGCAGTGAGTAAACCGCCGCAATTAACAGCTAGAGACCAAACCCAAGAAAATAACAATTTGGAACAAAAACTAGACGCGATCACCACCGAGATTGCTACATTAAACCGTAAGCTTAACCAGCTTAATACATCCCGCGGACGCAGCGGAGAGCGTCAAGCTAACGACAATAACAATCGGTCAAGGTCACGGTCGCGCTCATCCACCAATAATTATTATAAGTTTAGACAACAACAGGCTCAACCAGGTGACACTGACTACAAATGCTATTACCATTACATATACGGTACCCAAGCTAAGAAGTGCGGTGATAACAGGTGCAGTCAAAGGTCTTTAAACTAGAACCGACACCACGAGCGGCGAGCGTTGGTGTCGACCCATCATATCGCCTCTGCATCAGCGATCTCAAAACCGGTATACGTTTTTTAATCGACACTGGCGCTGACATATCGATATTACCATTTACACATAAAGGCCGCAAACCACTGCAAACAGATTACACACTTTACGCAGCTAACGGCACGCCTATAGCAACATATGGGGAAAAAACACTCACCTTGGATTTAGGGTTGCGACGCGCACTATGTTGGACTTTTGTTCAAGCAGACGTTCGACATGCCATAATAGGAGCTGATTTCTTGGCCGAAAATCAACTAATGGTTGACCTCCACGGCAGGAAATTAGTCGATAAAATTACCAACTTACACAGAATAGCGCAAATCAATGTTGATCAAGACATACAATCTATCAAATCTGTCAACACAAACGATATATATCATCAACTTCTCATAAAGCACCCGACCCTAACTCAGAAAGAGAACCACAAGGAAATTCCCAAGCACGACGTCGTCCACCATATTTTCACCAACGGTCCGCCCGTATATGAAAAAGCCCGCCCTCTCAACCCGGCAAAATATAAAGCTGCCAAAGAGGAATTCCAACGCATGGTAGAGATAGGGGTATGCCGACCCTCCACCAGTCCTTGGGCGAATCCACTACACGTAGTCAGTAAGAAAAATGGTGAATTACGACCATGCGGCGACTACCGACGCTTAAACGCTATTACGGAACCAGATCGTTACCCGATCCCGCGTCTTACAGATTTTACATTCATTTTACGAGATAAAAAAATCTTCTCAAAAATCGATATCCGACGCGCGTTTCACCACATACCTATCGCTACAGAGGATATACCCAAAACCGCAATAATCACGCCTTTTGGGTTGTTCGAGTTTACAAAAATGGGTTTCGGTTTACGTAACGCTGCTCAGAGTTTTCAAAGATTCATCAACAAAGTAGTCAACGCAAAGAACGCATTCTGTTATTTAGATGACATACTGGTAGCGTCCGAAAACACGGAACAACACATGGTAGATTTAGCAGAGGTATTTAAATGCTTAGACCAGTATGGCATCACCATAAACACAAGTAAATGCGAATTCGGTAAAACAGAACTAACATTCTTAGGATATCGTGTGACCGGCGATGGTATTAAACCAGATCAAGAGAAGGTGCAAGCTATCACACAGTACCCGCAACCCGAAACCGTCGCGCAATTAAGACGTTTCCTCGGACTTATTAATTTCTATCGGAGCAGCATACCTAATGCCGCCGATTCGCAACATCTATTGGACAGTTATCTACACAACTCTAAGAAAAACGACAAGACCAAAATCATTTGGACTGCAGAATCAATAGATGCTTTCAACAAATGTAAACAACACATCTGCGACGCCGTCACATTACATCATCCAGACCCATCGGCAAGGTTAGTCCTAACGACGGACGCTTCCGGTACCTGCGTAGGCGCCGCACTACATCAAGTTGTAAACAAACCCGACATAGTTTTGGAACCTATCGGATTCTACTCTAAAAAACTAAGCAGCGCGCAATCAAAATATAGTACGTATGACAGAGAGCTTTTAGCAATCTACATGGCTATTAAACACTTCCGCTATACAGTCGAAGGCCGGGAAGTAACAGTTCTCACGGATCACAAACCACTAACATACGCGCTAACCAAGAAGGAATCGAAATCTGACACTCCAAGACGTTTACGCCAACTAGATTTCATTTCTCAATTCGTGACCAATATCGAATACATTAAAGGTGAAGACAACAGTGCAGCCGATGCACTCTCTAGACTAGTCGAAGAAATTCAAATGCCTACTATCTTCAATTACGAGCGACTCTATAAAAGCCAAATCGAAGATAAAGAACTTTCGAATCTCAGAGACAAACCTAATTTGAAGTTTAGTTCGTTACAAGTTCCATTTTGCAACAATCAACTTGTCTTCGAAACATCAACTTCACATGCTCGACTCTACCTACCGGCCGAGTTCCGAGAAAAAGCGTTATCTAGTACACACGTACTTAGCCACCCAGGCACCGCAGCTACGCGGCGTCTTATTACACAACGATACTTTTGGCCCGGTATGAATGCGGATGTAGCTAAATACGTGAAAAGCTGCATACCGTGCCAGAAATCAAAAGTGCAGAGACACACCTGCACTCCACTTGGTGAATTTGAGCATTCTAATAGATTCGAACACGTACACATAGATATCGTAGGACCATTACCTCCATCGGAAGACTTCACATACTGTATAACCATCATAGACAGGGTAGCAAAATGGCCAGAGGTCATACCCACAAAAGACATTACAGCAGAAACGGTCGCATCAAAATTCATAGAGTATTGGGTTGCAAGATATGGCTGCCCGGAAAAAATCACTACAGACCAAGGTCGACAGTTCGAGTCACAGCTATTTCATCAAATCACAAATAGACTAGGTATAGAGAAAATACACACCACAGCTTATAACCCTAAGGCAAACGGCCAAATTGAACGCTTTCATCGCACTCTTAAAGCAGCAATCATCGCACGTTGCAAGGATAATACACAATGGGTGCGTGAATTACCTCTTGTGCTGTTGGGGTTAAGATCGTGTATCAAAAAAGACAGCGGTTTTAGCCCAGCACAACTTACCTTCGGAAAATCTATCCGACTCCCCGGAGATTTTTTTGCGCATACAAAAGGTACTTCAACAAACGATGCAGAGTATACCATCAAGCTAACGGAAACTTTGGCCTCTCTACAACCAGTTTCTCGGCAACAAAAGGATCATCGCAAGATTTTCATACACGAAGATCTTATAAATGGAGACTACGTTTTCGTCAGGCGAGAAAACAAAAGATCGTTAACTCCACCTTACGAGGGCCCCTACAAAATCATTTCTAAGTCACCTAAGTACTATCGTATTCAAATGGGTTCTCGGGATGTCGCTATAACGCTGGATAGGCTCAAACCTGCTTATATCTCTAATGATGATCATGTTACAGCTTCACAAGAAAACATTCCCAGCTCGTCCGCCGAGAACAATCCCACAACAACCCGATCCGGCCGAGTCGTTAAGAAGACGGTCAAATTCGACATGTGATGTTCTTCGTCCCATACCTATTCACATTAAGTTTGTTATCTGAACTTCTTCATCCTATACCTATAACACTTCGCGAGAAGTCGTAATATGATTTCTTCCCATACTGCCATTCATTATTTAGCAATACTTGCTACTCAGTCCTCACTCGACAGTCACTTTGGCAACACCACTCGGGAGCCTACGAGGTTCTCGCCACAAGCTATACGCTGACGAGTTCATCATCTAAAACCAGCATCATCTTGTCTCAATCATCGATCTTCATCATGGGTCAGCAACCTGGCAAGACAAACATTGTGGCGCAGAACGCCGCTGGCGGAGCGCCCAACCACGCAAAGCTGGAGGACACCAACAACAGCCACACCATGTCGCTTGTTGCCGTCGTGGTGGTGGCTGCCACAATCTCCCTCGGCGTCGTCTACTTGGGATGGCGCTACTGCAAAAGGAGAATCAAAGCCGCAGTCGATCACCGCATCGAGAGACTCGCGGTCGCAGCACGAGCTAACTCACCGGAAGTACTACGAGCACCACCGCGCCAAGCGACCAGCATTTATCCATCAATCAATAAACAGTCAGTGCTAACAGTGTAAGTGAAGTTCAAAAGTGCTATTGTCAATCAAGTGCCGTCTAACAAAACGTACGCGCCCGCGCAAAATCATATCGTAAGGTTTAAGAGCGGTTCGTATCTAAAAATAGACGCGGCACACACAAGGTCAAGGACAAATTCTTTCATTATCAACTTGCTTAGTACTTACCACTGGTACTTTTGTTTGTATACAAATATAGTTTGTTTTTAAAGTATCTCATTTTATATTAAATTTTACACTTATTTACATTTATTCATGTTTCATGTGCCTATTTTCAACAATGTTTCACTATTTTGTAACATAATTGTAACTAAAATAAAACAAACTTTATAATTTTTTTAATATATTTGCTCTTGCATTATTATTATTATTTTTTTGTATTGTATTCTTTAATTACTTCTTTATATTTTTTGCATTGTTATCTTTAATTTTTTTTTCACTATAAAAAAAATTATTTTTAAGGGGTAGGCAGATGTAGTACCTACATCTCATATATGTATGTACCTACCTTATTATACCATAGCATATTCATGACACTCCATGTAAAGTAGTCTATAAGCTACCATCGAATAAACAAGTCGTATTTACAAATAAAATCTTTTAATAAAAACCTCTGCTAGGTCCACCATATACTTATTACATTTACGATAACGCACCCAATTTGCTCACTTGGTCACTCATATATGACTCATAGAACTTAATATATAAAAAAACTTCCTTAATAATTTCCGGATTCAGTACCACTGCTCTATTCCCCATGGACACCTCTGCACGGATCCCTTTGAGCACGCCTCACTTGTGTTAAAATGTTCATTTGATTTCCACCCTCGAGGTTTGAACTCTAATGACTTGCATTCAGCTGCAGTGTGAATTTTAGCGTTTTTTTATTGACTTGTGGTTTTTTTACTGATGGTATTTGACAAAACTTTATTTTTTTTTATATATTACGGTGATGTACAAACATTACTGAGCTTCGCTAGGAGATCACTGTTGCTAGTGGAATTACAGCCAACCGGCTGAGTTGGGCTAGGTGGCTCGTACCCGTTGCCCCAGCATTATGGAGTCCCGCAGGAACACCCCCGGTTTTTTAGTGGGTATCCCCGCCGCGCCCATCTTCGGCGGGGGAGTCCCACACACTGCCCCGCGCCCCCCGGCGTGGGGTGATGATGCGTAACGCAGTTTTCCTGGGTCAAAAAAAAGGCTGATCTTGACATATCTCTTGACTCTTGATTACTGCTGCTACTGACTGCACTAACGCAAGAAGCGTTAGTGCAGTCAGTACACCTATAGTATTACATCAATGTGGAATCCTGGGTTGCACTCTACTGATTCTGATCAGCGTTATCTCTTTCCACCAGGAGAGCGTGATGCTCGTCTTCTTACTAATTTGTCATAAAATGTACTAACTTAATAAAGTTATACCTGTTATATTGTGGTGCCTTAGTAAAGCCTATTCACTATGTGTTTCATTTTTGTTATAAAGATATTTTTTTAAAAATCGTCTGCGTACCTATTGGAAAGTAAATGTTCAACAAACCTTTTAATCCGTCTCCCCAACCTTTTAATCACATTTCACTATTTCACATTTCACGATTCCGTAGTAAATAAGGGTCCAGGGATCACAAACATTTAGGTCCCTACAATATAGTTTGGGGTTTAAATCACCCTCTGATGTCAGGACACTGGCCGCAAAATGCGGGTTATATTACAAAATTCGAGGAAATTCCTTACTCGAATTGTAAAATTCTCTGAATATCTATTTTATAAATTTAGTAAAGTAAAACAGAAATAAAATTAAGTAAGTAGGTACCTACATAATACATAACGTTACTTTTATTTTTTAGGATATACCTACTAGCTGCGCACAGCGGCTTTACCCGCTGTACTGTGTAGCCTATGTGTTATTCCAGGCATAGGCGGATATGAGGGGGGGGGGGGGGGGGGGCAGGGGGCCAAGGCCTGAATCATTGTAGAGTTACGAATTTTGCACATATTTCACAGTAAAGATTATATTTTTTTTCTCGGCGCTCGTAGCTAGCTGCTCACGCACATGTTATTGTGTGGTGTTTAAACTTTTTAACTGCTCAGTGCGAGCTAAACACACACTTTTCATAGTAAAAATTATAATATTTTTTCCGTCTGCACCTTGGCCCCCCCAGAACCAAATCCTGGATCCGCCTATGATTCCTGGGTCTATAAGCTATCTCTGTGCCAAATTTCAGCTCGATCGGTATGGATCGATGTGGAACGGGTAGCCGTTTAGGCGTGAAAGTGTAACAAACATACATCCAGATATCCAGACATTCTTACAAACTTTCACGTTTATAATATTAGTAGGTAAGACTTAGTATTTTTACACCGTAAGTATACATAAGTAGGAATGTGGGTGTACATCATGGAATAATATTAGTCACTTGTTATGTTACATAAGTAAACGATTTTTTAAATAAAAAATTGAGCTAGGACAGCTTAACAGATAGCAGAACACTTTTAGGATCTTAGCTTTTGGAAAATATACAATTTATTTTTGTAACCATTTTTCAACTCTTCGCTTCTATATTCTTGAGTGACATCAATGTAAATAAAACTAAATCATGTTTATCTAACTTAAAGTTATCCTCTAAAGGACTTGGGTTAAGGAAAATAAGTCAGATTCGATTGAAAATATAAGTAAATCGGATTTAAGCCAATAACCCTAAAAGCTTTTATTGAATAGGCCCAACATTGGCTCAGGTTAAGTTAAATATTGAGTATTTCTGGCCAGCCCTTATTAAATATTCAGTCGGCTTATTTCGCGCAAAAATGTTTATTTTGCCGCCGTATTAGATAAATTATGTAATACACACAACTGGACGAAAATGTGTATAAACATATTAGAATTATCGCAAAACAAGGAAGGCATTTTTGCTTTGCCTTGATTTCTGCATGTTCTAGGTATAGGCTGATTACAAATACAAATTCAAAACTATCCCATTCCACTTAGGTATATTTTTAAATGCGATATGTTAGAAAGATTTGATTCATATAGATACGCTTACTACATAGGTAACATGCAGAAACTTTAGGTGCTCTACTTCTTCCGTGCCATATTTATGATGTCTTTTGAGGCCAGAAAATGGAACTATCCTACTCAAAAAATACCCAACAAAAACTTGAACAAATAGGCGGAGTTAAAAAATCTTGCACAGTCCAGTCGTTAACCAATCGCTACTCTCTGTTATGTATGTATTAAAACCAATCACAAATTATTAGGTCACATGTCCTTCTAATTCATGGGTTTTTAGGGTTTGTACATATTAGCCGCGTTTCCACTAGGCAACATTTGGCGCGCGTCATGTTGCACAACATGTTGAAAGTCAGCGCGCAACTTTTGTTGAACAAACAAACAAACAAACAAAGAGCCGCGCGTCATGTGCTGTTGTGCAACGTTGCTGAACATGTTGAGCGTCACATGACGCGCGCCAAATGTTGCCTAGTGGAAACGCGGCTTAAAGGAAAACATGTCTATTTAGGGTACGTAATCGGTTATAATCAATCATCGAAGTTAAGCAATGTTATGAGCGCACGAATTGGATGGGTGATCCAGCGTGGTCCTCCTGTTCCGGTTTTATTTTTTTAAACACGCTGTCGTTTTGGTTTCACGTAGATCCATTTTTTCTGGAAAGTTAGTTCCTTTGACTACTTATTGTTTATTCTCAGCCAGTCGTCTTAAGTTGACATTGAATCAAAAATAGCCAAGACTTTCCCAAATTTAAGTCACGTCTAAGCACTTAGTCGAAGACATAAATAATAACGAAATTTTACCTAAATCGGGCTTTAATGTTATCCAAGCACTAAACCACAGAATAGCTAATAGTATGTATATAAAATCGTCTGAGTTATATCACCACGTAAGTTATATTTAGGAACTTTTCAGGAGAGTTAAATTTCCGATCAATTTGATATATAGAGACAAAACTAAAATTACATAATTTATTTGTACTATACTTTAAAAAAACGTTTTTTCAACAATAAAACAATAAATTAGTAGGTACTACAAATCTTGTATTAACGTTAATATCATGACGTGCGCCATAACACCATGTGTTTTTGTAAAATCGTGCTACTTTTCCTTAATTTTAAAGGTTTAAAGGTTGTATCTAAATACTGATGAGGCAAAACGACGCGTCTCAAAAAAAACTAATCGAAAGCGATTCTCTAGCGAATCGCATCAACATGTCGTCAAAACCGTCAAATAATGAGTTACTTGGTGATAGAACCTAAACGACGATAAGTACTAAAGCAAGGCAATCAAAGTAATGGAAGCGTTCCATGTTTCACAACTAATTTGGAAGTTTCAGTTTAGCGTAACTTTAGGAGACTGGCAGGTGTACAGAAAAACAATTAATGTTTAAGACTGAGCTACGTTGATATTAGCTTTAAGATGTGGATCATATAAGAAAATATTTGTTCAGAAAATACGTTCTTTTGAAAATAATCTAAGTATCTTTCTCTTTCAATTGAGGCTACTATTCAATATCTTTTAAAAAAATGCCGACAATATATCAATATATATATATATATATATATATATATATATATATATATATATATATATATATATATATATATATAATAGGTACCTATATCTGAATAGGGAATAGGTATGAAATGTGTGCTGCGAGCCCAGCGAAATTTTAAAATCCTGATTCTGAAGGCGCATTCGAAAAAAAATGGCATTTTGTGGAATGACTAATGTGCGAGCCGCATCGTAGGGTTGCCGACCACTGCAACTGGCGTAGATATTCAGCGTCAAAGCCAGACAATGCTCTCTATACAGGGTAAGTAGTGGTAAACCCTGGCCGCCGCTATAGCCCTGAAGACAATGATAATCCATTTTACCGCAAGGACCTGATTGCGCAATGTTTTTAGTGTAACCCCACACGATGTAAGAGAAGTAAATTCCTTATCCAAAAAAAGATGGTGGACTCATAAAAATAAAAAAATCCAACTATGGTTTGATATGTTTATTGATATACCTAACTCTATCTTAGTTATAATATCTAAGTTCTGAATACTCAGAGTCCTTTTAGAATAAATAAGTAAGGTTATCAGAGATATTCAGTTTCAAGGCCATACGATGCTCTCAATCCAGGGCAAGTAGTGGTAAACCCTGGTGTAGATGCCGGCGCCGCCTGGCTTGCCGCACGGAAGCCCCGTGGAGGTGACGCCTATGATGGCGTACACGCAGTAATCGCCGTCCGGGTCGCGCTTTTGGAGAGGCCCGCCGCTGTCGCCCTGAACCCAAAAAAAAAACGATTTTACCACTGTTGGCTAAATTAAACGATTAGCGACTTATTTATTAGATTAAAATAAAAAGAGAAGAAACGGCACAGGCGCCTCGCAAATGGACCGCTTTAAAAAGGTTCATGCACACAATTTTACGGCGCGGCAACCGATACTTAACGACCTAGCAGACCCCAGTTTGGCTACAGCAAATATAGCGCGTACCCATAGGCGTACCCAGGGGGGGGCAGCTGCCCCCCCCTGGAAATCGTATGTCTTATATAATATCTGTAGAACAAGAAATAAAATTTTCTTGGCGCTTGCAATAAGCTGCTCGCGCTATTTTAAGGAAGAATATTATAATTTTTCTACCGCACGGAGCAAGTTAACCGCACTATTTTCCTTGCCAAAAATATAAAATTTTCTAGGCGCTTGCAGCGAGCTGCTCGCGCTTTTTAATGGAAGTATATTTTAATTTTTCTACCGCTCGCAGCAAATTAACTGCACTATTTTCGCTACCAAAAATATAAAATTTTCTCGGGGCTCGCAGCAAGCTGCTCGCGCTATTTAAAGGAAGAATATTATAATTTTTCTACCACTCGGAGCAAGTTAACCACACTTTATACCTTGCCAAATATAAAAAATTTCTTGGCGCTCGCAGCAAGCTGCTCGCGCTTTTTAATGTAAATATATTTTAATTTTCTACCGCTCGCAGCAAATTAACTGCAGTATTTTTGCTGCCAATAATATAAAATTTTCTCGGAGCTCGCAGCAAGCTGCTTGCGCTATTTTAAGGAAGAATATTATATTTTTTCTACGGCTCGGAGCAAGTTAATCGCACTTTTTTCCATGCCAAATATATAAAATTTTCTTGGCGCTCGCAGCAAGCTGCTCGCGCTATTTAATGTAAGTATATTTAAATTTTTCTACCGTTCGCAGCAAATTAACTGCAGCATTTTCGCTACCAAAAATATAACATTTTCTCGGGGCGAATATTTCTATAAAAAAAGGATGAATATTTAAATTTTCTTACGCTATGTGCGAGCCGAAATCAAAGTATGGCGTACCTTTAAATAGGTCCTACCTGCTCAACGTTAAAACATATGGCACATAACACAGGCACAAAGTTCAAGTTCAGTAAAAAAATCTGAATCCGCCCTTGCCTGCCCCCCCCCCTAGACCAGAAGCTGGGTACGCCTATGCGCGTACCTTCTCTTTTATTTTAATCTAAGTTTGTATTATAATGTAATACCCCATTTACATTTAGCCGAAACGGACAGGGCAGTGAGCAGGGCATGTTTTTTTTATTACTGCAGCATACTAGTTAAAACGCGTTTCTCAAGGCCAGGCAGCAAGGCCTTGTCAAAGACTTTCAGCAGTAGACGACTGAAGATGATTTTCTCTATAGTCACCTATGTATGATATGCTTCCGTAGTTTACCCACCTGACAAGTGTCTCTCGTTTGATTGTGGTCTCCGTAGCATATCTGTGTGGTGTGGTTGACCCCTTCAAGCGAGTGTCGGTGTGAGGGGTACTGGGATGAACACTCTTCTTGACTGAACTTCTGCAGGATCACCTGAATGACAAATATAATTCACTTCTATGTTTTTATTAAGAATAGAGCTGTGACCACAGTCTCACCTGTTGATAACTCGAATCGTCAACTAAAATTTTCAAACCGAGTCGTCAACTCATCAATAACTCATGTCGTCAATTCATCAACTCGTGTTGTCAACTCATCAACACGGACACGTGTCAACAGTCAACAGTGTCAGCGTCAGCGTGTCAGTCGTCAGCGTGTTGACAACAGTCAACTCATCAACACGTGTCGTCAACTCATCAACTGATCAACTCATCAGCTCATATCTTCAATTCATCAACACGTGTTGTCATCTCATTTAAATTTTTTATGTATAAAAAACAAAATTTCATGACTTTGTAGCATGTGTCAACATCCCTATCGGGACAGATTTTATGGGTACACCAGGAATACACGATTACTTTAACCGTTAGCCTACCTTCTGCAGAACATCAGCATTTTCTTTCCCCGGTCCCAGCGATCCCCAACCGGTTGCAAACGCGACGTCATCGTCTCTGAACTCTGGTTTGTGTGTTAGGCACCCTGGATACACTCCTTCCGTCAAGTTGACCCTATAATATTATAACAGTACGACAATTGATATAGCTAATTTATCACTCACAACAATAAAATCTCCATACACTAATTATGACACACTGAAACGTGGTCCTTCACAATAGGCCACATCACGTAGCTTAAAGTCGCTCAGCGAGCTATGAGGGCTATGCTCGGGGTTTCTCTACGCGATCAGGAATGAGGAGATCCGTAGACGATCTAAAGCCACCGACATAGTCCAGCGGATAAGGAAGCTGAAGTGGCAATGGGCAGGCCACATAGCACGTAGAGTGGATGGCCAATGGGGTCGAAAAGTGCTCGAGTGGAGACCACGGACTAGCAAACGCAGCGTGGAACGTCCACCCACAAGGAGTGCAGGTGTCCAGACGACCTTATAAAGGTCGCCGGAAGACGCTGCATGCAGGTCGCTTCCAACCGGTATGTATGGAGGCCTATGTTCAGCAGTGGACGTCCTATGGCGGAGATGATGATGAATGTAATTAGCCTACTTACGGTGACTCCGTTTCAATGAGTGCAATGTCGTTGTACTTGACAGGCGGGTGGTAGTCCGGGTGTGGTATGAACCTCTTCACCTTGTATTTCTTCCAGTATTGAGGTGGATCCGTGCGCTTGAGCATGCCGAGAGCTACGTATTTTACGTCACCTCTGCCGAAAAATGACATTATTTAAATTAATAGTAGTCTATTTAAATTAATAGTAGTCTACCTAAGGTAGATTGTAAGAAAACGCGAGAAGCTAGGGATGAAAATGTCCGAATGTTTCCGAAACTTTCCAGGAATACTTCCAATGTTTCCGGAAATATAGGGAAACATTGCAGGAAACTTTCCAAAATTTCCAGATTAACACTGAATTTTTGAATGAGTTTTTTTGACTTCTACGGCCTTCTGGGTTTATTTTTGTTTTGTTATTATACTTATCCATCTCAAAACTATAATAAATGATGGTAATTGCCATGAATATTTAATTGACGATGGAAATATACAAAGAAAAAGTGAAAACTATGATACTGGTAACTTATGATAGCTGAACCCATCTTTTTTTTGACTTACAATAAGATTATAAACAACCAAAGAGGGCATTGATACCGACTTATATAAACATAATTCATATAATTCTGTTTTAACATTAGCTCACCAAGCAGCCAGGTTATTACTTGTGAATCAGTCATTGCACTGTTTCACCCTTTACATACAGACACGTGTATATACTTTCATATGCACAGGAATAAGTCTATTTAACAAAGTAAAACAAAAATACAATGTTTTTTTGGTAATTGGTATGATTTTTCCATCAATGAACAGCGTATATGTATTTCTTTTCCTTGGTATATCAGTTAGTAATTTAATTTTATAGTCAAAATTCTTGATTGAGTATTGTAGACAGGCACTAAGCCTATCAGCAGTAATTTAACTTTACTTAGCATTTTCATTTAAAAAATCAGATTTCTGATTTGGGGTTTATTCCCCATTGTTTCTGTCAAATTTGGAAAGTTTCATGGAATTAATGGAAACTTTCGGAATATTTCCGGAAATTTTCATCCCTAATTACGTCACGGCTACGGTAACGTGCCGTCTCAACTCATCATTTCATCACCTCCGTAACTCAAAATGATCTCATCACATCATCTCATCTCATCATCTCACCTCCGCATCTCGATTTATCATCTCATCTCATAATCTCGGCTTACTCCAATTAATGACGGTGACATGAGAGTGGTCACGTCACTCGTCATCGATAACTGTGACGTGAAGGGTGTGGGGTTTGATGGGTGCGGTTTCAATGGGTTCGGGTTCAATGGGTGCATGTTTAATGAGTGCCGATTTAATGAGGTAGGATCAATGGGGTACAGGCGTGGGTGCAAAATGCACAACGGGTACAGATTCGATTGTTGCGCGTGTATGGGTGCGGGTTTAACATGGGTGCGGGTATAACAGGGGTGGGTTTAATGGGTGCGAGTTCAATTGGTGATTAAATCACATATTATACCAAACACAAATACAATAAAACTATTAAAAATCAAAGTAGTACTGACAGTTGCGTGCTGGAAGCGCAGTGTCCTGCGGTGAGGATGAACCGCTCGCTGATCAGGCTGCCCCCACATAGCCACTCAGCTGTGTCTACTTCTGGTCCGTAGCCAAGTAACGCCTGGAAATATTACAATAAATTTAACTTGACAAAGCGATCGTGATCCAGCGTGGTCATAGCTGACGCCAGACACGCAGATCACGCGAAAATGTGGTCGCGATCTTCGTTTTTGTCCTTTCCGCGCCGCGACCTCTTTATGTGTGAAAAGGTGCGCACGAATTCGAATATTACAAAAATTCTGTACCGCTATCGGCGCGGACTGTCATATTATGTGTGACATATTCAAAGTAGAGCGTATATAATACGAGCATGGAGAAAATATCGAGTGACGCTCTCTCGCTAGCACAATTTGACGAATTTTGAAATATATAAATTCATGGAATTAATTTATTAAAAATTCCTCTATACCAGTCCTCCATAATATTATTGCACACATTTTAAAAGTGTTTTCAGTTAGATATGTAGGTATATTAATTACGCGCTGGCGTATCTGAGTTGAACGCGCTTGAAAGTGCTCATAGTCCTATTTACATTCCTACGTAGTAATAGTTTATATTCTTTGTTCCTGCGCTAAATTGCCAAAAAGACTAAATGAGAAAGCAGCTAGACCTGACGACTCTATCCCTTTTGCAGCTCCGAGGTCTTCCCCCTCGCTTACCATAAATATCTTAAATCTTACCATATGTGGAAAGTCCCCTCTCAGCGCATCCTCACTGCCGATAGGAGCGTTTCCTAAGTAAGCAACGTGATAACACTTCCGAGTCTCATTCCACCGGCGATCGTAGTGATATGTCGCATGAGTCTTGCACGTGTATGGCAGCAAATACTCGTACTCGAAGCATTCTACAACAAATTAGTAGGGGGATTAGGGGGGGATCCTTTTAACCCCTGACGCAAAAACGACGGGGTGTTATAAGTTTAACGTCTCAA